>CM076584.1:1656508934-1656949945 GCA_034641835.2 Pinus albicaulis | reverse complement strand
CTTATCTGCATTCAATACGCAGATAAGATTAGAAGATATTTTGTATTTTTAAAATATTATAAGTCAAATATGTTTTTTACTTATAAATGTAATGAACAACAGTTCTTTTAATGTTAGAAGAAGTTAGAGAGTTTGAGAAATAGAAAAGACTGAGAAGAAGGCAGAGCAGGAAAAACAGAAGAAAAACAGGGTCGCTGTGTTTTGGAGCAGCAATGCATTCTACAGGCAGTTTCAGCAACTGTCTGTGTGTTTCAACAACAGACTGTGTGGTGTTTCAGCAACTGTCTGCCAGATGCTGAAACACGAATCTGTGTTAAAAAACAGAGTTTGTAAAAATAGAGTATGGAGTTTTTTATTATTCTAGAACTGTAGTTCTGAAGAAGTTTGTAATTTTTATTTTCATTTTTATGGTTAATAAAAACAGAGCTTTTCTCCATATCTTCTTTGTCCAGATTTCTCTCATTTCTTTGTGTTGAGTTGAGGAACTTTGCTTCCTCTGTTTTGTTCGAAATTATCAGAAATTTCCATCATGGTATCGGAGCTGGTCTAGGCACTCAGTGAGACAAAAACAGAGTTTGTTTTTTCCACTGCAGGAGCTGTAAGAAGCTTAACTGAGCAGATTTCTCCAACAGAGAAAGTTTCTTTCTTGTTTTATTATACAGTCAGTATCTTTTCTTTACTTATACAGGTTAAGATGACAGATGCTGGAACTGGTTTGACAAATTCCCAACTGCCACAGTTTAATGGGAAAAATCACAGTTATTGGTCCATAACAATGAAAGCATTGTTTGCTTCTCAAGGAATATGGGAGCTGGTTGAAACTGGCTATGCTGAACCTGCAGATGCAGCAGCATTGGCTGCTTTGACAGTAGCAGAAAGAGACCAGTTGAAGAGTGACAGGAAGAAGGATGCCAAAGCCCTCTTTTTTCTCTTTCAATCAGTACATGAGAGTGTTTTCCCACGGATTGCAGCAGCAACAAAATCCAAGGAGGCATGGGATATTCTCAAAACTTCCTATCAAGGCATGGAGAAGGTGAAGACTGCAAAGTTGCAGATGTTGAGGAGAGACTTTGAAACACTCAGCATGAAGGAATCTGATACAGTAGATTCATTCTTCACTCAGGTTATTGGGTTGATAACCCAGATTAGATCTCATGGTGAGATTCTTGAAGAAAGAAGGATTGTTGAGAAGATCTTGAGAAGTTTACCCTCAAGGTTTGAAGCTGTTGTGGTAGCAATAGAAGAAACAAAGGATCTCTCACAGTTCACAGTAGATGAACTGAGTGCTTCTCTTATGTCTCATGAACACAGACTGAGTAGAGGAACAAATTCCTCTTTTGAGCAAGCATTCAAGACTCAGATGTCTTTCGGCCAAGGAAAAGGTCGAGGCAGAGAAAATAACAGAGGTCGTGGAAGAAGCCAAAACAAAGGCAGAAATAATCCTGCAAGCACAAGCGGAAGGAGCTGCAATCAGAACCAAGATGAAGGTTCAAACAAACAGCAAGCTCATGGACAAAGGTATGACAAATCCCAAGTCCAATGTCATTATTGTAAGAAATATGGGCACTATGCCAATGAATGTAGGAAAAAGAAAAATGACATGAATAGTAGGCAAAATGCTAATTTTGCAAATGAAGAAGATAAGAATCCAAAGATTGTGCTGTTAACATGTAACATTGCACAAGACAAACAAGATGATTTTTGGTTCTTAGACTCAGGTTGTAGTAATCACATGACTGGAAACATAGCAATGTTTGCCAATGTGGATGAAAATGTAAAATCTGAGGTAACTACAGGAACTGATAGTAAGATATCTGTCAAGGGTAAGGGCAGAGTCAGTATCCGAGCAAGAAATGGAGAACAGATGATTGTGCCAGAGGTATACTATGTACCTGGTCTGAAATGTAATCTTTTGAGCATTGGACAACTCATTGACAAAGGTTATAATGTGTTCTTCAAAGATGATATGTGTACAATCAGAGACATACCTCCAAGTATGAAGATCATTGCACAGGTGCAGATGACCAGCAATAGAATGTTTCCTCTCAAACTCAAGGCAGATTTGAAGGAAGGAAGAACTATTGCAGCTCCAACACAAGAAGTCTTTCAAGAACAAGTGAAAGATGAGAATTGGTTGTGGCACTTGAGATTTGGAAATCTCAATTTCGGAGGCTTGAATCTGTTGCACAGAAAGGGAATGGTAAAGGGATTGCCGTTGATCGAGAAGCCGGACAGCCTTTGTGAAGGCTGCATCTTGTGCAAACAACACAAAGAAAGCTTTCCAGCAAGAAAGAGTATAAGGGCAAAAGCACCCTTGGAAGTTGTTCACTCTGATGTGTGTGGACCGATGCAAATACCATCATTTGCCAGAAATAAATATGTTTTAACTTTCATTGATGATTACACCAGAAAGACATGGGTGTATGTGCTGAAACATAAGAGTGAAGTGTTTGAGAAATTCCGCCACTTCAAAACTCTTGTTGAGAAGCAGTGTGGGCATTATATCAAAGTGCTCAGAACATATAGAGGTGGAGAGTACATCTCCAAAGACTTTCTGCGTTTTTGCAGAGAGAATGGCATACAAAAGCAGTTCACCGCGAGGTATACACCTCAGCAAAACGGTGTTGCAGAAAGGAAGAATAGGACCATTCTGGACATGGTCAGGAGTATGTTGAAGGCAAAACACTTGCCGCATGAGTATTGGGCCGAAGCTGTCACTTGCGCAGTTTACATCTTGAATAGATGCCCAACTAAAGTTGTCATGAACAAAATACCAGAAGAAGCATGGAGTGGTCAAAAGCAAACTGTCACTCACATGAGAGTATTCGGTTGTGTAGCATATGCACATGTACTAGATCAGCTAAGGAAGAAGCTTGACAGTAAGGGGGAGAAGTGTGTCTTTATTGGCTATTGTGATGAGTCAAAAGCATACAAACTCTATAATCCATTGACTAAGAAATTGATAGTAAGCAGAGATGTGCAGTTCATTGAAGATGAAGCTTGGGATGGAAGCTTAGAGAAGACAGTGAATGTGAAGACAATTGTGTCTCACGAAGAAGAAGAGGAAGGGACAGCAGCAAATAACCCTTCTTTGGTGGTTCCTCCTCCACCACAGCAAGTACAACAAACCACACCACAAGCTGGAATTCGAACAACCTTGAGAAGTCAAGGAAGTGCTTCTCCAAGCACACCACAGGGATCAGAAATACCCTCAAGTTCGGATGGAACTCCAAGCACACCAAGAAGACCAAGATTCAAAAATCTGAATGAGATTTATGAACAAGGAGAGGTAAGTAACAATACCGGTCTGAATTCATTATTCGCTTTATATTGTCATGTTGATGACCCAGTTCATTTTGAAGATGCTGTAAATGAAGATAAATGGATTGAAGCAATGAATGAAGAAATTGGTGCAATTGAGAAGAGTAAAACATGGGAGTTAGTGGACCTCCCTAAAGGCAAAGATGCCATTGGAGTTAAGTGGGTCTATAAGACCAAAAGCAATGCTGAAGGCAAGATCGACAGGCACAAAGCAAGACTTGTTGTGAAAGGCTACAAGCAGCAACAAGGAAAAGACTATGATGAAACCTTTGCACCAGTAGCAAGGATGGAAACAGTCAGAACAGTGTTGTCTATTGCGGCACAGCACAAATGGAAGATTTATCAGATGGATGTTAAATCTGCATTCCTGAATGGAGTGTTAAAAGAAGAGGTTTATGTTGAACAACCTCCAGGCTATGAAGTTGAAGGCTAAGAGCATAAAGTCTGCAAACTGAAGAAGGCTCTTTATGGGCTGAAGCAAGCTCCAAGAGCATGGTACAGCAGAATAGATGCTTATCTGATTGAGAATGGGTTTGAGAAGTGTGATGGTGAACCCACACTCTACATAAAGGAGAATGACGGTAAGATTCTTATTGTTTTTTTATATGTAGATGATTTAATCTTTACTAGCAATGATGCTTCTCTCATTGCTGATTTTAAAGCAGTCATGAAAAGTGAATTTGAAATGACTGACTTGGGCTTCTTAAGATATTTTCTTGGAATTGAAGTAGACCAAAGTGAAAATGGTGTTTTCATTTCCCAAGTTAAATATGTAGAAGCAGTGTTGAAGAGATTTAACATGCAGAACAGCAAGGCAGCTGTGACTCCAATTGTAATGGGGTTGAAATTGACCAAAGAAGACAACAGCAAGGATTTTGATCCAAAATTGTACAAGAGCATAGTTGGCAGCCTCATGTACTTGACTGCAACTAGGCCGGACATTATGCACGCAGTGAGTTTAATCTCCAGATTCATGGAAAGACCCAAAGAGACTCATTGGCAGGCAGCCAAGAGGATTCTAAGGTATGTGAATGGAACGAAGGGGTTTGGTATTTTATACTCCTCTTCTGAAAGTTTCATGTTGACAGGTTACACTGACAGTGATTGGGCTGGAAGTGTTGATGATAGAAAAAGCACATCGGGATATGTGTTTCATATGGGATCGGGAGCCATCTCATGGGCTTCCAAGAAGCAACCAATTGTGGCTTTGTCAACAGCAGAGGCAGAGTACGTGGCAGCAACAGCAGCAGCATGCCAAGCAGTGTGGCTGAGAAGAGTTCTCAGAGATTTGTGTCATGAACAAGAAAAGGGCACAACCATTTACTGTGACAATAGCTCGGTAATAGCATTGTCTAAAAATTCAGTTTTTCATAAAAGGACAAAGCACATAGACACCAAGTTTCACTTCATACGTGAATTGGTTAACAATGGTGAGATTGTTTTGCAGCACTGCAGAACAGAGGATCAGCTAGCTGACATCTTGACAAAACCATTGGCAAAGAAAAGTTTTGATCATTTCAGGAAATGCCTGGGTATGCAGCAAAACCCAGCAGTTGAAATTAAGGGGGAGTGTTGGAATTTAATTCCAACTGCAACATAAAACAGCTGGATATAAAATCTGATTGCTGCAGATATTTCAGCAAGGTGGATGCCTGAAAGTCGTGCTTGATATTTTGCACATTACTGTGCATTAAATTTTCAGAATTAAATGCCCCTGCTACAGCCGACTTGTTTTTTTCCAAAAGGCATCACCGCTTGCAGCATTCAATACGCTGATAAGCTTTAGAAGATATTTTGTATTTTTAAATATTATAAGTCAAATATGTTTTTCACTTATAAATATAATGAACAACAGTTCTTTTTAAGGTTAGAGAGTTTGAGAAATAGAAATAGACAGAGAAGAAGGCAGAGCAGGAAAAATAGGAAAAACAGAGTCGCTGTGTTTTGGAGCGTGATGCATTCTCTGAGGTTGTTTGACCCAGACGTACGTGTGTTTGACAACGGTGTGTGGTGTTTCGACAATATGCACGAGATCTTTGAAACAAGTACGTGTTAAAAAACGAGTTTGTAAAAACATAGTATGGAGTTTTTTATTTATTCGAAATTTGTGGTTACGAAGAAGTTTGTAATTTTTTATTTGTCATTTTTATGGTTAATAAAAACGAGCTTTTCTCCATATCTTCTTTGTCCGATTTCTCTCATTTCTTTGTGTTGAGTTGAGGAACTTTGCTTCCTCTTGTTTTTTCAAAATTATCAGAAATTTCCATCAATGTTGGAGCCCACAGTGTAGAGAAAGAGAAGTGAGTCATTCTGAATTAAGTAATGTCAATTGTCAGAAACAAAAGAGCATCCAATACAGTAAGGACGACATTAATTAACCTAGATAGATATAACAAGACCCATTAATTAAAAAGCTCCTCAACGATTCTTTGCATGTTGCAAGTCATGGAGCGACGAGACGGGACAAAAAAATCTGTGAGGAGAGAATATCATAATTACGAACCGTTATCGACATGAAAACTGAATTTCTCAGAAATGCCAAAGGGCATCTTATCGTCCGGCCCTACTCCTTCCTATAGTCGGTTGATTCGTCTTGATCTCAACAAATATTAATGGTGATATATATATATATATATCCTCATAAACTTAGGTAAATTATAGATTTTAGGATATTTTAGAATTTGATGGATATGTGAGGGAAAAAATTAAAGCAAGAGTAAATCTATTAACCCTTTTCTTTTGAAGTGTAGGATTTCAGAAATCTACAATCAACATAAAAATGTCTGCATTAGAGTTGGTTTCATTGCTTTATTTACATATTGATGTGTTTTTTTTTAATAACAAAATTTAATAGTTGAAACTGTAATGAATAACCTACTGATTATCACATGGAATTCCATATCCTGCTGCTGGGTACTTGATATACAATGTACACACTCAGAAAATGTGCAGGATTGTTTGTAATACGATCGAGGACTTATAATGCAAAGAATGTGCGCTACTGCTTTCATGATACTAATGATCTCTAGAGCCATGCAAGCTCGCTAGCAGTGGACTAAAGTGAAACCTTTAATTATTTTAATGATTTAATTAATGTAATTAAAGATTTAATTAATGTAGTAATTTAACAATATTTCTATATTTTTTTCCTTAAATTTTTTATACTTTCATTAATATAATATTATAAAAAAATACAAAAAATTATTTTGTCATTAGTAATTATGAATATGATTTTCACAATTTTAATTTCATTATTAATAATTATTAAGTGAATGATAGTGTTTTAATATTTTAGAATAATAATATATATTCCAACAAAAATATATTTCTTTGTAAAATAAATTTTTTTTTTTATCATTTTTATTAAATTTATTAATTGATGAAAATTATATTAGGAGCAACTATCATATCGAGTTGTTTTTTTGGACCATGTAGCGTTAATGTTTTTTAATTTTTAATATATATATCAAATTTTTAATTTAATTTCATTTTTTATCATTAATAAGAATTGTTATTATTATTTAAATAAAGATATAATTTAGTTAATTCTTATTATTATTTTAATTTTATCAATTTGCGATGTATAATGAAGTAAATATTTTGATGCTTATTATTGAAATCAATGTTGGTTATGATACGAGAGAGAAATTTCCTCACAAGTGGTCATGGACAAAGGTAAAGGGATCCGAATGGTTTTTGGAGCACAAGGCCATACAAATGGTATGTTGAGTAAAACTAAGGGCTCAGTAGAGGCAGACGGGAAAGGTAAGAGAATCAATGAAGATAGGGGTAGAACAGGAAAGCCAGCTAATCCACAGCAATAGCAGAAGTCAACATGAAATACAAGACTATGTAATCCAAAAATGACGGTGATCCAAATGACATTAATCATTTATCCTGGAACCCAAGCCCTCAGAGAAGGAAATGAGATCATATGCAGACATATGTAAAGTTATGGGGCTCTAGCCCACAGAAAAAGCCTCGTGTGATTCGATCAAACATCACTAGAAACCAAAGGGGGGAACATAACTACACTTAGGGTCAAAATGATTCTTCACGATGGTATTTGCTAATCTAGAACACATACACAAGATATTTGATGGTGACCCATATTTCTTTGCATCAACTGGTCTGTATATGTGTTTGTAGATGGAAACTTTACCCCATAGAAGGAAACCTTCACATGCGTCCCAGTGTAAGTCAGGTTGTACTCCATTCCACTGGACTATTGGCTTCCTACAATTTTAAAGGAAATACGGGACTCCTTGGATAAATTCATTAAAATTTTAGAAGCAACGCTACAAGGAAGATACGCGACATATGAAAAAATCTGTGTAGAAATGGATGTATCTGGAGCCATGCCAAAAGCAGTCAAGCTAGAGTTTAGGGATGAATTTTGGCTCTAACCAATGGACTACGAGAAAATCCCATTCAGATGTCGGAGATGCCATGAACATGGCCACCTTATAAGGGAATTCACACTAAGAAAAGTGGATGAAAAAACCAAAGAGAAAGATTGAAGAGATGTAGATTGTTTTATCAAACCTAACCCATGAAGAAGACCTAACAAAAGACAACAAAAAAAAAATCAATGAAGGAGAACTCACACAAATAGATTTGAAATTTTGGCAGAGGAAAACCTAGAGGAGCAAGGCAGGGAAGACAAAGAAACAATGAACAAAGAGGAAAACAAAGAGGAGGAAATGGGGTGGCCAACTAAGATCTATGAGATACCCCACATCTATCAAAAGATTTTAAAGGAGATGCAAAGATGATACCAAGTGAGGTTGGAAAAGGGATCCAAAATCACGGGAGTTAATTGAAATGGAATTAATCAACCTCGAGGATTTGGCAGAACACACAAAGAAGCAAGGCATAAAATTGTTGGGTATGTGTTATATTCTTTCCACGATTAGCCCCACGCGCTGTATGTTGCATCGGGCGTAGCTGGGGGGTCACGAGGGGCGAAGCAGTCCCCACCGTTGGGGTCTGGGGCATCGCCCCGGCCAAAATTTATTTTTTGTGCGGACCCACTCATAGGCGGATCCGCCCATGGTTTTGTGCATGGTCTTTCACATGGTTTTGGGGTTCGTTGGTTTTCGGCCCCTGGTATTTTTGTAGATCCGGTCAAGGGAACTACGGTTATGTTCTAATCCAGGGTTAATGGATTGGGGTTTATGTATACTCCGGCATGTATATATATGTGTTGTAACACTAAAAGGAATATAATGAAAAATCAAGCTGGTCGTCCCGATTTGGGATCCAGGGGAAAATCTCTGTGTTTATCTGTTTTATGTTTTATGCTCTCGCTATTGTTTATTTTCTGTTATAAGATTCGTGTGTATATAATTTCTGTTCAGGGTTAAAACCTACATTTGGTATCGGAGCTGTTTTGGCTTCAAGGGGACGCCTTTGTTGTTGAGGTTTTTTTGCTCGGGCCTGTGGTAGACCTTGTTCAGTGGGAGATCTGCGGGATCGATTCTTGCGGTGAAAGAAGATGGTGAGCAGCGGAAAGATAGAGATCGAGAAATTTAATGGTCAGAGTTTTGAGTTGTGGAAACTCAAGATGGAGGATCTGCTGGTGGATAAAGATCAGTGGATCGCGGTAGATCCAGGTACTAAACCAACGACGATGTCAGATGAAGACTGGAAGAAACTGGATCGGAAGGCTAAGAGCACAATACGGTTGTGTGTCTCAAATTCAGTATTGTTGAATGTATCTGGGGAAGCTACGACGAAGACCTTTTGGGAAAAGCTAGGGACTTTGTACCAATCTAAGTCTCTAGTGAATAAATTGTTCCTATGGAAAAAGTTGTATAACCCGAGGATGAAGGATGGAGACTCAGTGATAGAGGATATGAACGCCTTCAATACTGTGGTAAGTCAGCTGTCATCTGTTGATATTAAAATCTCAGATGAAGATAAGTGCATTAGCTTGTTGTGTTCTCTACCAGATTCATGGGACAGTCTGGTTATTGCAATAGGTAGCAATACAACTACCTTGAATTTTGATGACATTGTCTCAGCCTTGCTGTCGGAGGAAATGAGATGGAGAAATATGGAGGGTCGGAATGGAGATGCCTTATCTATACGAGGAAGGTCCCAGAACAGAAACAAGAATAAGGTTTCGAGTGGGAGATCTAAATCTAGAGGGAGATCTAAATCTCCTGGAAAGTTTGTAAAGGTGTGCTGAAAATGCGGAAAGGAAGGGCACTACAAAAAGGAATGCAGATCTAAAGCTCCTGAGAAAGGAAAGGGATCTGATGAAGGTCCTTCTGCAGAGGCAAAAACCACCTCGGATGAAGGTGGGGATGTATATTTGGCTTCTTCTTCAAATACACATGTAGATCATGAGTCATGGTTGATTGACTCAGGTGCATCCTTTCACTTCACTCCCCATAGGGAGTGGTTCTGCGAGTAGGATAAATATGATGGTGGTGATGTCTTCCTAGGGGATGATAGGAAGGACGGTCGTCGGACTGTGAAAGGTCAGGCGAAGCTATTGAGCTGGCCTATTAGAACACTACGGTATTACTGCATATTCCTACATTGGCCAGTACGAATAACACAGCAGAAAGATGGATGATTTAGGTGTAAAAACAGTGTTCGAGAAAGATACATGTAAGATGGTTAGAATGCCCAGTATTAATGCGGGAGTTCGGTGGAACTCGCACAAACTCGAGTAACTATTATTGATAAAATTATGTAACGATTAGTTCTGAGAAGTGGAGACCAGAAAGTCTGGTACATCTGCAGAGAAAATACCATGATATGGCATCAAAGGCTTGGACATATTGGAGAGAAGGGCCTTCGGATACTGCATAGAAATGGTATGGTAGAAGGTATGTCTAATTGCTCTCTGGATTTTGATTTCTGTGAACATTGTGTATATGGGAAGCAGAATCGGGTGAGTTTTCCTTTTGGTGCTAAGAGGGCAAACAAGATATTAGAACTTGTGCACAGTGATGTGTTTGGGCCTGTGTCAGTTCCATCACTGGGAAAGTTTGTGTACTATGTTTCATTCATAGATGACTTCTCAAGGAATACATGGATATATTTCTTGAGGAAGAAATCTGAAGTCTTTGACAAATTTAAAAAATTTAAGGCTCTGGTGGAAAACCAGATAGAGAAGAAGATAAAGGCGTTGAGGACAGATAATGGTGGGGAGTTCTGCAAGAAGGAATTTGAAGAGTTCTGTAAGAAGTGTGGTATAGCACGGCAGAAGACTACTCCATACACACCTCGGCAAAATGGAGTTGCAGAAAGAATGAATAGAACACTGATGGAAAAGGCAAGAAGCATGCTCAGTGGTACCGGGTTAGGACAAGAATTCTGGGCAGAGGTAGTGGAGACTGCATGTTACTTAGTTAACGGATCACCTTCATCAGCGTTGGAGGATAAGACCCCACATGAGGTATGGACTGGTAAGAAACCCTCTATTTCACATCTAAGGGTATTTGGATGTGATGCATATGTACACGTTCCAAAGGAGAAAAGGACCAAGTTAGATAATAAATCTGAAAGGTGCATCTTTATTGGCTATAAGGATGGTTTAAAGGGTTACAAGCTTTGGAACCCAGAAACAAGGAAGGTTGTGTACAGCCGAGATGTGGTGTTTAGAGAAGTGAAAGATGTTGTTAAACATGAAGTCCTATCAAAGGAACCTGAAAAGATAGAGTTTGAGCTAAAGGAGGATGAATCGGACTCTACAACAGAAGAAGACTCAGAAGATGAAGAGCCACAAACTCCAGCTTTGAGAAGATCAGTTCGGGAAAGAAGGCAACCAGAAAGGTATAGTCCATCTGCTTTTTGTTCAGGTTTTGCCTTAACTATAACTGATGATGATCCCAGAACTGTCAGGGAGGCAGTAGATTGAGAGGATGGAAAACTCTGGAAGGAGGCCATGGTTGATGAAATGGCATCCTTGCACAAAAATGAGGCATGGGATCTGGTGGAGTTGCCGGCTGGAAGGAAGCCCATCGGGAGCAAATGGGTGTTTAAAAAGAAGATGAATGTAGAAGGCAAGGTGGAGAAATACAAAGCTCGGTTGGTAGCAAAAGGTTATTCCCAGGTGCCAGGAATTGATTTTGGTGATATTTTTTCTCCTGTTGTCAAGGTTACTTCTATTAGATTACTTTTATCTTTTGCTGCTGCATTTGATTTTGAGATAGACCAGATGGATGTGAAGACAACATTTCTTCACGAGGATCTAGAAGAGGAGATCTACGTGAAGCAACCTGAAGGCTTTATGGTGAAGGGTAAGAAAGAACTAATATGCAGGTTGAAGAAGTCTCTGTATGGGTTAAAACAGTCACCAAGGATGTGGTATTAAGAAATTTGATACCTATATACGGGGACTTGGCTTCACCAGAAGCAAGGAAGATCTTTGTGTTTATTTTAAATTAATTGGTGATCGTGTTATATATCTGGTCTTGTATGTGGATGATATGTTGTTGATTGGAAATGACAAAGAAATTATCCAAGATTTGAAGACCCAACTGTTCTCCAAATTCGACATGAAGGATCTGGGTGCCGCAAACTATATTTTGGGCATGGAAATTAAGAGAGATCGGGCAAAGAGGAAGCTCTGGTTAAACCAGAGGAAGTATGTCGAGACTATATTGCAGAGGTTAAATATGCAGGATAGTAAACCGGTGAGTGTTCCTATTCCTGTAGGTCACATGGTATTGTGCACCCATAGTTTTCAGCCCATAGTATTGCATGTAATGGAGCCTATAAAAGGCTGGGAAGACTTCATTGTAATGTAGGCCTGGAGGTGAGTGGTGAAGGCTCACTTGGCTAGATTGGCCAGGGTTTTGGCCAAGGCTAATGAAATTTCATTAGGATGGGTTTTCCCCGGAGTTTGGGGTTTTTCTTGGTTAAACATTTGTGTTTATGTTAATGATTTGTTGCTGACCTTTTATGTTTATTTCTCTGGGTAAATTATTTATTGTTTTCACTGTTTTACTCCTAACAAAAATAAATTAATGAGGATCAAATAAAAAATCCATTATTTATACCTCATGAGATATGACACGATATTAAAAGGGCAGAAAATACCACATCTAGTAAAAGAAGGAGTCTCTACAAAGGGGTCTCGACTAGGAGTTAAAGAAATGGATTCTCATACAGTGTTAGTGTCACAGAAAACCCAAAAGAAGCGAGGAAGAAAGTCAAACAATTTTTCCCTAAAAGAGATAGGAGCTATGTTATTTAATTTAGGAAATGATCTGTATATGTATATGATTTAGGTTTATTTAAATTTCAAGTGAATACAATGAGTTTTTATGGCTCTTAATTTAAATTCATAAACACATTAAAACATGTATTTAATAATATAATTTGCAGAAAATTGTAGTTAATACAACCATAATAGTAACCACAAAAGTGCAAGTGATGGATTTCACCCCTCTTGGGCTACGTCTCCTGGTCCAACTTCCAATGAGTGGCCCTATATCATTATTCTAAATAAAATGGTGATTACAACATGTTACATTGTTCAAATGGCTTCAATACCTACTCCAATGGCTTCAGAGATATAAAAAATGCATGTCTAGCCTCTTTCTACTCCCAAAAAGACCAAAAAATGAGGAAGTTATTTGTATTTCTCTCTTTTCCCCAATTATGCAACTAAACTCCCCATAATTCAATAAAAACCTACAAAGTGTACCCTAAACACATAAAATTCCCTCCAAACCTGGCATGATTCCCGCTTAGCGCGGAAATTTGTAGGACCATTTAACTGGCCTCTAATCCCCTAAATTTTTTCACGCACCTAGTCACATTAGGTCCATACATCCTGGGGCTGACCCCCTCTACTAGCGGTCAAGTCTAGGTTTTCATCTTAAAATTCAAAAAAATGATTTCCTGAGCAACACCATAACATCATAACTTGAAGAATAAAAATTCAATACAATCATTTATAAACCATGTTAACACGAGTTTTTATTTAAAAATAATTGCAAAACCTTTCTAAGCCCAAGGTTAACAATCGACATATACAAAACACATTACAAGGAAAGGAATCAATGACTGACGCATCTTCCAAGCCATGTATATATGTATTTACACATTATAAGTAGACTTAAAAATTAAATTTTGAGATCAAAGTATCCAAAAATTGGTTAAGGTTCTACATGTACCTATAAATGTCATCTATGTGACCTTTATATATCTGAAATTAACCAGGAAAAAACCTCATAAAATATTTGTAAACCATCTAGATGAACAATAATGGGGGAAATTTTCAACCAATTAGACTCTAGAAGTAAACCCTCGAAATATCAAGGGAAGCACTCATAAATAACTTGAAAATGAGGAACTCAAAGTTAGGACTGGATGTCAAACTAGCATAAAGAAAGGAAACTCCCACATCTTCAAAAGGTGAGGCTACAAAAAAGAAATATGTGCTAACCTATAGAATTTAACCTAGAATAATCATCAATGGAAAAGAATAACAAAAATAATTGTCTAGTCAAGAAGTAAAAAAGACAAAAACAATAATGGATACCAAGATTTATATGAGCGTGTATTCAATATCTATAGGAAAAAAAATACGCCAAGTTGGAGTCAGCGAGCTAAAAAACATAAGAAAAGATGTATGTAATAAGATAAGTGTTGTAAGAACTTGACGAAGATAAGTAGTAGTTCAAGGGAAATCTTAGATAGCGATACCTCGGTTATGAAGCCATCTATAACATTATCGTAATTAGATGAGGGTATGCCCCATCCACTACCCTAGCCCTGTAATCATTGGACATATTCTCAAAATCACAAATAAATTTCAGAAAATCTAAATTAGTCAAGTGCGAGAGAATCTGAATAAATCATACCATAAATAACCAATAGAAATCCTCCCTCTATCTGGAACGTGGTGTAGATAACCTACAACAAGTGATAGTGAAGGAATGATGGAAAAAACAATAGAGAAAACTGGGTAGTTACCCATATCCCATGGGAAAAGAGCTAGATTGTCGGATCGAAATCCTATTGCATCCACAATCAGAACAATCCCTGTTATCAAATAATCAAGGTTCATAAAAGCTGGATGGGATAGGTGGAACCCAATTTTCCACCTTGTTGCCTTATGTTTAAACATAGCACCATAAACAATCTAAACCTTGGCATAGCCCTAACATAATATTAATACCATAGGAAGAATAACATAGTGTGTGTTAGGCGAATTATAAAAAATACAATATTAAAGGATTGACTCAAAACCTTTAACGTATCCCTCCTTAACATACTGTAAAGATATGAATGCTGAAATATTTTGATTTCTAAAGAAATATTATCCAAAACCATTCCAAGGTAAGAAATGTAGCATTACCAAATGAACCGCTCTAATTCACCAATTTGTGTTACTTTTAAGTAAAAATATGAGTAAATGTGGTTATTTATTTATAGTTAGATGTGACAAAGAGTGAGATTACAGAAGTGTTATAACACTTTTAATTAAAAAAAAAAATGTAATATCATTTTGGTTATTAATTATAGTCCACATTATTATTTATTTAAAAAAGGAAATATTTTAAAATAGATACATGTAACATGGATATTGAGCATGTACCCGATTACACCTCCCTCATACTACATTGTATACAAAACCCTTCACCTCAATAACATAGAATTACAATCAAAATCTAGCACAATTATCCTGAGCTGTTTACCCACTTTTAAAAGTCAATATCAGCAAAAGACAATATCCTCTATGCATCTCTATTCTTTTCCTAGTAAACTAAACTTCTAACAATATTTTCCTACAATTACAAAAGCTGCTATTATTATTCCTTTGGTTGGTTATGGTCGGTTGAAAGCTTCAGACTTGTTTTGTATTTATTATTGAATAGTGTACTGGTAAATATGGTCCCAAGTGGTTGCTTTTGAGTTGGTCCCATATGTGATTTTCTCCCACACAAATATATTTTTAGCAATTTTTTTTTTTAATTTCAAATAGTAACCAATGGCCTTCAATCGTCACACGGAACTCTGTATCCATTAGAAAATATAGAATCTATGATTATATGAACAAACCCCCCTCTTGATCCAACATCTCAATACATGTGTCAACATCTTCCTCTTCTAATCTCTGTGTGTATGCCTCTCAGTCCTCCTCTTGTCGTTTCTACAATTTCACATTCTTGCATTCTTCCACTGCCTCTAGTATGTTTTTTATGTCTAGAACACTATCTAAAAATGCTCTGATTTGTTTCTCTGATCTTCTTCCAAAGCCTATCACAGACTTATTTGTTTCTCTGATCTTCTTCCACGCACATCATTGTAATTTTACATTGGTAGTTCCTCCATTCCATGATAAATATACAACTTTCTCAAATGTGTCAATATCGTTGCTTCAAACTACTTCATGAAATCTATCCCCAAAACAACCTTATAATCATGCATTTCAACGATCATGAAGTGAATTTTTCGTAGCCATTCACCAGTATTCACATCCATGCCCTTTGCTACTCCAATAACATGGTCTGATGAAGAGCTCATTATTTTGAGATGAGCTTGATTTGGAATGAACTTCAGTCCAACTTTTCTTGCTACCCCCTCTCTCATGAAGTTACTGGTTGCACCTTTATCGACCATGGAGAGAAAAATTCCTTCCAAACCTTCATGTCAACATACTCTATTTGTTCCTCTAAGGATCTTTCTTTGGGACAACCCCTTTTGTTGCTGCAACACCCAAAATATCCATCATCCCTATTTTTGATTCCTCGTTGTTCTTTCCATCTCACTATGTAACAACTGCAACCTTCCGTCTTGAAGGACAGTTCTTCACTGTATCGTCACCCTCACAAAACTAGAACTTCAAAGGTTTTTTTGACTTTGGTTCACCACTTTTCTTCACCTAATGTACCTTTTAATATTTCTCCTTCATTTTATTAAACTTGTTCTCTTTTTCTTTAGTTTGTTCATCATAATGGTCCAACAACCTATCAACTCAAAAAAATTCTTTCACAAGTGTTTTGATCTTCTCACACTTAACCTCATTTTGTTCCCAAGGTTTCAATCCAACGATAAATTTAAAAAATTTGTCTTTCTCTGTCATGTCAAGTAACTCCAAGATTACACTTGCAAATTCCTATTGATAAGATTGCAGAATTTTGGTTTTCTTTATGTACTTAATCTTTGTTCATGCATCCCGTGTTTTATCTTGTGGTCGGAAATGAGCCAAAAATGCTTCTTTCATTTCTTCTCAAGTAGATATTTTCTTAGAATCTCCATGGGAAATTTGATCCATTCTCTGCCTCCAAAACATTGTGGAATCCTTTGTAAGGAATTGTGTAGCAACCTTCACTTTGGCCTCTTTCGATGTAGGTTACAACCATTCAAGAGAGTTCTCCAGATCTCACAGAAAGTTTCAAAGTGTTTTAGTGCTTGAGATTCCATCATATGAATATAGTTCCTTAATCATGATGTGGATTTTTCCTCCAATCGAACCTTTCCCAATTAGTTTCATCAAAATTGCAATCTTGTTGAGAGCTTCGAAAATAATTTTCTACAGTTTTATGGTTTCTTCCATACCCTGATCCTTCATAGTTTCAAGTCCTTTTACTTAATTAAGAGTTTGATCATATCTCCATTACATATATTGATATCACACCTTGAGGTCGGCATGACTCTCTCCCTACTTGGTAAACTTGTTCCTAAGTTTGAAATTTTCTATCTCAACTGCATTCATCTTCCTGTTCAACTCATCCATATGGTATAATACCTTGTCCATGAAAATTTTACTGTAATTCATTCTGGATTCACTGGTTACTTGCAGTTCCTCTCCACTTTTTTCCATCACTTTACCTTGAGAACGTGTTACTACCATAAACTCATCCTTCATTCATCTTAGCCTTGACTTGATGTCTTGCACTTGCCAAAATTTTGCTAATGTCAGACTATGACCAACTACTAAACTGCTTATGGTGAGATTGTCTCTAACCCTATTGAGCCTTTGCCACTGCCAAAATTCCACACTTAAAATTGGCTTTGCTACCACCTGTCATGACCCCATGCTACGGTACTTCGTTTATAGTGGGTTTTGTGTAACACTGGATCAATTTCAATTTTAAAATTACTTTTTTCCATTCTATCCCTACTTCCAACACTTAGATTATTCTTTGTTCAAGTGTTATTACTTCAATTTTATATGCAACAAAATTAACTTCAATTATATTCGATGTGGAATAAACCAACAATGTAAAAAATAGTTATAAAGGGATGGAAAACTCACAACAATTCTCCCAATGTACAAAAGTATACTTCTACAATAATATTACAAATTTATGCTTTATCATCGTGACGTAGCAGCTTCCTAGCAACTCATCCACCTATTTTACCCAATCATGTAGCCATGTCGTTACTTGATGCAAATTCTTCCTATACCTGTAACCTGACTACACTCTTAATATGACTCATTCCTAATCGTGAAGCTGTTATGCATGTTTTTCCTTGAATTTTCCGCAACTCTGCCTGAAGGTGTGACCTGCATGTAGCTCCATCTGAACATGCGACCTGCATGTGACCCTGTCTAAATGTTCTTCCTATGGCCCTTCCTGAATGTGCAACCTTCCTAACCAGTGTGAGCACCATAAAACTAAAATTTTTTTCCCATAAATGAATACTATTGTAGCCTTCCCCTAGTCTTCTGGCTCGCTATGCGAGCCCCACTCTATCCATTTCCCTGAACACAACTTCTTTCTACCTTAGTTCATTTTTCTCCTGTTTTCTTACATTCCTCCTTACTTGTTATTATGAACACCCTCGGTAGAGTTATGCCCTGAAAGAATGACTCTCTGGTCTATTTATACTTGTTCCACTCCAATAGTCCATACCTATCATCAATTGAGTTGACCTTCAACGTGGATGTGGATGCCCTAGGCGAACTTGTCGTTATGCGTTGAATGCCCTGATCTAATTATTATGCAGGAATGTAAAATAATACACATATAATGACAAATAAAAATATGCAGCGGAAATAGAACTTCATTTCATTAATATCAAAGAACTGAAATTTTCTTACAGATAGAATGGAAATAAACTAGCTAGGGTGCTGGTAGCAAATCTCTGAGAAGAGATGTGGCGGCTATAGACCTCTGAACTGTGTTAAAATGAGGCTAGAGGGCCTATTTATTATTTAGAAACAATGGATAACTCTAAACATCCAAAAACATAACCCTAGGAGATGAAGGGCCAAAACTATGGGCCCCGTTTGAGTAAATTGGTGTTTCAACTTCCCGGGGTTGTAACTTCGGCATACGATCTTCGTTTGATGTGTATGATGCATCATTAGAAGGATCTATTCAAGGAATACAAATATTTCTACGAATATCAATTTCGAAATGAAATCATATTTTCCGAACAAATGATGCCCAAAAAATGTCGTTTAGGGCCTCAAAACGACTCCGGAAGTCCACGACTCGAAAAACTGCTAAAAATAGTAAGTTGTGCTGAAATTGGAAAAATGAAAGAGACAATGTTGGGGCCCCAGGTGTAATATGCGGGTGGCCACCATTATCCACCTGGATCATTCCTACCCCCTTAGGAAGCAATGGTCCCCATTGCATTGAGTTCCTCCATGAGATGAGGAAAATTCTGCTAAACTTGGTCCCTAGTTAACCACTTGCTTTGGTGTAGGATTTGGCTAGCTTTGACACTGTGATACAGTTGGATCTTCCATTGGCGAGTGTTCTTTATTTGCACGTCCATGATACAATCTGTGGTGGCCTGTTCCATGCAGTCTGGGTTTAACTCTTTTGGTGTGAGTTCTTCTGCAATGTTAGAGGTGTCCAATAGAGGTGGGAAGTAGGGATGAAGGCAGTCTACATTGAATAATGGGTGCAGACCAAGGAATGGTGGAATACAAAGCTTAAAGGAATTGTTCCCTACAACCTTAGTGATGGTTTATGTCCCATATTAGAGCGGGTGAAGCTTGCGGTGGGGTCCAATGAGGCACTCCTTCTACAAATGTAGCCACACTTTGTCACCCACCTCGAATTTGTCTAGCACCCGATGTTGATCATGTCGTTTCTTGTACTTAGAATTGGCTCTATCCAATATGTCATGAACCTATTGGCAAATGTGCTGAATGTGCTCGATGAATTTGTTCTCTTTGTCAGCTTCAGACTGGACATGAGCTGAATCATCTGGAGTAGTTGCAAATGGCACGGTTACATCAATGGGACATAGTTGCTTGAATCCCAAGCCCACCTGAAAGGGGCTGAGGCCGATTGAGCTGTGGAGAGCCTGCTTATAAGTGTGTTGTACATAGGGGAGGCTCTCATCACAAGTGCATGGATGCTTTGAATTGTACATGCGCAGAATGTGTACAGTCATCCTGTTGATGACCTCTGTCTAGCCATTAGTTTGGGGATGGAAAGCTATGGACTTGGTGAGCTTGGTGTCCAACATTGACCAAAGGCTGGACCAAAATGTGTTGAGGAACCTACTGTCGCGATATGATATGATAGACTGTGGGATAAAAAAGTGAAAACACACTCATTCAAATTAGAGTTTAGCAGTGGCTTGTGCTGTGATATTATTCTTGCAGGCCGCCATAATGGCCATCTTCGAGAATCTATCGACGAACATGAAAACACAGTTGTTTCTTTGCTTAGTGGAAGGAAGGCTTGACATGTAATCCATGGATATGGATTCCCAAGGTCGACTAGGGGTAGGTAGCAGAGAATAGAGCCCTTACTTCTTGATGGTCAGTTTGGAAATGGCGCAAGCAGTGCAGGATATAATGTACTTCTCGACATCCTGTCGAAGGTTTGGCCAATAGAAATACTTATGCAGTACTGCCACTATTTTCTTGACCCCAAAATTCCCAACGACTCAACTGTAGTGTGCTTCCTATATCATCTTGGCAAGCTCGCTCGAAGGAACACAAATGTGTCCAAGGTGACATAACAATGCATCTTGGAGGTGAAAAATTGGAACTTGCATAGCCCCAAAGAGCGCCTTGTATGTGTGGTTGAATTCTGGATCACTCTTGTAGAGAAGAGGCCAATCAAAAATCTCGTGCCCACAAGAGTTGATAATTGTGATTATAGCCACAATCGGTGGTCGGCTGAGGCAATC
This sequence comes from Pinus albicaulis, assembly GCA_034641835.2. Classification (NCBI taxonomy): domain Eukaryota; kingdom Viridiplantae; phylum Streptophyta; class Pinopsida; order Pinales; family Pinaceae; genus Pinus; species Pinus albicaulis. The sequence continues at coordinate 1,656,929,542 of CM076584.1, read as the reverse complement.
GGAAACATTATTAGTGCTACCCTTCTTGTACTTGATGTTCAAATGAAATTGTTGCAGATATGTGGACCAATTCTAATGGCGATCATTCTGCAACTTCCCTTGTGTCCGTATGAACTGCAAGGGTCAGTGGTCTGTGTGGATGATTATTTCCTTCCCCAAAATGTAATGCTTCCAATGTTGACAAGCCTGCACAATGTAATATATTTCTTTGTCATAAGTGGGATACCTGCAAACTGTGTCAGACAATGTCTCACTATGATATGCGACTGGATGCCCCTGTTGAGTAAGAAATGCCCCAATAGCATGAAAGAGGCATCTGACTCGATCTTAAATGGTTGTTGCAAGTCTAGTAATGTGAGCACTGGGGCATAATAGTGGCGATGTTTCAATTCTATGAATGCCTTTTGTTGAGATTCCAACCAAAAGAATTTTTGTTTCTCTCCTCCCTTGGTGACTTGACTCAAGGCCCAAGTGATATGAGAGAATCCAAACATGAACCTATGGTAGAAATTAGCAAGACCCAGAAATCTGTGAAGCTCTGTTAGAGTGGTTGGGGCTGGTCAATCCTGAATGACTTGGATCTTAGCTGGATCCACATGCACCCCCATTTCATCAATAATGTATCCCATATATTGAACCCGGGTCATGCCAAAAGTGCACTTCTCCAAATTGGCACACAACTTGTGTTTCCGTAGTGTTTGGAGGACTTCTCGGTTGTGGTGGAGGTGCTCTTCCCAAGTTTGGTTGAAGATCATAATTTCATCCAAGTACACGACTATAAATGAGTTAGTGAATGGATGCAAGATGTCATCCATCAACCTCATGAAGGTTGCAGTAGCATTCATCAACTCGAAAGGCATGATGAGCCATTTGAAAAGGCCCTCCTTGGCTTTGAAGGCAGTCTTCCACACATCATAGGGTTCGATTGGCACCTGGTGATACCCAGACTTCAAGTCGATCTTGCTGAAATATTTGTCCCCTTTGAGCTGGTCTAGAAGGTCATAAATCCATGGGATCGAGTACCTATTCCAAGCAGTGATCTTGTTTAGCGCTTGATAGTCAATACAGAGTCTCAAAATCCCATCTTTCTTTTGTACCAACATGATCGAGCTCCCATAGGGCGATGAACTTGGCCGTATGTGACCTTTCTACATCAACTCCTGAATCTGCCTCTTGATTTCATCATTCTCCAAAACAAAATACCTATAGATTAGTGCATTGGGTAGCGGCACACCTGGGGTTAGGTCAATGGGGTGCTTGACCTGACAGTGTAGAGGCACCCCTGTGGGTGAGGTGAATATGTCCCCGCACTCCTCCACGAACTTTTCGATTTGTTTTTGTTGTGCAGAGGAGCCATGTCTAGAGGTCGTGGCCACAATCTTCTTCTTGCCTTGGGGGCGGATCACCAAGAAAACAAATTTCCTGGTTTGGGAAATGAGCTTACTGCATTTTTTTATAGTAACCAAAGAGATACTGGGAGGCAGTGGTACCTCTAGTATCCTATACAACTTATTTCCCAAAGTAACAATAACAACGCGAGGTCGGGACTCATACAAAACATGTTTATTGCATAAGTATGGTTGGCCTAATAATACATCAGAAACACCAATAGGAGTAATGTCACACAATACCTCATCCATGAAGGGCTTGATGCTATAGGCAAGGCAGTACTGTTGGTTGACACTGATATCCCATCCTTGGTGAAGCCACCCAATGGTATATGGTTGTGGGTGCAATATGGTCGGCAAGGCCAACCGCTTCACGAAATGTACTGAAATGAGGTTATTTTGACTCCCATTGTCGATAATGAACTGTAGCAGGGAACCCTTTACCCACATCTGGGAGTGGAAGAGACGTTCTGCCTCCTTTGGATCTTCTGGTTCCACCTTCTGGATCTTCGTAGTGGAAACAGTGGTGTTGGGCTCCACATCAATAATCTGATTCCCTTTGTGATTTCCCTTGTCCAGTTCTGATTCAGAGTTAGAGCATGCATCTGATTTAGAAGCTCTCATCTCAGCCACCAGCGACTGCTTGGCCTGACACTCACTTGTGTTATGAGTGGAGCTCTTATGGAACTCAGACCACTTTCCCATGTCCTTCTTTGGCTTCGCGGTGTTTTTCTTTGCTTGTGGCTTTGGCAAGTTGTCTTGGAACACCATGTCTTGGCTTTGTCCTTTGGTTTGTGGTTTAGGGGCACCTTTTCGTTGCTTTTGATTCACAGATCCAAAGTCTCGCTTATTTTTTTTCAATTTCTGCTCAATCATGGCAGCATATAGGTATGCCATATCAAGTGAGCAGATGTCGAGGAACTCCATTTCCTCTTGAATGTATCTGTGCAAAAAATCACGATACTTTAGCACCAAATGTTTCTTTGAATATTTGATACCCAAATTTGTGCATAGGGTATGGAACATATTTGTCATGTTATGCACATCTTCATTCCTTTGTTGCCACAACGTGGTCCATCATATGTACTTGTCCTAATAGCTCCCCACGGGATAGTATTTTTCCTTGATGGCATCTCGAAAAGAATTCCAAGTGGGTATGGATGAGAACAGAGTGGGTTTTGTCTCATCATTTTTCTTAGAGTAGGTTTCCCACTAGTCCTTGACATGGAGGGTAGCTTTGAGGAGTGAAAAAATAATCTTCTCCCGATTGGAAAAGTCATGAAAGAAGAAACATCATTCTAATAGATTCAACCATCTATATATGTCATTTGAATCTATTTGACCCTCAAATATGGGAATGTGAAATATTACTTGTACCTTAAAGTGAGTCTTGCCTCCAGAGTGGTTGTTGGATGCAGATGCGCCACTGGTGGGATGTCCTTCAACGATATGGGCAAAGTTATCCATCATCACATTCGTTTGTTTTTTGAGGGCCTCCTTGAGCAATATTTTTATAGGATCTCCTATTCCATCATCTTTCTTTTCATCCCCCATGGGCATCCATTAGGGTTTACAAAGCTGATGTTACAAAGGTTCCACTAGATCGAGCCGTAACTCCTTATACCTTGACCTTTTTGGGGACATGCAAAGAAGGATCGAGAAAAAGCAGACCGCTCTGATACCACTGATCCAGATTTATGCAGGAATGCAACAAAATACACATATAACAACAAATATAAATATGCAGTGGAAATAACACCTCATTTCATTAATATCAAAGAACTGAAATTTGCTTACAGACATAATGGAAATAAACTAGGTAGGGTGCTTGTAGAAAATCTCTGAGAAGATATGTGGGGGCTATAGACCTATGAACTATGTTACAATGAGGCTATAGGGCCTATTTATTATTGAGAAACAATGGAGAACTCTAAAAATCCAAAAACCTAACCCTAATAGATAAAGCGCCAAAACTACGGGCCCCGTTTGGGTAAATTGGTGTTTCAACTTCCAAGGGACATAACTTTGGCATACGATCTCTGTTTCACGCATATGATACATCGTTAGAAATATCTATACAAGGACTACAATTGTAGCCATAAATATCTACTTTGGAACGAAATTTTATTTTCCGAACAAACGATTCCCAAAAAACATCGTTTTGGGCCTCAAAACAGCTTCGAAAGTTGAGGACCCGAAAAAATGCTAAAAATTGTAAGTGTATCGAAACTGAAAAACTAAAAGAGACAATGGTGGGGCCCCAAGTGGAATAGGTGGGTGGCCACCAATATCCACTTGGATCATGCCCTTTCGTGGGGAGGAACACCCCTAGACCGATGTGGCGGTGGGTAGGAGCACGCGCCTTGCCCTAGCACCAATTCTAACTTCTCTCTTTCCACTTCTCCATTCCTTGCTGCTCCACTTTGCCGCTTGTCCGCTTGTTGGTGCCACCCCCTGGTGTGGGAATGGCCTCGGGTGTGGTTTCAACAACTTGACCACTATAAGTGATTATCACATAGTCTCCCCAAAATGATCATTGCAGATCCCTTTCTCACTCACCCAACACACTGATTCGGTTAAACACATCTGCTATGACTTGCCTTTTTGTTTTGTGCAGTTGGGCACCCTGGCTTCATGCAGCTGCACACCCTCCCCACTCGTCTATTCATTTTTTCGACACTCCTTATGCATGTTGGTGGTCATGGATGCTCATTGACCATACTTGGTGTAGGCCCCATTGTTAAAGAACTTCTAAATGATACATTTATTAATCCGATGTAACATAAATCAAACTATGATAGTGTGTTTTGTTAAGGTATTCACTACTGAAAACATCACTATCTTAAATCTTCATGGAAAAAAATCCAGCCATGTTAAGAACTGGTTTGGTGTAAGTAGGGTGCCATTCCCATCTGATTTTGACGAATTATATGCCTCTAGGTCTCGGTTACGCAAGCCACAAGTTTAACATGGAAAGCATCTTAGGAATCACATTACCTAAAAAAAAAGTTTGATTATGATTTGAGGATATGTATATACATATATTAAAAGAATAAAAAATTAGAACAAATTCATACTTGCCTGAAAATAAAGACTAACAACTTCCCATTTACTTCTAATTCTTAAAAAAAATTACTCATCACAGTTATCAAGAACTTTGATGTTAAGAATTTTTTTTAAAAATTTATTATATATATGAATCAATAATAGGATGAAATTAGTGTGTCAAAATTAAGAGATTTAAATCGTACCACATACTTCACAAAAACTTCGTATTACAAGTGTGACCAATAAATAAAACTACCACTTAAATACTAATTATATATATAATATTTATATATATTTTTTTAAATTACAATATTTCTATAAATATATATTTTTAAAGTATTATTAACCCTTTTTTCCGACACATTTATATTTTTTTATTTAAAAAACTTGTTAAGTTTATTTTAATTATAATACTATTATTAGAAAAGCCATTTTTATATAGTTTAATTTTTTTCTGAAAATAACTTATCCAAATATGAAAAAAGATATCACAAATATAGGAAAAAAATAATATAAATATATTAAATTAGATTAGTCATAATAATAATGAGTAGTCTTTAAGAGCTATTTTTTGGAGTTTCCATGTGGCGATATTTATGGTCAAATATTGATTTGTGCTATTCAATTTTATTTTTGATTGTGTATTGATTCAACTCCCTTTAAAACTAGTTGGGCACTTCAATTGTGAATATGAATCTCTGCAATATTATCAACAAATTAGATCGGAAAACAAACTAGAAATTTTTCCAAAAATTAATCACATAAAAAAATTCCAGTAACAAATACGTACCTCAATCCCCACATATATATATTAAAAATATATATAAACTATATTTATTTTGTTAAAGTAAATTTAGAGAAAGTAAAAAACAAGATAAAAGAAAATTTTAATACTTATTTAAATATAACAAAATTTCTATATTTGCTTTTTCTATAAAAACTTGGTAAATAATGGGCCCAGTGAAACTTGAAAGTTGATTTTGAAAAGAAAAATTAACAAGTCTTCCAATTCATATGAGGAGATTCAAAAATGACATTGTCAGACACCACATAGTTGGAGACAGTTAATTACTCTATCCCTAAGGATAACACATCTAAGTGGGAAAGATATGGGATCAAAGGGAAGGGAATGAAGCTAGAGGTGCCTAAAGAAAGAGAGATATAGGGGAGAGAATTATATGTAATCTACATTCTTAATAGAATTCAATGATAGCCTTTCTTTATTATTGGCAGTTCAATTGAGATTCAATGATTTGATGTAGCTTGATAAAAAATAATAAATGATTTTGTATTCTAGTTAAAAGAGAAAGAAGTAAAGGATTTAATGGATAAATTCACAAAACTACTTGATGTTGTAAGTGAGAAACAAAATTAACTAAAAACTTAACAACATTACTTGTCTAGGCCGACTAGTGTAGGTGTGGTTGTATTCAGGGCTTTCTCTTCTCGAACATAACAAGATTAATGAGTGCCGGGGTATGCATATGAGACAAAGATCTAACTCTAACCCTAGGTGGAGAAGTTTCATCCCACTCAACCCTTAGAGAAGTAGGATAAATATTATATGTAGAACTAGGCTGCCAACTTTAGACAAACTAAAGTATGAGTCGTTAATTCTAGGATGATTTCATATTAGAAAACACTATTTAAATTTTAAATAGACCCGAAGTAAAACCTTAACAAAAAATGGAATGAGAATTTATGAACTAGAAAATAATATTGTGTAGTCAATCAACCATTATTAATTCTAAAAGGAAACATTGAGGAGCATTAACTATTATTAAAAGGTTTAATTAATTGAATACCAAAACTTGGTAGTCTAGGAGTTAAGAGGAAATCGTTTAGTTTTTTGATCAAGACAAAATAAACCAGAACTAGTTCTCATCCCTAACAATTCAACGATAGCTGTAATTCTTCTAGATTCATGTTCTTACTATAAAAATACTCTCATATAAATTAAAACATCCAAAACATGATATCTTGAGAAACACCAGAACATGATAACTTGAAGAATACATGTTTGGTACAATCATTTATAAACCATCAACATGAGTTTTTATGTAAAAAAATGCAGAAACTTTGCTAAGTGCTAGGTTAACAATGGACATATACAAAACCCATTACAAGGGAATGAAAGAACGACAAAACCATATTCCAAAACATGTATATATGTGTTTATAAATTACAAATAAACTAAAACATTTAATCATGAAATACCCTCAGACATTATCTGTAAACCTTCACTTGAATAGTAATGGTGAAAATTTTCAACTATTTAAAAAGAGAAATCCATACAGGTAAGTTAGTTTCAAGATAGAGGAATAACCTATTCCAAGTATTTTCGTAACTCAACATTTCGGACAACATAAGTGAGTCCATCTTCAAGGGTAAATGCCTAAAAATCTTTGAAAGATTTGTGCGGATTAGGGCAAAAGGATCCAAGTATAAATAGTAAAATTTTTAAGAAAATTATTAATTTTGATTATTATTAAGGAGGTCGGTTTGAAAGGAAAGCTAGTATAATTTTAATTTATTCAATTTTTTTTTTTTTTTATTATGTTCCTCAGAAGTTCTATATTAAGATATTTATTATAAACTTTTGTTTCTAGTTTAATGTTATAGGTCATTTTTATATAAATAATGAGAGGTGCTCATAATAAAAGGTTTTACCTAAATAAGTATTTTATATTGAGATATTTATTTAGACTTTCTCTAAATAATTAAGGTTAATGGTATTACAAGCCAATGTTTGAAATGTATTATGTGAATCTATTATGAAGTATAAGTTTTGAGAAATAAGAGGTTTGAGAAATAAGAGGTTTGTCTAATAATTATTTTCAATTATATTTACTTTGTTAAATGTTTTATAATGTAGTTAAAATTTTATAAAAATAAATTGAATGGGAGTTAAAAAAAAATTATTTTATTTAAAAGTTTTATAATATAGTTAGAATTTTATAAAATTAATTGTGTGGGAGTTTTAAAAAATTATATATAATTTTATCTATCAAAAATTATGCCTTTAAAGAATTATGATTTTTTATTAAATTTGTCATGAGAGGTGTGATTTATCAAGGGTTTCCAAGTATTGCTAATGATAAGGCCATCGTCACGATTCAAGTTATTTTTCCTTTTTTCAATTTCTATGTCCTCTTTGATTTTTCTTTTTAGGTAATTTAAAAAAAAAATATTAAATTAAATAAATTAAAATTACATTAATTTTCCTTTCAAACCGACCTCCTTAATAATAATCAAAATTAATAATTTTCCTAAAAATTTTACCATTAATACTTGGATCCTTATGCCCTAATCCTCACAAATCTTTCAAATATTTTTATGTGTTTACCCCCGAGGATGGACTAAATCATGTAGTCTGAAATGTTGGGTTACGAAAATACTTGGAACAGGTTATTCCTCTATCTTAAAATTTTTAACTACTTAGACTCTAAAGGTAAGCCCTTGAAATATCAAGAGAAGCACTCAAAAATAACCTAGAAAAGAGGAACCCCAAGTCAGGATAGTACATCGAGCCATCAACAAGAAAATAAACTCCCACATATTGAAAAGGTCGAGTTGCGACAAAGGAAGGCATGATAACCTATAATAGAGAAAGGAGGAAAAAAAAGCACATAAATGATTGTCTACTCATGAAGTAAAAAAAAACGATATCGGATACTAAGAGTCATATGATCATGTATTCAATACCTGCAGGAAAAAAAAACACATATGGTTGGATGCTTCAAGCTAGAAAAAAAAAAAATGTATGTAAGAAGAGAAGCATTGTAATAGAATGACAAGGAGAACTGGCAGTTGCAAGGGAAATAGTAACTAGAAATACCTGGGGTTTGAAGCCATTTGTAGTATTTCTATAATATGATGAGGATATACCCTATCCACTACCATACCACCATAAAAATTGGATGAATGGTCAGAACCATAAATAAATTGTAGAAAATATAATTTCATCAAGCTCCATAAAAGCTAAATGAAACATACCAGAAAATAACTGATAGAAACTCTCCCTCTATCTACAACCTGATCCGGTGCTCCCACAACAAGCGGTGGTAAAGGAATGAAGGGAAGAAAAGAAAAGAAAACTGATTATTTACCCATATCTAGTTGGAAATTAGCTCGATGGTCAGATCCAAACCATAATGGATCCACGATTAGATCAATGCCTACTACCAAATCGTCAAGGTTCAGGAAATTTTGATGGGACAGGTGGAACCTAACTATCCACCTTGTTGCCTTATGTTTAAACATAATACCATAAACCAATGTAAACCTTGCAGTATCCATTGCATAATATTAATACCATAGGAAGAATAGCGTAGTGTGTGCTACGCAACCTATAAAAAAATACAATGTCACAGGATTGACTTAATACCTTTAATATATCCCTCATTAACAAATTGTAAATATATGAATGCTAGAATATTTTGATTTCTCAATAAATTTAATCCAAAAACATTCCAAGGTAATAAATGAAACATTACCAAATGAACCATCCTAATTGATGAAGTTGTATTACTTTTAAGTAAAAATATGATTAATATGATTTTTTATTTTTATTTTGGGGTCGTAAGATGTTACAAGTTCTATTAGAGTGCCATGTTTTCAACATTATGGCCTGTTTGGGTCATTACAAAATAACAAATCATTAATGATACACAAAAGGGAGATAAAATGAGGAGAGGAGAAAGGTTGATGTGACCGATTGTGGGAGCTGGACTTGTCCCATTTGCAGAAGGTGACCGAGAAATGTGGGTCCAATTAGGGGAGGATTCCCATAATACCAATGATATTTTGTTAGAAAATTTTCATAAAATGCGAGCTAAAATGGAAAAATTAAGAGTTGACTCTGAGAGGTTAAGTTTGAAACAAAGAATTATGAAAAATCTCTCACACAGATAGAATCATAGAAATCCAAATCTCAGTCCTGATAATGAAAATGGAATGGAAGTGAATGGAAAAGGAGAGGAGAACCCAAAATCTGAGGGAGGATGAAAAAAAATGAAGAGGGATCATATAATATTTTTGGTCGAAAGGGAATGAAAAGAAAAAAAGGTGAACAACAAGGTGAATTTAAAAAGGTGAAACCCCCAACATTTGATGGATAAATGGGAGAAGCAATGGAAGCTTGACTGATCAATATGAATAAGTACTTCCAAATTTATGAGTATGGTGACAAATTAAAGTATAGGATGCCAATTTACCAATTACAAGGAAAAAATACTCTATGGTGGGAGGAGGTTAAGACTAATTTGGGAATCGATGAGCAGGAGGTGACATGGCATAAATTTCATTTTTTTTTAAAGATAAATATCTAATGGAGTGATTATATGATGTAAATCAAAGGAGTTTCAAGATTTGATATTAGGACAAATATCCATGGATTAATTTTTAACTAAATTAGCTTCCTTACTAAAATATCTTCCCTACATTTGGGAAGATAAATATAAGGTGCAATGCTTAATTAGTAGCTTACGAAAATTCATGAAGGAAAGGTTGGAATTTGACAACTCGAAGACCATGGATGAGGAAATTCGTAAGGATGAGATTTTTTATTAGAAAATGAAGCAAAAGGGGGATAGTGGGAAATTTTGGTTGAATAAGAAATGGAAAAATAATTTCCAAAATACCAGAAATGAAAAAACTGCCAGTACTAGGAATGTAGAAAAAAGTTAGAAAAATAAGCATAGTGGGAAAAATCAACAGAATTTCAAACTGTAGAATGAATCTAAGCAATTTGAAGTTTCCAGTAAACCAGAGCCCAGACAAACAAAAAAACCTCCCTTATAGTGTTAGTGTTGTGGGGAACCCCTTTATTATAAGAATTATCCACATCGCGCTAGAACAAAACTGAGCACTAATATTCATGAAGCTTCTACGATTGGAGAGGTGCCAAGAAATATAGCAATAATCAATGATGCCCTGGAGGATCATCAGGCTGAGTACCAATTTATAATGATATAGCTGGAAGGTAAAATATCTAATTGTACTATTTCCATTTTAGTAGATCTAGGGGAAAGCTTGAGTTATTTCATAACAAAATTAATTAAATCATTTTAACTAAAATCCAACAAATTTAAAAACCTCTGGTTATTAAAACTCGATACTCAAGCTAAAATAAGGGTGATTGCTAAGGTAGAAATTTTCCCCATTGATATAGTGGGAAAACCAATTAGGGTTAATTTGAATGTATTGCCTTTAGGATCCTATGATGTGTTAATTGGGATGGAATGGTTTGAAGGAAATTGGTCCTTAGCGAACAATAAATAGAAGACCATAAGTTTCCTTACAAAGGAGGGTTGTAGAGAATAACTTCAACGAATCAAAAAGCCTACTAAGTTATGAACTATTACAACCACCCAAATAGGTAAATGATTGAGAAAATATTTCAAGATTTATGCTATGTAAGTTGGATACTCTAACACTAAATATGAAACAGTCGCCTTAGAAAACTAACCATTCGTTTAATATTTTTCTAATATATTCCCAGAGGAAATTTTAGGGTTGCCGCTCAAGCGAAATATTGAATTCAAACTAGAAATAGTCCTGATAGAAACCCCAATGTCCAAAACCCGCTATCATATGAGTAAAATTGAACAAATTTAAAAGCCCTTAGTTAGTAAAATTGGATACTCGAGCTAAAATAAGGGTGATTCATAAGGTAGAAAGTTGCCCCATTGATATAGCGGGAAAACCAATTAGGGTTAATTTGAATGTATTTCCTTTAGGATCCTATGAATTTTTAATTGGGATGGAATAGTTCAAAGGAAATTGGTCCTTAGTGAAATATAAATAGAAGACCATCAGTTTCCTCACAAAGGAGGGTTCTAGAGAAGAACTTCGATGAATCAAAAGGCCTACTAAGTTATGAGCTATTAAAAATACTCATATAGGTAAATGATTGAGAAAATATTTCAAGTTTTATGCTATGTAAGTTGGATACTCTAACACAAAATATGAAACAATCGCCTTAGAAAACTAACCATTCCTTTAATATTTTGATAATATATTCCCAGAGGAAATTTCAGGGTTGTTGCTTAAGCGAAATATTGAATTCACACTAGAAATAGTCCCGAGAGAAACCCCAATGTCCAAAACCCGCTATCATATGAGCATTCCTAAGATAACCAAAATTCAAATGCAATTGTAAGAGCTACTTGATAGAGGTTACATTCACCTGAGTGCGTCATCATGGGGAGCTCTTCTATTTTTTATGAGAAAAGAGGATGGCACCCTACGATTGTGCACTCATTATTGGAAACTAATTAAATTAAATATAAAAAACAAATAAATTTTGCTAACAATCGAAGATTTGTTTGAAAAAATTAATGGCGCCACTGTATTCTTTAAGATTGATTTATGATTAGGCTATCATCATATAAGAATCAATGAGGAAGACATTTATAAGACAACATTTAGGACTCAATATGGGAATTATGAACTTGTTGTTATATCGTTTGGGCTTGCCAATGCCACAACAACATTTATGAGCCTAATAAATGTTATTTTTCATCCTTAGCTGGATAATTTTGTCCTAATTTTATTCAGAATATTCTAATTTATTCAAGGAACTTATAATAACATAAGGTACAACTTCTGATAGTAATGAAAACTCTGTGAGAGCAACAACTATACACTAAATATAGAAAATGCGATTTTTTTAAGGACTAAATACAATACACACGAAATATAATCTCATCTGAAGGAATAGTCGTAGACCTCGAGAAAATCAAAACCATCATGGAATGGACTATTCCCAAAAATGTGGCATATATTCAGTCTTTTATGGGTTCATTAGGCTATTATCGTCATTTCATAGAAGGATTATCTAGAATAGCATATCTAATAAGTTCTTTCTAGCAGAAGGGAAAATATTTTAAATGGAAAGTAGACTATCAACATAGTTTTGATCAATTAAAATATTTACTTACCGCAACTCGTGTACCAATGATTGCATATCCTACAAAAGAATTTTTAGTCTCCATAGATGCCTTCCAAGAAGGAGTAGGTGAAGTTTTTATGTAGGAAGGAAGAGTGATAACTTATGAGTCATGGAAGTTAAAATATCATTAGCAAAGATATCATGCCTATGGTATAGAGCTAATTGTTTTATTTCACACCTTAAAATTATCGAGACACTACCTCCTAGGTAAGAAGTTTATTTTAATGATCGATCACAACAACCTAACAATTTTCTTCAAAAAACCTAACCTTAGTGCATGTGAGGCTAGATGGAACACCTTTTTAAGTGAGTTTGACTCTGATATAAAAATAATGAAAGGAAAAGATAATCGAGTGGCCGACACTCCAAGTAGGATTTTAAACTGTGTGTATGAGGTCTCCTTTAGCCAATTAAAAAAAAAAAAATCTCTCGTAATATTAAGGAGGTTGCCTTAAAGGATCCAGAGTATGAAGTTTTACGACAGAAAGCTAAGTTGGTAACCAGATCTAGGAATTAGTTTCAATATGGTATTAATAAAGAGAAATTGTTAAGTTTTAACAACAACGTTATGTTCCTAATTATTTTTCTGTCAAGAAATTAGTTTTATGTGAGTTTCACAAGAGCCCTTATACTGCCGATCTCGAATATCGAAAATTATTTTTTTCAATAAATAAAACATATTTTTTTCCTGGAATGAGAAGAAGCATTGTGAATTATTTGGTGAGGTGTTTGGAGTGTCAGCAAGTCAAGGTTAAACAAAAAAACCAGATGGGACTGTTGCATCCATTACTTATCCTAGAGTGGAAATGGGATGTCATCACATTAGACTTCATAATAGGTTTACCTAGATCAAAGAGGAAAAACTACTCAATTATGGTTGTGATGGTCAAGCTAAGTAAAACAACCCATTTCATTAAGGTACAATATACATATAATATTGTTCAAATTGATGACGTCTTAATGAGGGAGATATTTCGGTTGCATGGCATACCTAAGATAGTCATCTCACTTAGAGATGTGAAGTTAAATTCAACATTCAAGAAGGATCTTTTTGCTGAATTTTGCACCCAAGTTGAGTTTAGTTTTTCCTATCATCCTAAAATAAACGAAAAGAATCAAAGAGTGAACCAGGTGCTTGAAGACATGTTAAAAATGTATGTTATGTAACGACCAACCAAGTGGAAAGAATACCTTCCCCTAGTTGAAATTTCATATAATAATAGTTATCATGAGTCATTGAAGACGAGTCCCTTCAATGTGCTATATGGAAGGACGTGTACAACCCTTATTAATTAGTGTAATCCAAAAGAAAAATTAATCCTAGCGCTTGACATGTTAGCATAAATGGAACATATGATAAATACAGTTCGACATAACTTAAAGGACGTCCAAGGTAGACGGAAGGGTTATGAAGATAAAAAAATGACTTATAGAGAGTTTAAGGTTGGAGACCGTGTCTATACATGATTTAAACCTGAAATAAGTTCCTTAAAATGATGTGGTTGTCAAAATTTATCCCCCCATTATTCTGTCCCCTTTCAAATATTGGAAAGAATTGGAACAGTAGCATACCATCTCACATTACCTAGTCACATCTGAACTCATAATGTATTTCATGTATCATTACTGAAGAAGTATGTATATGATCCCACGCACATTATTAAGTAGGAAGAGGTGTGGGTAAATTTAATAGGGAATGTCTAATATGTGCATATATATGTTCTTTGACTAAATGATTAGAGAAAATTAATGAGAGATTTATGATTGTGACTAGGTCGAAATGAATAGAGAGCTTATTGTAAAGCCTTTACATATTCTTAAGTAGGGAGAAACAATGCTATGTAGGTGAGTTATCACCTAGGTTAAGGTGCAGTGGATACACTTTAGCTTGGAGGAAGCCACTTGGGAAGATTCCAACTTTATGCATGAAGCATATCCGGGGGGAGGGGGTGGAATATTTAACACTCACGGGTATTGAAAATATTTTATAATTTAGTTTTATTATACAAATTTGGTAAATAATGGGCTTATTGGAAAAGCCTAGTGATTTTTTAATTTTTTTTTTTAACATTATTTCATTTTAATTTTTATTTAAATGACAAGTATTGGAATTCACGAGAGGAGACAAAAAAATTATATGGTCGAGATACCTAACATTTAGAGACAATTAGTTACTCTATCCCTAGGGATTAAACATCTCCAATGGGAAAGAGGTTCCAAGGAAAGGAAAGGAAAAGAAGCTAGAGGCACTTGAATAAAGAGGTTCAACAAAATTCGGGCATGATATTCATTGTAAGGTACCCTTGAGCTGGTACGACGAGCTAGTGGAGACCTTAAGTAACTATAAATTATTGTCCCTCATGATCACTTTGTCTATCTATTGTCCTAGAAATTTAAAGCTTGGCGGGAGAATTAGATGTAGTCATTATTCTTGTGGCTGGAAGGTGAGGTCACTCTCGCATTTCAATTCCTTGGTTTTTTGTATCTATTAACATAGTTATTCTGAAGTTTATTGAGTTGTGGGAAAGGATTCTTCTTGTAAATTGAGGTCTTTTAAAAAGAACAATAGAATGAGAAGCTAGTTTTTATTTATGACTTTCAGTTCTATTGAGATTCGATGATATGATGTACCTTGATAATAGATGAATAAATAATTTATTATTATTATTAAAAGAGAAAGAGGTAAATGATTTATTTGATAAATGCAAAAAAATAAATTATGTCGTAAAGGAGAAACAAAAATAATTATCAACGTAATAACAGTACTTGTTTGGGTCAAATCGTGTAGGCCATTTTGGATTCTGGTCTTGTGCTCCTCCAAAATAAGAAGAATAATGAGTAACAGGGAAAACATCTAGTCATACAGAGAATTGAATCGAAACATGGGTGGATAAGTTTCATCCCACTCAACTCGTCAATATGTAGGATAAAGGTTACATGCAAAACTAGTTGGCTGACTATAGATAAAATAAACTATGAGTCGTTAATACCATGATGAGTTGATAACATATGGAACTATTTAAATAAACCTAAAGTAAATTCTTAACTAAAAATGGAATGGGATTTTATGAAATAGAAAAGAATATTGTGTATTTCATTAACTATTATTAAATCCAAAAATAAATATGGAGGAGTACTAACTCTTAGTATGGGGTTTAATTAATTGAATACCAAAACCAGGTCATCTAGGAGTTGCGAGGAATTGGTTTAGTTTTCGGGTTGAACCTGACTAAACCAGCAACCCAAAACCCATTCCAGTCCCTAACGATCTGAATATAGATGTAATTATTCTACATGAAGGTTCTTACTATATAAATAGTCTAATCTGAATTAAAAAAAATCAAAACATGATATCTTGAGCAACACCAAATAATGATAACTCAGAGAATAAGCATTCGATACAATAATTTATAAACCATATTAATATGAGTTTTTATAAACAAAATAATTCAGACTCTTGCTAAGCGGTAGGTTAACAATGGACATATACAAAACCTATTACAAGGAAGACGAGGATATAACGATCGAGATTTTTCAGGTGATAATTCACCTTCCATTTCAAATCTAAGGAAGATAGGGATTTGATCTTTAGAAGTGGCCCATATTTTATGGACACAATAGGAATCTACCCGAACATATGGACTGTTGACTTTGACGTGGAACTAGATGTTCCAAATATTGTCTTGGTTTCGGTGAGGCTTCTCAATCTACCATTGAATTTTTTGGGAGATGACTCTGTTAGAGCAAGAGGAAACGGGGTTAGAAAATACATGGACAAGAGTGAACCAAAAGATGGCATGTAGGCTTGTGCAATGATTTTCATTAAAGTTGATTTAGGAGAAGGCCTTCTAGAAGCTATGAAGCTGAAAGTAGAAAACTGAATGCACATTCATAAGTTGGATTATGAGGAAATACCTTTGAAATTCAAGGTATGTCATGAATACGGGAAATTTTTAAATAGATGTAGTAAAAAATATGAATAAGACAAAAAAATTGAGGAAAATAAAGAACAACAATAGGAGAAAGTCAAAAATAAAAAGACAACAAATAAAAATTTGCAAGTATCCATCCCTCCAACAATGTCAACCCCTCCCTCCCATTCTCATAGGAACCTCATTCACCCCTCCCCTTCCATCCCATACTCCTCAACGCTCCCCCTTTTGAACCCCTTAGACCCTCTTGTCATCCCCAGTGACCCTCCCCTCACCTCCATTTCCCGTTCATTTTCCTCTCCATTGGACCGCAGACATTGATCTACACCCCCTCACTCCTCTTCCCCTTTGGGTTTTTCCTTATTTTACCCCCTTCTCTTCAATGCTCACCCCTTCTTTCCTATTCTTCCTCCTCCCTCATCTGATGAGGTCCTCACCAAAAATTAGTCAAAGGATTCCTTAGTATCTGCTGACAATAATAAGAAAGCTAGATGAAAATAAAACAAAGAATTTAGAGATGAGGCTGTAGCAAAGGAGCTCACTCTAGCAAACCAACAACCAATGGAAAGATATATTGGAAAAGGAATCAAAAGAAAAGAGAAAAGACATCATAATCTTCAAGGGAAATGTCGCTTGAAAACAAATCAAAATAAATAATGATAATGGTCTCTTGGAATTGCAGAGGACTAGGGCAGCCCTAAAAAATAAAGATCATAAAAAATATTATGAAAGGGGAAAATTGTACATTATAATGGTCTAGGAGACCAAAATCAAGAGTGAATAAATGGGAAATATCATTGAAAAAAAAAATTAATTATGAAGGAATAGTCTTATAAGCATTGGGGCTTCTCGAGGGGTCAACACAATTTGGCACAAAGAAAAGTGGGAACTACAAAATCATAAAATGGAAGCACATTGGGTAAAGATAGAGAAAAAAAGTAAAATTTCGGATAGAAAAATCAGCCTATACAATTTCTACTCTCCAAATCACTACAAAGATAACCATACTTGCTAGAGAACTCTGAAAGAAACAATTATTGTAGGAAAAGTCGATTATCTAATTCTTAGAGGAGATCTAAATCTAGTTCTCAAAGCTGAGGAAAAAGGAGGATGTTTATTCCATCCAGATCCTTCGTGGGATACACTTAAAGAGCTAATAGAGAGATTAAACTTATTGGATATACCTCCAAAAAATAGGAATTACACTTCGGACAATAAGAGGGTAGGAAAGGATAACATAAAGGAAATGTTGGAAAGAATTCTAATTAAGGACAATGTAATGGCATTCTATATTATGGTATCATCCAAGGTTATCCTGTCAGCACCCTCTGACCATAAATCAATAGCCATTGAGCTCAGCTAATTAGAAAACTATTGTCCTCTCCCATTCACATACAATTAGCTATGGAGAAACAGTGAAGAGGAAAAAAAAGAAGTAATAAATTCATGGAAGAATAAAATAAATGGCTCTCCCATCTACATATGGGAATCTAAACTAAATATTTTCAAATCAAGTCTCAAGGATTAGGCTAAAAAAATCTACAAAGAACCACAAAAGGAAAAGGAGGAGCTCCAAAAAGAATTGGCAAAAATCCAAGAGATACTGTAAAATATGGAGGACACAAAAGAAAATCGGATGAGGGAGAAAGACATACACTCGAAGATATACAGGAATAATAGGAAAGAAGAAGAACCTTGGAGACTAAAATCAAAACACCTTTGGATTCAAGGAGGGGAAAAGAATACAACCTTCTTCCATAACTCAGCAAAATACCAGAATGATAAGAAATAAAATAATGAATTCACAAGAGAAGGAGGGGTTGATATTAAAGGACAAAAAGACATTAAAAAAGAGGTGACCAGCCATTTCAAAACATTGCTAACAATAGGACATGGCCACGTAGATGTGGAGGGATTCTTAAAGCACATTCCACACATCATAGAAGAGCAAAAAATAAAGAGTTATCTAAGGAAGTAACACAAGAATAATTAATGGAATCCATATGGAGTCTCCATTAAGATAAGGCTCTAGGTCCAGACAGATTTTCCATCCCATTTTCCCACACCTTTTTGAAACTAATGAGAAACAAATTTCTAAACATGATCAAATATGTCCTAAAGAAGAAAAACATGGGAAGTTTTACAAACTCTACTTACCTTTACCTCATCCCCAAAGACTCCCACCCTTCCTCCCTCAGTAGATTTCAACCTATATCCCTTTGCAATTCCTCTTACAAAATCATCTCAAAAATATTTACTGGCCGACTCAAGCCCCTTCTTCATCTCCATATCTCTAAAAACCAAGGAGGCTTCATTCCCTGTAGATAAATTATTGATAACATAATCCTAGTATAAGAGGCTCTCCACTCTAGCATCACCTGCAAAGAATAGGGCTTCATATTGAAAATGGATATGGCTAATGCTTTTGACAGAGTAAATCTGTCTTTTTTATCAGTTGTCCTATAAAAATTTGGCTTCTCAGTAGCTTTTATTGATACTATCAAAGCTTGTACTAACGACCCTTGGATCTCTCCTGTTGTCAATGGAAGACCGTGAAATTTTTTTCGGGGCTCAAGAGGGCTTAGACAAGGATTTGTCTCCTTTCATTATATGAAATTTTAGCATAAAGTGGCCTCCTAAGGAAAAATAATAAAATAATAGTTCAAATAATAAAATAAGAGTTATCAATTTTGGAGGGAAAACAAGAAAAGTAATTTTTTAAATTGTATTTTTAGCTTATTTCCTTATGGGTTTACTCAGATTTCGATTTTAGACACTCATTAGATGTGGAATTAAATTCCACATCCAACGAATACCCAATATGCATACTTTTGAGAGGGTACATGTTGATAAAAATTACAGATAGATTAAAAATCGTGTTGAAACACATTTTTTTTAACGTATCTAAAATTTTTATCATGGTGGGTCTTCTCAAACGTATGAATAATGGGTATGCATTGGATGTGGAATTGAATTCTGCATCTAATAAGTGTCTAAACTTGAAATTTGAGTAAACCGATAAGGATATAAGCCAAAAATACAATTAAAAACATAGTTTTTCTTATTTTCCCTCCAAAAATTTACATGTACCTCTTTTTAAATTTAAATCATTTTGATTTGTTTAGATATTATGACATGGAAATTACATGAAAATTTCATGGGCACTTTTAGTCTGAAATTTCCTGTAATGTCTTTATATTCTGATGGAAAATTCCTTGAGTATGAAATTGGAGCACTATCAAAGAAATTCCACTTTGATAGGTTTATCAATAAGAAGAGGGGTCAAAAGTGTTAATCACTCATTGTTTGTGGATGACACGGTTCTTATGGGGAGATCCACATGTTTTGTTGCTAGAAGATTCAAATCACTCCTTGACAACTTTATGGAAGTTTCTAGAGGATTGGTGAACAATGAAAAAAGTTGCACATATGGCTAGAACACACATCATAAAACTCTACAAACAATGTCTCAAATTTTATAAATCAGCTTTCAATCCAACTGGAACCATTTCCAATACCTTGGGCTGCCAACTACAAAGAAAAAATTGAAGACTGACATTTGGAATAAGTACGCAGGGAAAATCAAAATAAATATCCAATCAAGGGGAATGATTTGGTTAAACCAGGCAGGCAGAGTCATCCTCATAAAATCCATTCTCTCTGCCCTTCCCCTCTATCAGTTTGCATTGGTCTCAGCTCCAAACAACATCCATAAGAAAATAAAAATCATTATGATAATATTTCTATGGCATGGAATAAAAAAAGAAACCAAGAAATTCAACCTTGTCAAATGGAGTCAAGTAACTTCCCAATACAAGAATGGAGGCCTTTTGATCAAGATTCCTGATTTGATGAACTTGGAACTTGGATCCACGATTGCATGGAGGTTCATCACTCGGGAAATAAGTTGGTGGAAATATGATTTAGAATAAAAATATACAATTTCCCCAAGGATATCCATCCTCATCATAAATCTTTCTCTAAGACCTTGTACTCAAATATGGAGACTCATCATCAAGGTGATACCACTGATAAAAAAAATGTTAAAACAAAGTTGGGGAATGGGAAAAACACTAACTTAAGGAAAAACAATATCATGGGAATTGACCTTTTAATAAATGATATATAAATTCAAGGTTTAAATAATTGGATGGCCACAAAGGGTTTCTCCAATTTGGGGAAAATTTCAGAGTGGGGCATTGATTGAACATGGAAAAAACCTAATCTTCCACCATAACTAAAGCAACAGTGGAGTGTATTGATTTCATTGCTAAAAGGTTCAGCCCCCTTAGAACATATCATACAAGATGAACATATACGGATCCCTACAAGAGGAGAATATACTGTCAAATCTAGTTATGCTTTGCTCCAAGATCAATAGGGGCAACAAAAATGAAAATTCTGGAAATTTTCTTGGAAGGTAGAAATTTTACCAAAGATCAAAATTTTCATATGGACTCTCCTTCACAGCGAAATTATTTAGCTTAGAATTAAAAAAAATAGGAATCTTCGGGCCATCACAATTCCCTCTGTGCTTACAAGAGGAGGAAAGCATACAACACTTATTCATAGATTGCAAATTTTCCAAAGACTACTGGATGGGCATTGTCTCCCCAATAGAATCAATTTTAAATTGCAACACTTCCCTCAATGAATTCTTTTCCAAATGGAAGAAAAATTGCGTTATCCTCTCAAGAATAAAATGAAGTGAAAAGTTATTGGTCCATCATTCCCTCATTTCTTTGCTGGTAGATATGGCTTGCTAGAAACAACAAGGTATTCAAAAACAAAAAACCATTAGTGGAAAGAGTAATCTCCAAAAATTGGGGGCAAGTCACTGAATTATTCACTGTAAGAGGGGCAACAGGAATCGATTTGGTACAACTTCAAGCATAAGAGAGAAGTTGGGCAGGGTTCGCATTCAACAGGCTTATCTCCAAGGTAATGAATAATACCATAAACAAAAATCCAAAATGGAAAATAAATCTATCTGAATAATATTTCCAGAACTGAGTCATATCTCTTAATAGGCCATTCCTCTTCTTCGATGGGGCCTCGAAAAGAAAACCGGGTAAAGCTGGGGAAGGAGGAATCATAGTCAACAGTGACAAGACAAGCATCATTCAGTATAATTGAGGAATGGGTATAATGACAAACAACAAAGAAGAAGTTGACAGTCTCGTCATAGGGATCAAAATACTGAAAGAAAGAAAAATATTGAACCCAATAATCTTTGGAGATTCAAAAATTATAAGAAAAGCAATGGCAAGTGGAAACAGATTAAAAGATGAATCACTCCTTCATATCTTGGAAACAATAAAACAATATGACAATCAAGTAGGGAAAATTGATTACTATCACATCCTAATGATGAACAACAAAAAGGTAGATATTTAAGCCAACAAGGAAGTCGAAATAATAATGGGATAAACAAGTATTGAAAAGGATGTCAACATGATACAAATCCCATGAGGAATAAAATATTTTAGAAATCAAACAATAAGGTGGTAAGGCTTCTCAAAGGATCATAATCCTCTGTAAAGAACGTGATCAAAATCTCTTCAAGTACTAAAAATTATCAAATCCTACCATCAACATAGGATCAATTCAAATATTCTTTGGATCACATGTCCAATCCACCTCTTTCTCGTGAGTCCACAACCTTTGGGCTCCTTTCTCCTATTTATCTCCCTTAGTGCTGGTCTTCTCAATCCATCTCAAAGCCAAGATTTCTTTTTTTGTTGTGTGTATATGTTGTTTTGGTTTCCACTTTTTCCATACCTACCCTGGTCCCTTTGCGCTTAGTAATCTCTGTGTCCAATTTCTTTCACCCTATCATCTTCACAAGCGTTGTCTTGGATCCCTTGCAAACAACAAGCTTTTTGTTCCTTCCTCCTTACTTAGTAGACATTGCTCCTGGACATCACACTTCTCCTCATATGTGTTTGACAAGGAGCCCTCCACCATCTCGCTATCACCACTCTTCTCTAGCCTTTCCCTTTTTGCGCACATTCAGGCCTGTGGCACAGTCACCACTTCTGATCCCCTCCCTATCTCATAATTATTTTCACAGAGCACGTTTAGTTTCCATCGATATCTTCTACTAATCAAGTGGAATCAAAAGGTGCTCTATTATTCTCAGAAAATAGATTCTTCTATCATCATCTCTCCAGCTACGGACCTCCAACTTCACTCAAAAGAAATCAGAGTGAAAACCACAAATCAATAGAGGAAAATGGACAACAACGAGGCAAGGACTCAACCCTGTGTGTATTCGAGAGCTCATAGAGTTGTAATAGATTAAATAAAGGAGCATATGGCCGAAAACAAGAACCATGCAATAAAAGAGATCGTTGCCTTCAAAAGTAGAGGGCCAAAAATACAAATGAACTGATGGATGTCAAGAACAGATGAAATCACATGGAAAGCACAATCAACTACCTCAAGGAACTCACAACAAAAAAATTTGAGCGCGGATCTAATTCTCTTGACCAAGGAAGTGATAAAAAAGATAGTAAGAATATTTTAAACAAATATATCAATTCTACAACTCTATGATCTCCTTTGAAGAAAAACTAGCACTGATCAACTCCTAGTAGTTAGGCTCTCGTTACCTTCCTAAATGAAATTGAAATGTATTCTCTTACCCCATGAGTTTTTCAAAGTATATAGCTTAAGTGCAATAGTCAATATAGCTAACATGAATGTTAGAAGTAGCAACTTGTGCAATGTAATAGAAACACAGCGCACTCTCTGCAGATGGTTCCTTTTTGTGGTCTCAATAGAGTGGTCATGTACTTAGGAAGTTTTCTTCCTCTCTTTTTTGATATAATATTATTATAACCGAACTTGTTAAGAAAGAAGAAAATATGAATGCTGAAATATTTTGATTTCTAAAGCAATATGATCCAAAACCATTCCAATGTAAAAACTGTAGCATTACCAATGAACCACTCTAATTGACCAAGTTTTTTTTACTTTCAAGTAAAAATATGAGTAAATGTGTTTATTTATTCATTCTATTATAGTAAGATGTGATAGAGAATGAGATTATAGAAGTGTTATAGCACTTTTTATTAAAACTAAAAAATGTAATATGATATTGGTTATTCATTATAGTCCAAATTGTTATTTATTTCAAAGAGAAATATTTTCAAAGAAATACATATAACATGGAGATTGAACATGTAAGAGATTACAACTCCCTCATATTACACTATAGAATAAACCCTTCACCTCAATAACATAGACTTACAATCAGAACCTAGCACAATTACCCTGAGCTGTTTACCCACTTTTAAAAGTGAATATCAGGAAAAGATAATATCCGCTGTGCAAAAGATAGTTTCCCGGAAAACTAAGCTTCTAACAATATTTTCCTCCAATTACAAAAGCTGATATTATTATTCCTTTGGTTGGTTATGGTCAGTTCAGAGCTTCAGTCTTGTTTCGTCTTTATTACTGAACAATGTAACAATAAATATGGTATCGCACAGTTGGTTTTGAGTTGGTACCATATGTTGTTTTCTCCCATTTTTAAACAGTAACCACTGGCCTTCAATCGTCGCATGGAAGGCCTTACCCATCAACAAATCTAGAATCCACGATGATCTAAACAGCCCCACCATCGGGGTATGCCGGAGGTGGTAAACAACCCCACCATCAGGGTATACCGCACGTTGTATTTGCTAGGATGTGCGAGGCGGATTGTCTCAAGGTTATCATCTCACTCTGTGTGCCACCCTCCATTGACACATTTTTTCGGATGATAACCCACGTCCACTTTGAAGTGAACTCGTTAATTTTGTAATCGGATACGTAGAGGATAAAGCAGAGTTGGAATTTCAAAAAATATTTATTTATTTATTAAATTTGACAATTTTCACTTAGCTGTTGCTTCTATTTTACAATCAAAGCCAACCTACAAAAATGCATAATATATACATATTTTAATAGCATTATTTCTATGGTATTAGTGTTGCAAATATTTTGTTTTAATTATATTTAAAAAAATAAAATGAAAAAAAATAAAACACAGAGAATTTAGAGAAAACAAAATTTCTTTGTTTATCGTTTACAATAATAAAATCAATTCTCATATATTTACACTTGTAGAAAATGAAATTATTTAAATTATTCAATAACAATAAATTGATATTTCAAATAAAATATCGAAATTCAACATTTATTATTAGTTGATATTTCAAAAAAAATAAAATTATTTATATTATTATTATTGAAAAAATTACATTATTTAATAAATTTAATAATATTCACCATCCTAAAAAAAATAACTTATATCTATTTATAAGTACATATACACTAAGATATTTATATTTTCAAAAAATATTAGATATAAATATTTTTATTCTTTTGAAAAAGAAAAATATCATTGAGCATTAAAAATAAGAAAATAAAACAAATATCTCTATGTTTTAATTAGTTCAAAGAAGAAAATTGAGCATTAAAAATAAGAAAATAAAACAAATATCTTTATGTTTTAATTAGTTCAAAGAAGAAAATTAATATAGCCAAGATTAGAACGAACTCTCATGAGCTCCATAGTGAAACAGGTCGTTGGACAGTTCCTAAAATACCATGGATGGAAAGGATCTGCCATCTCTGTGGGAATATGAACATCAAGGATGAAAATCACTTCCTCTTAGAGTGCCCCGTGTATAGCTCAATTTCATAATCTTTGTTGCAACGCTGACCTTCCTAGCCTTTTAAGATGTCAAAATTATAGTGAGATTGGGAAGCTTCTCTCCAAGCTTTTTGAGCATAGGAATAAAACCATAAATCAAATTAAATAACTCTTTTCTTTAGGTCTGATAGACCAAAGATTGGTCTCAGTGAACGTTAACCATCATCATCATCATCATCAATTGATATTTTTTTTTAATTTAAAAAATCAAATATATTAAGTTCAAATGTTTTTGAAAATAATATGAAATTAATATTTTATTTAGTAAATACAAATTATTAATAATAAAAATATAAAAATTATATATAATAATAATAATAAAATTATGAAATACAATTTATGTATATAAAATTTTCAATATATATAATTATAATAATAATCAATATTAATTTATTTTTTTCAAAAGGAAAAATAATGAATTATCGAAGGAAAATATATCTCAAATATGTAGAAGTCAAAAAGGTAAAAACAATATACTTTCTTCTATATTGTATGATATCTTTTGGTTTAACTTACACATTATAGATGCAAACTTTTAAGCGCACTATCTATTTATTTATTTTTCACTACCGAATCAGTTATGTCGTTATTGTTCCCCTCCCACTAATAACTATTTTCGATTTATGTGAAAGTAAAGTATGCCCCTAGCTTCATCCATCTATTTTATTAATTGACTGTTGATTTAGCGTCCCATACCGATTTTTTTTTTCATGGAATTATCCCCGTATTACATAGGGTGAGAGATTCACCATTGTTCCCCTGCCACCAATAACTATGCCATTTTTATTGTTCGATTCATCCATTGTTTTGATTAATTGACTGTGGATTTAGTGTACATCGTGTTTTGTTTTTTTGTTTTTCACGTGAGAGATTCAGTACTGTTACCCTCAGTTTTATTGTTGGATTCCTATGAGAATGTGCCCCTAGCTTAATCCATTTTTTTTACTAATTGACAGGGGATTTAGCATTCCATTCCTGCTAAACTATGAGATGTTTTTATTTTTATTGTGATTTTCTTAAAACAATTTTCCAAGGGTTGAAATTATAAAACGATACACATATATATCAAAATTAATGGGTAGAGGTTGCTTAAAATAATTAAGTGCAGTTCGAACAATATCAGTGAGAAATTCTTGTTCTCCCCATTTCCTCCTTTAATGAGAGAGAAATGCAAGATTTTATTAATATTAATATAACAAGGTAGTCCTCCCTTCCTTCAAACACCTATGAAATCCCATATACATAATAGAAGGAGAGAGAAGATGTAACATAGACCACTATACACCATAAAAATTACATTGTATAAATGTTCTCCCTATTTACCCTTACATCTTATTTAATTGTCAATTTAGTATACCACTAACTATCCTAGGCACGACATACATTGTACAACATTCATGTTTAATATAAAATGCATATGTCATACATTTGTACAACAATCAAGTTTGGATATATTTTACACATATAATAATCAAATCTTACTAAGGTTGATATTATGTTTTAAATCTTTCGGGACAAATCTTTTGTCAATCCTTATAATCGGCTTTAAATAACTTATGGTACACATACTCAATGCAATAAATAAGAACTTGATGGTTATCTTTCCGCACGGTGAATCTGGTAAGGATTTGGTTATTAACTCTGGTTGTTGAGTTATTACCTCTGTGCTATCAATCACTATGGTGGACAGGTGGGTGATTTCTTTTCGCTTGATCCAACCCCACGAGATCCAACCATGGTTATCTGTTAGGGTTTTGGTAATGACTTTTCCACTCATAAATGCTTCCATTGTCTTTCCGCTCATTTCATCTATCGCTCCTTTGAGAATGCTCCCTGCCTCTGCAAAAAACCCCTTTAGGGTTCTTCCAGTGGAAACAAGCTTATCATCTGCCAGATGCCAGGTAAACGTGTTCCCGCACAAGTGTTTTATTGTGGTTTTGTTTTTCATTCCAGAAACTTGAAGTTCGGGTAATATGGAGTTTCATTGTTGTTCGCGTCTTATTAATCGATCGTCTTCCATCTAGGTCGCTATATTGCTTCTGGGCTTAGGTGTGTGGAATTTCCATGCTTAAACTGTGTGATCTCCAGAGAATTCCAAGGTGGAAACCCTGACCACACTCTTGTTTTCTTTTTTGCACTTGTTTGCTATAGTATTGTTCATGATTTCTACTAGTTTACTTAACCTAAATTTCGATGTTAACTCTTGTAGGCTGTTTCATCTAGTATTGGCCGCAATTTATCATGTCTTGTTATTTTTATTTTTTTAACTCTTCCAGGTTTGAGAACTAAATGTTTGTTAACCCTTCTCAAATTCTTTTGTTGGTATGTTAAGTAATGATTTTGGAATGAAAGTAATCTACAAAAAATCAATATACCAGCTATCTCACTTCCTCTGTCCTTGTCAGGTACCTACTTGTAATGAGTTATCTTAGTCTTAGAATTATCAAAACTTCAAAGGGATTTTTCTGTCTTGACATGGAGTTTCAACTTCGAATATTTTAATTCAAACTTAAACTCTTCCCTCATAACCAATACCCTCAATGGGCATGGCAGAGTCGTTTTCATGTAATAGTTGTATCTGTATTATTTTCTTTGTGAGAATGCAAATATATAGTTAGGCATGTTTTGAACTTTCGGCTTGTATATGCATTTCTCCTATGTTTCAGTTGTAGACTGTTCGAGTCCCTTTTGGGATTTTCCATTCCCAATAGAAGTTTTATGGATATTTTCCTTGTTTAACTGTTCAATTCCTCATATATGTATAAATATATATGTCAGTAGGGTATTCTTACATTATAATATGGTTAATTGGAATGTACAATTTTGTCATGAAATCTTTTACTGCAACTGGTAGTTGTACTGTAAAGAATTTAAGTTTATGGTTTCCGTCTCCTAACGCTGTTTGAAATGCTTACTATATTGTTCGAAAATTTTTGAACATATATATATATATATATATATATAGAGAGAGAGAGAGAGAGAGAGACTGTTATGGTAATTTTGAAATATTATTCACTTCTATCTACTGAATGAAATTGTGCATCTTTTAAATTTATTAGTGAATTTATCAGTTGGAAGTACCCTTTCTTCTCAGTTGTATTTCAAGGAACTACTTCCTTAGTTCATTGTTTTTTTTTTTAATCTAAAGATTCCAGAATTAGGAATTACAGTTTTGCTTATAATTCCCGCAGAAGGGTTTGAATGTATCTTCTTGCATTCAAACTACAAAGACTACTATTTTAATTATAGAAAATTGTTTCAATTCACAAAGTTTTGATTTTTAAATAAAGGTTGCATGATTCTTTATCTTGAAAATGTTCTTGGCATAATCTGTTATTTTCGCTAGTCATCTACAGACTATTTTCCTTTTTAAGTTAATATTTTAGATAGTCAGACCATTATGTCTGTGTTTACCTTAATCGCAGGGAACGACCAACACAGAGCTTTCTTCTTGAGAATCCTAATTTAACGGTTCCCTGTCTCATTCATTTTCTGAGAATAAATTCTAAATTCATTTTTATGCCCTATTTATCTAAAAATAATAAAATTTATAACCTGACACAACAAATTTAATAACTGTATTGCTTCAGTTAAAACACTTAAAATGGTATAATTTTTCCATTTGTAAATAACTAAGAACACACCATAGAAGTAACTTATATGTTCTATGATTCACTGACTGATGTAGTTCAGCCCTACCTCGAGAGAGGCAATCACGTCCTCTTCTCTCCCCCATGTTCCAAGTCTGAGCTATATTAGTTGACAGAAGTTCTGGAAGAGACCTTGGGACAATCCGGTCCAGTCCTCTATTCCCAACAATTTTCATAAGTCTGTATTCCATTGGTTACTCCAGTTCGAGAATTCTTCTCTGCAATTCTTCCTTCCTCGGTTATAAAAAAAAACCCAAAACTTCATTGGGATTATGCCTTTATCCTCAAAGGTTGCGTAACTGTTTGAACTGATTCTGTCCAAATAACTCTCAATTCTTGAATTACATTTTACCATGAGTTTTGTTATTCTTTTATGGAAATAACTTTCATAATTAATTTAATCAAGATTAATTTATGCTCATAATGTATTGTTAAAATAAAATAAAAAATAAAAAATAATGTCTTAATGTCTTAACAACATATCATAATCATCAGTTAGCACTTAAGCCAGTTGTTACAACTTCCCCCGTGAAAGTGAATACTATCCTCGGTGTTCTCATTCTGCTCCAACAAATAGTTCTGAATAGGCTTCCTGAACAAATCCTTCATCCTCCCACATAGCTTCATCCGAGCCAAAGTGCTTCCATTGTACCTTAACTTAGGTGACAGCTCATTTTTGGAGCATGATTTCTCTCCGATCAATTATACATTGAGGCTCGACCAGAAACTTTCCATCTGATTTGACTTGCAGTCATCAAAATTTGAAATAATTCCTCATAAATCTTAGCATTTTTGAACAAGTCTTGTATCCATATCCTACATGCATACTCTGCCAGTAGATTATGTGCTTTAGATCATGTACATATCGTTTCAATAACGATACATGAAAGAATTTGTGTACACAGATATTACTGGGCACAGGCAATTGGTAGGCCGCGGGTCCTACCATTTCCAGTATTTGGAAAGTGCCACAAAATATGGGTGCCAACTTGGCACAAAAGGCCCACCTTAAACTGCTTTTCTTTGGGTTGATCCTTACATACACATGGTATCCCACTTCAAACTCATGATAAGTCATTTTATTATCTGCATATACTTTTTGTCTATCCTAAGCTACCTTTAAATTTTGCCAGATCTCCCTTACTTCTGACTCCATTTCAGCTAACATTTCTGGTCCAAGCATCAACTTGGTTTATGGGCTAGTCAAATTAATAGAAGTTCTGCATTTTCGTTTGTATTAAGCTTCGAACAGACTCATATTAAGGGATTCCTGGTATCCTTTATTGTATGAAAACTCTACTAGGTGCAGATATTATTCCCACCTAGTTGGTTGTTGCATTACATACATACGTAACATATCCTCCAGGATTTGATTTACTCATCCTATTTTCCCATCCATCTACAGATGGTAGGCAGTGCTGAAATTAATTATAGTTCTCAATCCTGTAATTTTTTTTTTCTAGAATGCTGAAGAAAACTTCACATCCCTGTTAGATATGACAATCTTTGGAATTCAATGTAGTCAAAATATCTCTCGCATAAATATGTCCGCTATTTGCACCATCTTATAAGTGGACTGCACAGGTATAAAATGTGTTTCTTTGCTTAATCAATCCACCACTACCATTATAGAGTCGTTATGCTTCTCTGACCATGGTAAACCAGTGATGAAGTCTAAATATATCACTTCCCACTACCACTCAGGTACCTGTATATGTTGCATCAGTCCGGCAAGGTGTCGATGCTCCACTTTCACTTGCTGGCACTCTAAACACTTGTTTATATATTCTGCAATATATCTTCTCATACCTGGCTAGAAGTGGTTCTTCCTAATTGCTGTTAGCATTTTATGATACTCAGGATGTCTAGAGTAGTTACTTCGGTGATGCTCATTTAGAATTAGTTCCTTTAACTCCATTCTGTTTGGAACAAAAATTATCCTCTTGAAAGTAAGCAACCCATGATTATTAGTTTCATAATCAATAGATTTTCCTTGTTTTCTGAGCTCCTATGCTTGTTGCAACATAAACTGGTATTCAGGATCTTTTTCAGCTTTTGTTTTTATTTGCTCCAAGAATGTGCATTCAACCTGATTATAGTACAACTCATAATCACCATGTATTTTCTACTTAACACATCAGTTAATCTATTCTCCTTACCCTTCACATGTTGCATATCAATGTCAAACTCGCTCAGGAAAGAATTCCACCTTTCCTGTGACAATTAAGGTCATCTTTCTTAAAATAACTAGTTAAGCTGCGATGATCAATTTTGAGTACAAATCTCTTTCCAAGCAAGTAGTGCCTCCAAATATAGAGTGCATGGACTACTGCTGTTAGCTCCAAATCATAAACTGAGTATCGTTTCTCATGTTCCTTTACTTTTTGTGACTCATAGGCAACAACCTTACCTTCTTGTGACAAAATTGCCCAAACTTCTTCTTTACACACATCTATGCAAACTTCAAACTCTTTGTTGGGATCTGCTACCCTTAATACTAGAGTTGTAGTTAATAAGAGTTTCAAATTTTCAAAACTGTCTAGACATTACTTTGTCCATTTAAATATTTTTCCCTTCCTTTGTAAGTAATTAGGAAAGAATTTTTTGAAAATCCTTCAATTAACCACCGATAATAACCAGAAAAACCCATAAAGGATCAGATGTCTGCCCCATTTTGGGGTATCTTCCATTCCATAATTGTTCTGATTTTATCCAGGTCAACTACAATTCCTTCAGCAAAAATAACATGACCAAGGTACTCTATTTCATGCTTGAAAAAATCACACTTTTTGAACTTAGCATAGAGTTGATGCTTCCGTAACATTTCCAACACTATTCATAAGTGCTCTTTATGCTCTTCTACATTATTTGAATAAACTAAAATGTCATCAATGAATAATAACACAAAACTATCAAGAAAGCGGTGAAATATACCATGCATCAGCCTCATAAATGTTGTTGGTGCATTAGTCAGTCTGAATGGTAACACCACAAACTCGTAATGTTTGTACCTGGTACGAAAATCAATTTTATGTATGTCTTTGTCTTTTATCTAATGGTATCTCGACATTAGATCTATCCTTGAAAATACTGTAGATCACTTGACTTGATCAAACATATCATCAATTCACGGTAGAGGGTATCTATTTTTAACTGTCAATTTATTGAGCTAGCAGTAATCCATGCACATTCGCATGGTTCCATATTTCTTCTTTACAAATAACACAGGTGCTCCCTAAGGGGATACACTTGGTCGGATGTACCCTTTATCCAATAATTCCTATAACTACATCTTCAGTTCGGTTAATTCTGGTACACTCATTTGGTATGGTGTCCTTGAAATTGGTGATGCTCCAGGTATCAAATCTATGGTAAAATTAATGTCCCTTCTAGGTGGCAAACCTGGTATTTCCTTTAGAAATAAATCCATAAACTCTTGCACTATCGGAATGTTTTCCATCATTGGAGCCTTTTATTTGGAATTAGTAAAGCCCACTTGGATGGCGTATAACTGACATGCTTTCCTCATGCGCTTATCCATTTGAGATGTTGTAATTGAACACAGCTGCAGAGGTTTATTTATACCTTGTATTTCCTTATGGGTTCCATCTTGCATTCTATAATATATGACATTTTCCTTAGAGTCTACTAATGTTCAATGCTTCTCCAGCCACTCCATACCAAGTAGAACATCATAGGATCCAAGAGGTAATATATTCAAGTCTAAAGTTAGTTTTTGTTCACTAATTTCCAATTCACAGTTTGGAATATTAGCACAAACGTTTCTCTTTGCTCCTGTGGCTAACTGTACTAGCCATGGATTTCTAAATTTCTGACCCTAAAATTTACAAATATCTACTACTTTAGGACTTGCGTAGCTTAAACTTGCACTTGGGTATACCAAAATAGAAACAGGTTGAAAGAGTAGCTTACCTTTGAGTTCTATCATTGTTGGTTGATAATATGTCTGTCGATCTTCCAAGATGGAATTAATTCTAGGTATATTTTTGGCTACATCTCCTACTGTTGAGGCTTCTTGTAAGTTGGTAATTGCCTCGCTCCTTCCTCACCGGGATAGCTCGTAGTAGTGTGCCTCACCATACCCCCAGCACTGTATGCATGGCTTCTGATTTTGTGTGTGATTTGGTTTGCTAGAAGCGTCTGTGGGTTTATATTCTGCTGGCCATCTTATTATTTGATGATTCCTTCCAAACTACTTGCTAAATGAACTTCTCACAGCACCCTTGAAATTGTTGGTTTTGTTTTTCTTGAAACTAGAACTGCCATTATGTTGATTCTTGGTCTACCCGCTTTTACCCTGCTCTCATTTTTCTTTATCTTTCTGAAAGTACATCCTTTCCTTCCAGATTCCCTCATCCATAGGTTTTGGATTAACAAACTCAATTCGCTCCTTCATATGAATTGTCAAGCTACTCAGGAATTGTTATACCTTTGCCTTTTCATCCCTTAAATACGGAACATAACGAAAAAAGGAAGTGAACTTGGTGATGTACTCATCCATCGCCATTTGTCTTAGCTTTAAATCATGGAACTCTCTATATTTTTCGTCATAGAAGCATTCAGTTGAGTATTTATCCTTGAAATATTGCTGGAATGAATCCCAAGTGACGTCCTGATCATCTATGCTATAGACATTTTTCATTTCCTCCCACCATAGTGTGGCCTTCTCCCTCAACTGATAAATGGCCAATTTGGCTTTAATATTCCTACTATATTCTTAAACTTGAAAATACTTGTTCATATTTAGTAGCCATCCCTCAGCCACTTCTTCACGTCGGTGGTTTTATCTTTCGAAATTCACCTTGTAGTTCCACTTTCTGTCTCTTAACTTCTTTCTGATCTGGCACATTATATGACTCAGCCTCATTGTAATTTTTATTAATGTTACTATGCTTAGACAGACTTCTTTCCAACCTATAAGTGGCTTGGTCTCTTTCTTGTTGCTCATTTCCTTCCTTCATGTCTCTTTTGGGGCTGGGTTCTTCCATCCCCTGATTCTATTTATCTGAGAGGCTTTTTAATATCGTCTCCTGTTCTTGCATTAAACACGCATTATCACTTCGAACCCTCACATTTTATCTTGTATATTCTATACTATATTTAACAAAATGATAGTTTGGTGTCGATGTTCCTATAGCGGAGTACTTGTTTTCTTGTGTTGATCCACACTCAGCTGCACCCACAACTTCAGATTCATTTCTGGTCAGGGTTGGATTTCCCCGGTGTTCTGGGGTGGTTTTTGCGTTTAACTCCTTCTCCTATTGTCTCCTGTTATACTTATTTTCTCTCTTTTGTTCATTAGTGTACACAGCTTAAATCATTAGTTGACCCATAGGGTCCCAACGTACAAATGTTTCTCTGATACCACTTGTAATATACATCACTATACTGCCCATGTGGTGTAGAATAGTCGGTGATGGGTGCACTGTTAAGGCACTTTGTTCTGGAAGGTCACCGGTTCGAAACCCATGGGTGGAATGGAAGGAGAAAAAAATGGGAAGATTAGGATTAGTCTAAACGAGCAAAAAAAAATATATATATATACATCGCTATACACCATAAAAGAAAAAATTACATTGTATAACTGTTATCCCTAGTTACCCTTACATCTTATTTAATTTTCACATTAGTATACCACTCACTATCCTAAGAACAACATACACTGTATAGCATTCAAGTTTAATATAAAATTCATATGACATACAATTGTATAGCAATCAAGTTTGGATATATTTTACACATATAATAACCAAACTTTACTAATTTTTATTTTATGTTTTAAATCTTTTGAGACAAATATTTTGTCAATCATTATAATCAACTTTAAATAACTTATGGTACATGTACTAAATGCAATAAATAAGTACTTGATGGTTATCTTTCTACATAGTGAATATGGTAAGGATTTGGTTATTAACTCTGGTTTTTGAGTTATTACCTCCGTGCTGTCAGTCACTATGGTGGACATGTGTGCAGTTTATTTTCTCTTGATCCAACCCCATGAGATCCAATGGTGGTTATCTGTTAGGGTTTTGGTAATGACCTTTCCACTCATAACCGATTCCATTGTGTTTCTGCTCATTTCGTTCATCACTCCTATGAGAATTCTCTCTGCCTTTGTGACAACTCCTCTAGGGTTCTTCCGGTGGAAACAGGCTTATCATCTATCAGATGCCAAGTAAACCTGTTCTCACTCGGGTTTTCATACATCAATACCTATATTGATTTATTTTTCTTGCACAAGTGTTTTATTTTTGTTTTGTTTCTCATTCCATAGACTTGAATTTTGGATAATATGGAGTTTCATTATTGTTTGCATCTTATTAATCGTCTGTCTTCCATCTAGGTCACTGTATTGCTTCAGGGATTCGGTGTGTAGAATTTCCATGCTTCAACTGTGTGATCTCCAGAGAATTCCAAGGTGGAAACCCTGACCACACTCTCATTTTCCTTTTTACACTTGTTTTGTATAGTATTGTTCATTATTTCCACTGCTTTACTTAACCTAAATTTCGATGTTAAATCTTGTAGGTTGTTTCCTCTAGTCTTCTATGTCAATACCTTAAAGGTAAGTCAGCCGCAATTTATCATGTCTTGTTATTTTTATGTTTTTAAATCTTCTCGGTTTGAGAACTAAATTTTTGTTAAACTTTCTAAATTTATTTTGTAGGTAAGTTTACTAATGATTTTGGAACAAAATTACTCTAGGAAAAATAAATATACTAGCTCCCTAACTTCCTCCAGCCTTTTCAGGTACCTACTTGCAATGAGTAATCTTAGTCTCAGAATTTTCGGACCTGCAAAGGGATTTTTCCGTCTTGACATGGATTTTCTGCTTCGGATTTTTTAATTCAAACTTAAACTCTTCTCTAACGGGCAATACCCTAAATCGGCATGTCGGAGTCATTTTCATGTAATAGTGTATCTATATTATTTTCTTTGTTAGAATGCAAATATATAGTTAGGCATTTTTTGAACTTCCGACTTTTATTTGCATTTCTCCAATGTTTCGGTTGTAGACTGTTCAAGTCCCTTTTCAGATTTTCCATTCCCAATAGAATATTTATGTATATATTCCTTATTTAATAGTTCAATTTCTCATATATGTATAAA
Source organism: Pinus albicaulis (assembly GCA_034641835.2). Taxonomy (NCBI): domain Eukaryota; kingdom Viridiplantae; phylum Streptophyta; class Pinopsida; order Pinales; family Pinaceae; genus Pinus; species Pinus albicaulis. The sequence continues at coordinate 1,656,893,732 of CM076584.1, read as the reverse complement.
TATATATGTCAGTAGGGTATTATTACAGTATAATACAATTAATTGGAATGTACAATTTTGTCATAAAATCTTTTACTGCGACTGGAAGTTGTACTGTAAAGAATTTAAGTTTATGGTTTCCATATCCTAATGCTGTCTGAAATGTTGAATATACTATTTGGAACTTTTTGAACATATATATATATATATATATATATATATATATATATATATATAAAGAGACTGTTATGGTAATTTTCAAATATTATTCACTTCCATCTACTGATGACATTTTGCATCTTTTAAATTGTTTAGTGAATTTATTAGTTTCCAGTACCCTTTATTCTCGGTTAGATTTCAAGGAACTACTTCCTTGGTTCTTTGTTTTTTTTTCTAAAGATTCAAGAATTAGGAATTACAATTTTTCTTATAATTCTCGTAGAAGGGTTTGAATTTGTCTTCTTGAATTCAAACTACAAAGACTGCTATTTTAATTCTAGAAAATTATTTACATTCACACAGTTCTAATTTTTAAATAAAGGTTGCATGATTATTTCCCTTGAATATGTTCTTCGCATAATCTGTTATATTTTCCAGTCATCTACAAACTATTTTCCTTTTTAATCTTAGATTTGAGATGGCCACACCATTCTATCCTTCTTTACCCTAATCACAAGGAATGACCAACTCGGAGCCTTCTTCTTGAGGGTTCTGAGTTAATGGTTCCCTTTCTCATTAATTTTTTGAGAATAAATTCTAAATTCATTTGTCTGCCCTATTTTTCTAAAAAGAGTAACTTTTATAGCTTGACACATAAAAAATTTAAGTATTGTACTGCTTCAGTTAAAATGCTTAAAATGGTATAATTTTCCATTCATAAACAACTAAGAACACACCATAGCAGTGACTTATCTGTTCTATGATTCATTGACTGATGTAGTTCCACCCTACTTGGAGAGAGGAAATCACGTCCTCGTCTCTCCCCCATGCTCCAAGTCTGAGCTATATGAACTAACAGATGTTCTCGAAGAGACCTCTAGACAATCTGGTCCAGTCCTCTACTCCAACCAATTTTCAGAAGTCGGAGTATTCCACTAGTTACACTAGTTCGGGAATTCTTCTCTACAATTCTTCCTTCTTAAGTTACCAAACAGAACCCCCAAACCTCATTGGGATTAAGCCTTTATCCTCAGAGGTTGGGTAACTATTTTGAACTGATTCTGTCCAACTAACTCTCAGTTCTTGAATTAATTTTTACCATTAGTCTTGTTATTCTTTTATGGAAATCACTTCCATAATTAAATTAATCAAGATTAATTTCTCCTCATAATGTATTGTTAAGATAAAATAAGAAATATCAAATAATGTCTTAATGTCTTAACAACATATCATAATCATCAGTTATCACTTAAGCCAATTGTTACAACAGACATACCAAACTATTTCACTTAAAGGACCAAAGCTAGCAACAAGACCGTTTTAGTGAAAGGAGATAAGGGAGAAACAAAATTTGGCAAGCAATTAGGTGATCTTAAAAGTTATGGGTTTAATTTAGTTTTTCATATTTAATTGTGAAAACAAAAATTTACAGAATTATTTTATTGCAGTTAAATTATTTAACATTTTGGTATCAAAGCTAGACATGTTTTATGTTTTGTTACAGTGAATTCAATAAATAGTATTGCTTTGTGAATCCATAAAATATTTTAGTTTCCAGTCTTTAATTAGAAGATCATAAATATAATATAATTAATATAGCCAAATTTGGTAATTATTTTATTTTCTAGTGTTCTATTAGAAGATTAAAAATATAATTTTATTGAGATTTTTTTTTTATAACTCACAAAAAGGTTTTGTAACAACCAAATTTGGCATATATATAGGTTTTTGAATGAATTTTTTGTTTATAACTTTATTAAAAGTACAATTCTATTTGTGTGTAACACATATCTTTACCAAAAATTTGTAGAACTTGTGAACCTAACATAGTGGGTTACCTAAAATTTAGGTATTTCCTATAGCAGTTTAGGAAGATCGGTAAAGTGGTCGTTTAAGGAATTTCCATTGAAGTAGAATTATTTTTTTCCCAGAGGTGACTGACTTATGGAGGTTTACTATTTATTCCCAATAGTAATTTAGGAATTTTTTTGTAGAGTGGGTGAAGGGGAGATAAGGATAACCCTTTTTTCCCAAAGGTATTGGAAGTGTCTATATCAAATCAAAACATGAATGGCTAGGCCTATGCACATTCTTTTCAGGAAGATCATGGGGGCATATAACGTGGTGTCACAGTCTTTTTCCAAAGGTGAGATTAGATGTTTCACCTTGCTTGTTCTCGCAGAGTTGAAATTTTTGCACATTGTAAGAGACTTTGGATAATTCACTCTTAACCCTAGCATAAAGTATTGAATCCATAATTAATGAATCATAATCAATTTTTTTTTCCAATATAGATATGGATGGGTCTATTATTCATAAACATCTATCAAGGATTGAGCCATTGATTGACTCTAACTATAATTTGTGGAAAATGAACATCAATCACATACTTGGTTGTATGGATTTTGATTTTTTCCTTTTGGAGGAAAAGCGTATTAATCTGATTCCACATTCTTTAGAGGATGTGAAGGCCCAATTTTCAAAGTGGGATAAGGCCAACAAGATCTCCATAGTGACCATTTAAATTTATGTTAGTGAGGCACTTCATGGTGGAATAAAATCCATGAATACAAAAGAAGAATTACTCATAGTAATCATGAAGTATTTTGTCACCACCTCTAAGTCCCTTTAGTATGGATATCTGTCTGAATTAATAAATATGAAATATATTGAAATTGGGAATATAAGAGAGAATTTAGTAAAAATATCCAAGTTGTTCATTGGGTTATGAGAGAAATGAATCAATTGTGAGGATGATTTACTAGTACATATGGTTGTCTTGTTATTTCCAAAGTCCTTAGACACCTTTAACATTAATTACAATGCATAGGAAACCGAATGGCACCTTAATGAACTTAACACCTTATGTGCAACTGAGGAGGAGCATCTTAATGGCTCTAAAGATGAGTCAGCACATCTGGAAGTTAGTTTCACCAACGTAAAAACTCCAAGAAGAAAATTTTTAAGAGGAATGACAACAATAAGAAGAGAAAAAATTTTGGAACTAGAAGAAAAAAAGAATTTAGTCAAGTTTGAAGATTTCGAGTGTTGGTTTTACAAGAAGAAGGGGTTTCTGAAGAAGGATTTTTATAAGTACAAGGAATGGATTAAAAAAAAGGAGGTATATGATATGGCCTTAGTAAGTTTTGAGTCAAACAATAGTAATTTGATGTAAATTCTTAGTGGTTGGAATGAATTAACTGCATTTTTTCACATCACATATTCCTACAAGGGGTTCAACAATAGGAGAAGCCCTAGACTTGAGGACAACTTTTGTCTTGATGATACTGAGGAATTTCGAGTTAAAACCATTGTGACATGCCATCTTGTTTATATTTTGAATCTAGTTGGTTTTGGAAAACTCTTTTTATGTATCGTCATTTAAACAAAACCTCATTTTTTTTTCCTAGATGATGTTATTGGCTATAAATTTCCTTTTTGAGCTTAAAAATTAGTTATTTATTATCATGGTGATGTTGGATGACATGGATTATTGGTTAATGTCTTTATCAATTATCTATTGACCTTTTTTTTGCATCTTCCTTGTCATATTTCCCTATTGATTCTAAAATATCTAGGTCTAAGCATTGAAACTTAGCAGAAAATTATTTGATGTTGTGGGATAAGAGGTTAGGTCATTATTGGGTGAGGAGCCTTATTACATTACTGATTCATAGGTGGTCTTTAAGTTGCGTTTGGATCACAACCCCCGACAGAGGGGTGTGGGGGAAATCCCCCTCCACTATTACTTCCTAGGGGATCGAGGGGGGCTGACTGCATGTTTGGAGCCTTGCCCCCACCCCCATGGAAAATTTTGATGATGGAAGTTTAAATTAAAGTTTTGAAACCTTGGTGAATCTTACTAGTCCGTAATATGCGAATTGTAAAATTTATAGTGATATTTTTGTAGAAATATTTAGATTTCCAATGATTTTATATTAGTTGATATAAAATTTTGGCATATTTTAACGTAAATTAATGGTGCATTGTAAAATGTGGGCGAATTATTTTAGAGAAAAATGGAAATTGGTGAATATTTTTTTTGGAAAAAACATGAAAAATTATCCCACCTGCGAATATTTGCCCCTAGAATATTTCCTGCCACAACCCCCCCCGTGGTGGGGGTTCAAGGGAAGCACCATCTAAGCTAAAAAAATATGAAAAATTTCCTTGTAAAATATTGTAATTTCATAGTCAATCTGGGTCGTTCACTAGGCAGATGATATAAAAGTAGAAGTTATGTTTAATTTAGGGTTTTTTTCCTTAGAAGGAAACCCATCAATTTATATGAGGGAATTTTATTTCATATGCCCATTATTATTCTTAGTGAGAAATACAGAGGGACATATGTGAGAGAGAAGAGGAAATGACAATGGATTTGTTGTAGGTTGTATCTCTTCATTTTGTTTCATAATATAAAAGGAAGGGCCAGCTGTTTCTCCATGGATGTAGCAGAAATTGATTTTACCACATATACCTGTGTCTCACTTGTTCTATGTATTTCTATTTTTTTGTTTCCGCAATATTTTTTATATTTCATTGATCCGTTAACTAATCCCTAATAATTCATATCTCCAGGAAAAGGCTAGAGTATTTGGTTATACATGGTCTTTTATAACATTTGGATTTCTCTAACTTTAATATTTTTCAAGATTGTATCAACAGTAAGATGACGAAGATGGAGAATTTCGAGGCCTCTAAGGCTTTATACTTATTGATGTTAATCCATATATATATATATATATATATATATATATATATATATATATATATATATATATATGGACCTTTTCAAGTGGATTCTCATGGCAGGCAATCATATTTTATTAGCTTTACTAATGGTTTATCCACATTTTCATATGTTTATCTAATCTACCATAAATCAGAATATCTACATGTGTTCAAACTCTACGAAGCTGAAGTCGAGAAGAAATTGGATAATAAAATAAAATTTTCTCACTCTCATTGAGGAGAGGAATATTTTGGTAGAATTAACCATGATGGTTTTAGTCACAAAACTTTTTTTGGAATAATTGAGATAACAAGGGATCATTCCTTGGTACACCACTTCAGGGACACCTAATAAAAATGAGATTGATGAGAGAATAAATCACACTTATTAAGACATACTTTGAAGCATGATGATCCATTCAGATCTAGCTAGATATTTTTGGGGTGAAGCCTTGAACACTGTTGTCTATATAGTTAATAGATTTCCTTTTAAGGTTACATCTAAGACTCCTACAAGCTCTGGACCAGGAGAAATTCATTCCTTGATTATCTTTGTGTTTGGGGGTACCTTGTCATGTCCAACTTATATAAACTAAAACTTAAAAAACTTGAACCTAGGACCATAAATTGTCATTTTATTAGCTATATTTAGAGGTCAAAGGGATATAAATTTTATTGTACTTCAAGACATATGGATATTGTAGAGTCCAATTGTATTATTTTCATTGAAAATGATAAGGATAGTGGTAGCTTGAAGAAAAAAATGGTTTCTTTCTAGGAAGATGATAGAGATATTTCAATTTTCTCTCTACTTGTTTCCTTTCCTCACCCTATTTCTACACTAGTTAATCATATTAGATAAGATGAGGATGTTTTTATCACCTAGGACCCCATCCGAAGCATTTTGTGAGCCAAGGGAAGGATATTCTAGTATAGAAGCTGAAGAAGTCTATATAAGGCTTCAGGCAAGCATGTAGACAACTGTATTTGAAATTTGGATAGGTTGTGATCATATATGGTTTCAAAGAAAACACTATAGATAAATGCATATATCTCAAGGTCAGTGTGAGCCTCTTCTCTATTCTTTTACTCTAAGTTGATGATATTTTTCTGACAAGAAAAAAATTAATCATCTACATGACACACAACATTTATTTTTCAAAGAATTTATATACAAAAGAAATGTGAAATGGAAATTATTTTCAAGGGATTAAGATTCATAGGAATCAACCAAAAAAACTATTTGTATTATCACAAAAACATACATTGATAAACTAATCAAGAGGTTTGATATGTATAATTGTGCACCTAGTTAGGCCCTAGTAATCAAGGGAGATATTTTTACCTAGAAGTAGTGTCCCAAAAATAAAATTTATAAAATCCAAGTACGTGTCAAAGAGTATATCTCTACAACTGGTAGCCTTATGTATGCAATCATTTTCATTTGACCATATATTAGTTATGTTGTGGGTGTGCTTGGAAGATACTATAGGAGCCATGTAGTTTTTCATTTGAAGTTTGTAAAGAAGGTACTACGATACTTATAGAGAGAAAATAATTTCATGTTTTTCTACAAGAAATTAAGTGAGCTTGAGGTGATCATATATTATGATTTTTAATTTTCTAGTTGTTGTGATAGCTTAATGTATATTTATGGATACTTATCTTTCTTTCTCATGGAGAAATATCGCAGATAATCTCTAAGGAATCCATTATGACCAACTTGGCCATGTTTTTTCAGTACATTAGTTGTTATTAGGAAACTTGTCAAGTGATGCAGCTAGGGAACTTCATTGGCGAGATTTGGGTCGTTGATTCCATTCATAAGTCTATCGCTAACTATTTCAATAATGAATTTGTTACCAATTTTGTTAAAGAATGAATGAGTAATCAAAAGAAACAATAACATAGATATAAAGTATTTTCTAGTGCTCAAAAAGGTTCATCAAGGGATGCTTAGAATTCATTACATAGATATGAGTAATATGATAACACAACCTCTCATGAAAGGTCGTATGCCAAAAGTTTTTAGCGAGCATGGTAATCACATTGTAGTGATAAAGTCTTTATACTACACTATTTTAGTGGGATTTACCCTATGATGGTGTTCTCATTATACTCTTTTGATAATTTAATTGACGTTAAATTACTTACATAAATTATCAACCAGTGCTAGTATACTGATGAAATGTATGTGCACTATATGTTCTAGGAGTCTTTGTCACCGAAACAATTTCTAAGTTAATTTGAGATATCGAAATGCACATGTTTCTCTAATAATAAGTAAATTAAATTGATTCTATTACTCTATCTTGAGAGAAATATCACACTCTTCTTAAAATGAATAACAAATTTGTTCATAAAAGAACTTTCGGATTAATCACATCATTAGGATTAGGTTGAACTGTCGTGAGGATGAACCACAGTAGTTGGTTCAAAATGTCGACCTAATCCTAATGATGTGATTAATCCAAAAGTTCTTTTATCTACATTATGGATCACAAAAGTCTTAGATCTAACATAAAATTTGTTCATTCTTACTCAAAATTAAATCAAGCACACTCTTTTTCTTTTAAATGAAATCACACCACTCTTTCTGTAAAATAAAATCACACTTGATGTTACTTTTAAAATGAAATCACTTTTGAATTGAAACCACACTTTCTTTAAAAGTGAAATAACACTTTTCTTAAATTGAAATCACAGTTTATTGAATTCAAACCACACTACAAATGAATCTACGATGGATAGAAAGAAATATTATCTTTGCAAATTAAAATATTATCTATATAACTGAAATGTAAAACTATGTTACTAATCTATGTAAACCTATGCCTTTTCCATGTGCACAAGAGATCTCGCTACACTCAACAATATAAAGGATTATAAAAAATATATTTGAAAACAGTCATAGGCTTGCATTTAAAATAAATAATTAAGATATCAAATCCTACAAAAAACATAAAATGAAACACTAATTACAGCTACAAGGAAACCCTTCTAACTCGAGGTGGCCCTTCTACGAGAAGCATGTATCAATATGATGCTTCACAAGATGATCAACCACATATGGAAATCGCACAACAGGTAAATAAGAATCGAAATATGGGCTTATATAAAACAAAGTGTTACAATATAAAATGCAAATCTATGTTTTCTATGTCGAGAGGAAATTTTTTAAAACAATTACAAATTAAATGTTTTAGAGCATTACTGTCACACCTCCCCTTCACTTTCCCACACAATTTTTTTTATTTTTTTTTTCAGTATCTTATAAGAATAATTCCCACAGAATTGTTATACCATCACACTTAGATTTCTAGTTGTTTAATACACATTTCATTTCCACATACTTACTATACCCCAGTCAATATATACTAGCTTTGATCTCAATTGCAAGTTTAGTTACATCCCTATACTACTCTTTTTATTTTAATTTTCACACTCCATTTTATTATTTTCAATACATTTAAATCAACCCTTAAGTTTTGTTTGTAAGGGTGTTATGAGTACTTCTGAGAGCCTAACATTCATCTTGAGTTTATGGTACAATAATTTTTCATACACTTGGGCCTACAATCACCCCCACACTCTTGTGCTAATTCATATCGATATGTATGATCATCTACTCTTAGGTATATATTAGTCATTTGACTTCTTAGAACTTCAACATCTATATAGGTATCACACATACCTACTTAACTTTAATTTTTATATAATAACACCCCTATTGTACCTCTCCCTAATATAATAGGGTACCGTCCAACTTGGTATGTGTAATATCATTGTATTGTTCTTAACAATATAACTACATTCTGTAAGGGGTTTTTCTCTTCGGACTTTTCAGCCCTACCATATCATTCTAACTGAACTCTATGGTGGTGCTTGACACTTATACTCTTATGCATCGTTCACGAAATCAACTCAACGTGCTACCACCTCATTTCTAGTTTCGATGCCATTCAATTTGATTTGAGGATTTGGTACCTTGTCTTTATGGCTCGATTTAACATGTCGACACTTTGTAGTACGCTAGGGTCTTGTTATCAATTCCGGTTTACTTTGCTCTTGTTCTATGCTACTGGCCAAATCTACCAACGTGATATGGATTACTTCGCCCTTTATTGCTCGTATCAATTCCAGTTGGATGGTATGCTGCATTAAAATTGAACATTAATACTTAACCTTTTTGGATTCTTGTGGAATTACGAGACTTACTACCTTTCAGTGCTCGGAATTGGGCATCTCCAACCACGTGTATGGTGGTGATTGTCAAGGATTAGGGTTTAAAAGGCGTATAAAACTTTTTCGTTCAACATATGAATTCATTTTCGCCTATCGTATTGAGGGTTTTCCACAGAGCTGATCTAGAGTTCGTTTTATCATTTTGTTCTCCTACTACGCCAGAGGAATCGTTCATATGTGTCGCTCCTCACACCTCCTGGAGCTATGTGAGAACTATGACGTCACACTCTTCAACCCAGGTAACGACTTTTAATGGATATCGTTCATCCAATTCGACCTTCCAATCCTCCTATCTCTACGTTTTAATTATATCAGTATGCATATAAGTTCAGAGTTGGAGGTTAATGATTAGGATAGATTAAAACTTAGTCAACCATTTTTTTTTACAGCTCTCCTTTGATTTCACTTCAATTACAGTGCTAATAGGATGGTGTATATGAAATTTGAGTTTGCCTTAATGTCATGCTCGCTCTCACTTTGGTGAGTTACAGCAAGCGTTGATGACCTGGGCGTTCACGCGTATTTGACTCCCTCAACGTGGTTTGGAGACATTACAAGGTTCTTCCGAGAAGGAATTTCCATCTCATTGCTTTACGGTGACATAAAATTTCCATTGCTATTTCTTCTGCATTTCTAAATTTCGAATTTTCTCAAGTGTTAATAGCCTGGCATATTTGTTGTTTCCAGTGTCTCCGTTGCCCAAGCTCCCTGAATACATTGTCAGGTAAGCTGTAAATGTTTGTTTTCATTTTTGTGGTTTAACCTCCCGTTCAAGTTGTAATTATTATTCTTGTTTATTTTCCCTCACGTACTCTATCTCTTATTCCTTGTAGGTACATGACGACTATCGCACTCTCTGCTAACCATTTGGCTTATATGCGTTTAGCTCGACTATTAATCTCGCTTCCCTCTTACTCACAGGTTGGTCCCTCGTAGAAATTCCTCAGAGGGAACGATAATTTAGTTTACCCTATTTAAATTCCTTATCTCCTACCGGATAATTTTGGATATCAGGGTTATAAGTTTGTAATAATTTTTGAGTAACAACTTTGGTTGACTTCTCCTCTGAGGGGAGAGAATCTATTTGTTTTCAATTCTGGAACCGATTTCACTGTCATATAGATTTATATGTGTACATATATGTATATAACTCAGTTCTCTATTTGATTTTCAGTGTGAATTTCGATGGAAACGTTATGTATAGTAATTCTAGTTCCTCGTCAATTAAAATCTATACGGGTCATGTTCCAAAATTTTTGTTTATAATATTTAATTGCTAGAACTCTTCTTCTAGTATAGTATCGTCTGCTAAATTTGTTACTGATGTAGAGAGTTTCCTGTTTAAAGAGAATATAGCTTCTGTTGTTGTTAATATAATATAACTGAATGTATTCTATGGTTTTATTCTCCTGCCATAATATTCCCAGTTTCTTTCATCAGTCTATTAAGTCGAGCCTTGAGTCCGGTTCACAAATTTCTGTTAATGGGTAGTTTGAATAATCCCAAGTAATATATTTTGTATGTAAACAGAAATGCACATTAGTTCTATGCATCTAACTGAGGAACTATCTTGTTACATATATCAATCAGGTCTAACTTATTTTTTTCATAATGACTTGGTTCTCATTCATTTATGTACCAGTTTGTAGAAAGTTTATTGCATGTCCTGGTAGTGTCTATATATACACAGTCATTTAATGGTCTAAAGTTTATCTTTCTTCTACTACCGGGATAGATATAATGATATAATTCACCCATTTTGGTCGTGATAACTATAAGTGTGATCTGAGAATTCTCTTATAGTAAATCTTAGATATTCGTCTCATTTTTAATTTACTGTGGACACTTACACAATTATTTCTCATGACATTTGGACTGATAAAAATGGATGATTACATACTAAAATGTGTTTCTGTTCTACTTCCATTGTGCATGGTTGACATATTTACTATAGCCCTTATGTCAAGTTTAGCCAATTCATTTCTAACTCAACTTACAACTCATCTGATTCTACTTTTAGCCATTGTAACATGCATCTCATGCTAATTTTCACTATGTATACATGCTAGAATTAATTACTAAACCAGAAGCAGATTAAAGTTAAATCATTAAATTTCTTTTGGGAAATATGTATTCTCAGATTTAAACCAGTTATGGTTTAGATATTCTGATGAATTATTTCCCATACATGTGATTCCTACAACTGTATAGAAATTGAAGGCTAAAGCTACTGAATTTTTTGTTAAATGTATGGAATAGTATCACACACAGCATGAATATACAATACTTTCCATGCAACATAAAAATTTACATCTACAATTCATAACATAAGATTAAAACTGAACTGCGCATACCACTTAATTAGATGACCAATCCACCCAACCTTAGAATTTGTTTATCTTCAGAATTAACCCCCGAGCTGAGATCCCTCCTAGTACATATCAACCCCTAATCTAAGAGCAGCTTATTTAAGTTGTTATTCCCCAAAGCCTGTTTCTAATTCTACGTCCAAAATATCAGGATGCTTTTCTTCCTCTTTGCCTAGGCTTCCCTATTTAGGGATTTTTTTTAAAGCTATTTTATGCTTTTCCCCAGCTTTTCTAGCTTTCTTTACCTCTTCCCAACTATTTTCCTCATCATTGGGGAATTTATATTTTTCCTCAAAAATCTAAATTAGAAATAATTTCTTTCAAGGATTTTTGAAAGATTGTGGGGAAGTATTTGCCTTCATCCATCCTCATGGATTTAGCAAGTGATCTCAAATTTCTTCTTTTGGTCAATCTACACAAAATCCTTTTCTTCATTTCCTCCAAATTAAATATTTAATTACATTCAAAAAATACTTGTCCTTTGGGGTCCACTCCCCTTAGGATTAGAGTTCAAATGTCTAGTTTTAAAAACACATAAACTAGGGGTGTTACATATTCCCCCTCTAAAAGCAAACACCGTCCTCGGTGTTGTTATTTAACTACTAGAGTTCATTTTTCAAACAAAAATGGATATCCTTCCATTATTTCAGCTTCTCTTTCCCAGGTAGCTTCTTCAGCAGTAAAGTGCTTCCACTGCACCTTTACTCTTGCTACTGTTCGATTTCTCAATTCAATTTCTTCCCGCTCCAATATTTGAAGCGGTTCTGGTAGAAACTCCCCTTCTGGTTCCACCTGTACAACATTCCAATCAAATATGTGAGAAGCATCATGTACATATCTCTTTAATAACGAAACATGAAACACATCATGGACTCTAACATGGGGTGGTAAGGCCAACTTGTAAGCTACTGGTCCCACCCTTTCTAATACTTCAAAAGGACCACAATATCTAGGAGCTAGTTTTGCACAACTTCCAGAATAAAGTGTACTCTTTTTTGGTTTAATGCGCAAATACACATGCTCTCCCACTTTAAATTCTCGGTGCACCCGTTTCTTATCAGCATAGTTTTTCTAGTGATCTTGCACTGTCTTGATGTTTCTTTGTATATGTTTAACAATTCTTTCCATTTCCTGTAAAGCATCTGGTCCCAACATTAGTTTATCTTCTGGATGGCTCCAGCTCAAAGGAGTACGACATTTTCTTCCATACAGTGCCTAAAACGGACTCATTTTGATGGAGGATTGGTAGCTGTTGTTATAGGAAAATTCAGCTAAGTGCAAATAATCTTCCCACTTTGCTAGCCTATCCATCACATACATTCTCAGCATGTCCTCCAGAATTTGATTAGTTCTCTTCGTTTGACCATCTTTCTGAGGGTGGTAAGCAATACTAAAATTCAACTTGGTACCCATCCCTCCAAATAGCCCTTTCCAAAAAGCTGTTGTAAACTTAGCATCTCGGTCAGACACAATCACCTTCAGAACTCCATGGAGTCTTACTACCTCCTTCAGGAACACATTTGCTACTTGAGTTGTCCCAAAGGTAGATTTCATGCGTATGAAATGTGCAGCTTTTGTTAAAGTGTTCACTACCACCATCACCGAATCATGCTAGTATTTGGTTTTTGGTAATCCTGTTATGAAATCCATGGAAACTGTGTCCCATTTCCACTCTGCAATCGGCAAAGGGTTTAAAAGGCCAACAGGATGTTGATGCTCAACTTTGACTAGTTGACATTCCATGCATCTAGTTAAATATTCTTCTACATCTCACTTCATTCCTGGCCAAAACAACTTCTTTTTAAAAGATGTTAACATTTTCTGATATCTTGGATGTCCTGCATATGGCTGTTTGTGATATTCATCTAAAATCTTCCTTTTTAGAGTTTCTACATTTGGAATATACAATCTGTTTTTATAACAAACCAATCCTTTATATTTTTGAGTGAAATCAACCATCTCCTTCTTCCGGATTTTCACTTGTATATTCTCATAATTGGGATCCTGGTCTGCTGCCTGTTTCACTAACTCTTCTAAATCAAACTGGGCACTACTTCCACTATTACCTATAATTTGAAAAGAATTTCTACTTAAAGCATCAGCAATTTTATTTTCTTTCCCTCTGATATGTTTTATATCCATGTCAAATTCACTTAGAAAGGACAACCATCTAGCCTGTCTCGCATTCAAGTCAGTTTGGGAAAAGAAGTACATAAGACTAATATGATCAGTCATCAATATAATTTTTTTTCCAAGGAGATAATGTCGCCACATTTTCAAGGCATGAATAACAACAGCTAACTCCAAATCATAGGCACTATAGTTTTGTTCATGTATCTTCAGTTTCCTAGATTCATATGCAATAACCGCATTGTCCCGCAACAGAACTCCTCCCAACCCCTCTCTACGTGCATCTGTACATACCACAAATTCTTTATCTAGATCTGCAATTTTCAATATAGGAGCTATAGTGAGTTTCAGCTTCAATTGTTCAAAACTATTTTGGCACTTTTCAGTCCACTCAAATTTGACACCCTTCCTTTGCAGGGAAGTTATGGGATATGCTATGGCAGAAAATCTCTCCACAAATCTACGATAATAGCCTGAAATTCCCATGAATGATCTTACTGCTGAAACATCAGTTGGTACAGGCCATTCTTTAATAGATTTTATCTTGTCAGGATCAACAGCCAGCCCTTGTTCAGAAATAATATTCCCCAAATATTGAATCTTGTCTTTATAAAATTCACATTTACTGAACTTGGCGTATAGCTGGTTTTCTTTCAAAGTTTGCAGTACCATCCTCAAGTGCTCTTTATGTTCCTCCTCATTTCTTGAGTAGACTAAAATATCATCTATGAACACAAGGAAAAATTTATCCAAGTACTTATTTAACACATTGTTCATTAAGCACATAAATGTGGCAGGGGAATTTGTCAAGCCAAAAGGTAGGAATACAAATTCGTAGTGACCATACCTGGTTCGAAAGGATGTTTTGCTGATGTCTTATTCTTTAATTCTAAGCTGGTGATAACCCGTCCTTAGGTCAATTTTTGAAAAAACTGAAGCCCCTCTAACCTAGTTGAATAGATCATTAATTCGGGGCAAGGGGTATCTGTTTTTAATGGTAAGCTTATTCAATTGATGATAATCAATGCAAATCCTAAACGTTCCATCTTTCTTTTTCATAAACAACACCAGGGCTTCCCAAGGAGACACACTCGGTCTGATGTAACCTTTATCCAACAAATCTTGCAATTGCATTTTCAATTCTATGAGTTCAGGGGGACTCATTCGATAAGGGGCTCGGGAGACAGGTGTTGCTCCCGGCACCAGATCGATTGAGAAGTCAATTTCTCTTTTGGCGGGAAGATGAGGGATTTCTTCTGGAAAAACTTCTTTAAAATCCCTTACTACTGGCAATGCCTCCAGCAGATTTTCTTCAGTTTTCTGTTCTATTCCTTCTACATGTACTGCATAAACTTGGTATCCTTTTCTAGCTGTTCGTTTTAATTGCAGGGCTGATATTTGTCTTATAGAGACAGGTTTTTGTTTTCCTTTAAGAACAAAAGGTTTCCCTTCCTCATCCATACAATGCAGGGTCTTATCCCAACAGTTTATCAGGGCTTTCTTCTTTTCCAGCCAGTCCATTCCTATCAGCAAGTCATATGAACCTAAAGGTAGAATGTTCAGGTTTACTTCTGTTTGAAAATCATTTAATTTCATTGCAGTTAGGGGCAATTTATGTGTTACTTTCCTCTTGGTTCCAGTAGCCAGTTGAACCAACCATGACTGCTGAAATTTTTCAGGTTTAAGATTACATTTTTCTACAATTTTTGGACTAATGTAACTCAAAGAAGCACCTGGATCAATCAAAACAGTGAAAGATTGGCCAGAAATCTTACCCTCCATTTCGACCATGGTAGCTTGATGGTCTGCTTGTCAATTTTCCAAGGCTGCACTGATGGTAGGTATATTTATTGCTATATCATTTACTGTTGTAGCTTCTCGATCTCTCATGATCATCTGAATGTTTTGATGAGGACAATCCCTCAGGAGATGGGGTTCTCCACAGCCCCAACATTTCAAGGGTTCTTTCATTTTGACTGTCCCTTCCTTTTCACTGTCTCCATCTATTTGTTTTGAAGCCACTTGAGATTGAGCAGTTTGACTTTCTTTGGGTTTATTTAATTTTTTCCGCTGATGATCTCTGCCAAAATTCTTCAAATAGGCTGGTTTCTGTTTCTTCCCTTTGAATTCACTCTTATTGACCCATTTTTTTCCATGTTCAGTTTGTCTTTTGAACTGTTGGTAGCACAATCTTGCTTTTCTAACAGCTTCGTCCATTTTTTTTGGGTTATCAAACTCGATCTTCTCTTTGTATACAGCAGGCAAACAGTTCAGAAACCTTTGTACCTTTGCCTTTTCTTCCCTTATGTAGGGTACATATCTCAACAGATTTGTAAACTTAGTAACAAAATCATCAATAGTGAGTTTTCCCAGTCTAAGTTCGTGAAATTCCTTGGCTTTATCATCATAGTAGCGTTCATTCAGGTAGCGGTTTTTGAACTTAACTTGGAAATCCTCCCAAGTAACTGTCTTTTCATCGATTGCATGGACCATTTTTGTCTCCTCCAACCACAAGGTAGCCTTACCTTGTAGTTGGTAGACAGCTAATCTGGCCTTCAGATTTCTTTCATATTCATAAACCTGGAAGTACTTAATCATGTTCAACAACCAGGCTTCAGCATCTTCCTCCTTCTCCCCATCATAGGAGGGAGGCTTCATCTTTCAAAATTCACCCTGTAATTCCCTTTTCTGTTTATACTGATACCTAACAGCATCATCCTCAGACTCATCAGTCTTCCTCTTTCCGAAACCCTCGCCTTCTTGGCTGTTCCGCGAAGTTAATTCTCTCATGAGCTTTTCCTGCTCCTCACTGGCTAATGACAATATGTCATTCTGGCTTTTTATCTCAGCCAATTCTTGTTGCAACCTCTGCAACATAGCCATCATGGGCGCATTAGTATCTAGTGCACTATCCTCATCACGCAGATCAACATAAATTTCGTCGCCCTCTACCATTTCAGCACCACTGTACACTACACAACACAGATCAGTGGAAAAAAAAAAAAAAAAAAAACATAATTTTTTTTTTCTATAGAAATCAATTTATACAGAGAACACATAGTCACAGTGAGCACAATGTCACCAACCCAGTTTTATAACTTGGGCTCTGATACCATTTTTCACACCTCCCCTTCACTTTCCCACACAATTTTTTTTTTTCAGTATCCTATAAGAATAATTCCCATAGAATTGTTATACCATCACACTTAGATTTCTAGTTGTTTAATACACATTTCATTTCCACATACTTACTATACTCCAGTCAATATATACTAGCTTCCATCTCAATTGCAAGTTTAGTTACATCCCTGTACTACTCTTTTTATTTTAATTTTCACACTCCATTTTATTATTTTCAATACATTTAAATCAACCCTTAAGTTCTGTTTGTAAGGGTGTTATGAGTACTTCTGAGAGCCTAACATCCATCTTGAGTTTATGGTACAATCATTTTTCATACACTTGGGCCTACAATCACCCCCACCCTCTTGTGCTAATTCATATCGATATGTATGACCATCTACTCTTAGGTATATATTAGTCGTTTGAATTCTTAGAACTTCAACATCTATATAGGTATCACACATACCTACTTAACTTTAATTTTTATATAATAACACCCCTGTTTTACCTCTCCCTAATATAATAGGGTACCGTCCAACTCCGTATGTGTAATATCACTGTATTGTTCTTAACAATATAACTACATTTTGTAAGGGGTTTTTCTCTTCGGACTTTGCAGCCCTACCATATCGTTCTAACTGAACTCTATGGTGGCGCTTGACACTTATACTCTTATGCATCGTTCACGAAATCAACTCGACGTGCTACCACCTCATTTCTAGTTTCGATGCCATTCAATTTGATTTGAGGATTTGACACCTTGTCTTTATGGCTCGATTTCACACATCGACACTTTGTAGTACGCTAGGGTTTTGTTATCAATTCCGGTTTACTTTGCTCTTGTTCTATGCTACTGGCCAAATCTACCAACGTGATATGGATTACTTCGCCCTTTATTGCTCGTATCAATTCCAGTTGGATGGTACGCTGCATTAAAATTGAACATTAAGACTTAACCTTTTTGCATTCTTGTGGAATTATGAGACTTAATACCTTTCAGTGCTCGGAATTGGGCATCTCCAGCCACATGTATGGTGGTGATTGTCAGGGATTAGGGTTTCAAAGGCATATAAAACTTTTGCATTCAACATATGACTTCATTTTCGCCTATCGTATTGAGGGTTTTCCACAGAGCTGCTCCAGAGTTCGTTTTATCATTTTGTTCTCCTACTACGCCAGAGGAATCGTTCATATGTGTCTCTCCTCACACCTCTTGGAGCTATGTGAGAACTATGACGTCGCACTCTTCAACCCAGGTAACGACTTTTAATGGATATCGTTCATCCAGTTCAACCTTCCAATCCTCCTATCTTTGCGTTTTAATTATATCAGTATGTATATAATTTTAGAGTTGGAGTTTAACGATTACTATAGATTAAAACTTAGTCAACCATTTTTTTTTACAGCTCTCCTTTGCTTTCACTTCAATTACAGTGCTTATTAGATGGTGTATATGAAATTTGAGTTTGCCTTAATGTCATGCTTGCTCTCGCTTCGGTGAGTTACAGTAAGCGTTGATGACCTAGGCGTTCACGCGTATTTGACTCCCTCAACGTGGTTTGGAGACGTTGCAAGGTTCTTCCGAGAAGGTATTTCCATCTCATTTCTTTCCGGTGACATAACATTTCCATTGATATTTCTTCTGCATTTCTAAATTTCGATTTTTCTCAAGTGTTAATATCCTGGCGTATTTGTTGGTTCCAGTGTCTCCGTTGCACAAGCTCCCTGAATACATTGTCATGTAAGTTGTAAATGTTTGTTTTCATTTTTGTGGTTTAACCTCCCGTTCAGGTTGTAATTATTATTCTTGTTTATTTTCCCTCACGTACTCTATCTCTTATTTGTTGCAGGTATATGACGACTATCACACTCTCTGCTAACCATTTGGCTTATATGCGTTTAGCTCGACTATTAATCTCTCTTCCCTCTTACTCACAGGTTGGTGCCTCGTACAAATTCCTCAGAGGGAACGATAACTTAGTTTACCCTATTTAAATTCCTTATCTCCTACCAGAGAATTTTGGATATCAGGGTTATAAGTTTGTAATAATTTTTTAGTAATACCTTTGGTTGACTTCTCCTCCGAGAGGAGAGAATCTATTTGTTTTCAATTCTGGAACCGACTTCACTGTCATATAGATTTATATGTGTACATATATGTATATAACTCAGTTCTCTATCTGATTTTCAGTGTGAATTTCGATGGAAACGTTAATTATAGTAATTCTAGTTCCTCGTCAATTAAAATCTATACGGGTCGTGTTCCAAAATTTTTGTTTATAATATTTAATTACTAGAACTCTTCTTCTAGTATAGTATTGTCTGCTAAATTTGTTATCGATGTATAGAGTTTCCTGTTCAAAGAGAATATAGCTTCTGTTGTTGTTAATCTAATATAACTGAATGTATTCTATGGTTTTATTCTCGTGGCATAATATTCCCAGTTTGTTTCATCAGTCTATTAAGCTGACCCTTCAGTCTGGTTCACAAATTTCTGTTAATGGGTACTTTGAATAATCCCGAGTAATATATTTTGTATGTAAACAGAAATGCACAGTAGTTCTATGCATGTAACTGAAGAACTATCTTGTTACATATATCAATCAGGTCTAACTTATTTTTTTCATAATGACTTGGTTCTCATTCATTTATGTACCACTCTGTAGAAAGTTTATTGCATGTCCTGGTAGTGTCTATATATACATAGTAATTTAATGGTCTGAGGTTTATCTTTCTTCTACTACCGGGATAGATATAATGATATAATTCACCCATTTTGGTCGTGATAACTATAAGTGTGATCTGAGAATTCTCTTATAGTAAATCTTAGATATTCGTCTCATTTTTAATTTACTGTGGACAATTACACAATTATTTCTCATGACATTTTGACTGATAAAAATGGATGATTACATACTGAAATGTGTTTCTGTTCTACTTCAATTGTGCATGGTTGACATATTTACTATAGCCCTTATGTCAAGTTTAGCCAATTTATTTCTAACTCAACTTACAACTCATCTGATTCTACTTTTAGCCATTGTAACATGCATCTCATGCTACTTTTCACTATGTATACATGCTAGAATTAATTACTAAACCAGAAGCAGATTAAAGTTAAATCATTAAATTTCTTTTGGGAAATATGTATTCTCAGATTTAAACCAGTTATGGTTTAGAGATTCTGATGAATTCTTTCCCATACATTTGATTCCTACAATTGTACAGAAATTGAAGGCTAAAGCTGCTGAAGTTTCTGTTAAATGTATGGAATAGTATCACACACAGCATGCATATACAATACATTCCATGCAACATAAAAATGTACATCTACAATTCATAACATAAGATTAAAACTGAATTGTGCATACCACTTAATTAGATGACCAATCCACCCAACCTTAGAATTCGTTTATCTTTAGAATTCACCCCCGAGCTGAGATCCCTCCTAGTACAGATCAACCCCTAATCTGTATAAGAGCAGCTTATATAGCCTGTTATTCCCCAAAGCCTGTTTTAATTCTGCGTCCAGAATATTAGGATGCTTTTCTTCCTGTTTACCTAGGCTTCCCTATTTAGGGATTTTTTTAAAAGCTATTTTATGCTTTTACCCAGCTTTTCCAGCTTTCTTTAACTCTTCCCAACTATTTTCCTCATCATTGGAGAATTTAGATTTTTCCTCAAAAATCTAAATTAGAAATAATTTCTTTCAAGGATTTTTGAAAGATTGTGGGGAAGTATTTGCCTTCATCCATCCTCATGGATTTAGCAAGTGATCTCAAATTTCTTCTTTTGGTCAATCTGCACAAAATCCTTTTCTTCATTTCCTCCAAATTAAATATTTAATTACATTCACAAAATACTTTTCCTTTGGGGTCCACTCCCCTTAGGATTATAGTTCAAATGTCTAGTTTTAAAAACACATAAACTAGGGGTGTTACAATTACACCTTATGTTAATCAACACAAGCTAAAATTAACTTTGAAAGAAAATATAACATGATCCTCTCATGATTTTTTATCAGCACAAAAAATCGTGAGGCCAAAAATCCGCATCTTGGTCCTCTGTTTGCCTCCTATGGTGGTTGATGTTTTCTCTGAGCGAGCTGCTAGGATGTGTTATTCATTGATCCAGTAAATGAAGGTAGGAAATTAAATATTTGTACCAGCTAATTTCCACCTTCCCATATGCCTCCATCCTTGGCTAGATCATCAGAATGTATCAAACTTTGGACTCAGCTGCAAAATCATACATTACCTACGGAATCATTGTAATTTTGTAGGCAATGTAAATATTAAGATAAACAATAAATAACATTGTCATTTATGAAACAGAAAATGATAAAGTACATGATATGCCTTAAGCCTTGTTAATTGATGCCCAAATTAAATTTATGAAGGTAAAAAATAGGAGAATGGAATGAAAAAAGGTTGTAAAAAAACAAAATCAATTTTTGGGTTCAACATTCCCCCATACATAACAAATTTCGTTTCCTCATGAAAAAATTCAAAACTTCTGAATCTTTCCTATCACTAAGCCTCTTTAGATGTATGAGAAATATCATCTAAGTTAGTCCTTTTTTCCTTATTGGTGGTCATCATCATCCTCAGTTTCTTCATCAAAATCATATGTTTCAAGTTTATCACCTTTATTTTCAGAGATTTATCTTTGGACTTCAATTTATTATCTTTCTCATACCATACACTAAGGTGCAACATGATGTTGTCATTTTTAGTTTTGTAAATTTCATTCTACACGTTTAGTGTTTCATGTTGTTGCTTTAAATGTATATTTATTACCTCCAACTCATAGATTTCTTATTTAAGAATGTTTACAATTTGAGATCTTTCTGGAAGATAAAGATGAGAAATTTCCTCTTGGTTTAAGGATGATTCCATTATTTTCCCTGTAGCTATTTCCTCCAAAGACTCTATATAATCATATATCCCTTGATGCACATGATCTATTTCAGGATTTCTTTAAGTTGGAATAGAAACTAGTGATAGAACTCTAAGTGATAGAACTATTGGTGATGTAACTGTTTGTGATGCGACCCTTAGTTCCTCATCTTCTTCTAAGTTGATGAATCTTGAAGTTTGTTGAGATTTTCGATGCAATTTTTTTATCGAGCCTTGCAACTATTCTTATATTGGATTGTAGCTTATATGGTGATTTTGATTTTGTAGTAATGGACTGTTTTTTATCCCTTTTGTGCTCTTTTTTATTCTTGGATTAAATTTAACGTTTATCGTTGGATTTGTTTCTTCTAACATTTCTTTTTTTCAATTTTTCCAATATATTTGCAATAGGATTCCCATCCTTCAATTTTTTCTCTTGTTGTGTACGTGAGTTATATTTAGGGTCTATAGGAAACCTCCTTCTACTTTTCCTTCTCTTACCATTACGCTCTTCTTGCTATGGTTCCATAAAACGATTTCTAAGCAAGAAATATTCCCCATTTTTTCCTATATTTCTCAGATGGGTCTCAATCAGAATTTTCACTAGGCCATGATGGTATAGGGCATTGCATATGAATTTTATCTTTATCTTTATATTTCCAAACATCTTTCTTAAATTATGAAGTACAAAATATCAAGAAGAACAAATTTTTTTTATGGAATTCCCCAGAGAAAGAAGCATTCGATAATATCAAATAGTCCATCGCAAAAGCACCAACCCTTCATAGCCCAAATTTAAGAAAAGGCTTTACTTTGTATACCTTCACCTTATACTCATCTCTCGCGGTTGTCCTCACTCATAAAGATGGTAGCAATGACGAGTGGCCCATATCGTTCATGAGTGCAAGATTGCAAGGTGCCGAGCTGAATTATCCAGATATTGACAAGCAAGCTTACACGATATATAAGGCAGTCAAACATTTGAGGCCATATATTTTGAATAATCACGTCACAGTGTTTGTACCTCACCCAACGGTTTGCTCAGTTTTGTGTAGCAGGAGTTGGGTGAGAGACGAGGAAAATAGATGACAAACCTTCAAGAGTATGACCTAGAATTTAAGCCTGCACATACTGTCATGGGGCTAAGGGCTATGTCGGATGGCTGCTCAAGCCACAGACTTGCAGGGCAGTGAAGAGGAATGTTGGGATCACGAAATCGAAATGTACTAGGTTGACAATACACCTCAGCAAAGCGCCCCTTCATGGTGCAATGATCTTCAACAATATCTTGGCCCTGGTATCATGGACCCCACTTTAACCACCCAAAAAAAACATGAAATAAGACTGAAGGCTGGATCCTACCAGCTAGTGCAAGGTAATATATTTCGCAAGCACCACATCAGAGTCTTGCTACACTACTTGGAACATAATTAGGATCAAGAGGTCCTGAAGGAACTACATGGTGGTCCAGTTGGTGGGCACTATGCAGGGGATGCCATAGCTCACAAAATTATGTGCGCCGATTTTTATTGGCCCACTATGTTCAAAGATGCACATGCATATGTTCAGAGATTCCTTCCATGTCAAAGGTTTTCCAATGGGGAGATACGATCATCCGCGCCATTGCAGTCCGTTGTGGTGGAAGAGCCATTTCAACAGTGGGGCCTCAACACGATCGGGGAAATTTTTCTGCATTCCTCTAAGCAGCATCGATATATCCTTACGGCTACAGACTAATTCAGAATGTGGGTTGAAGCGATACCATTGTGTCAAATCAATGATAAAGAGGTAATAAGTTTCATCACTCAGCACATCATGACCAGGTTTAGCATTCCAACCTCTCTTATTCTTTATAACAAAACTTATTTTTCGCCATTCAAGTTATATGAATTTTCTTTAGAAAATGGTAAAGTGCTCAGACACTCCGACAACTATTACCCCCAAGGAAATGGGTTAGCCGAGTCAACCAATAAAAGTCTCATCTACATCATCAAAAATACTTTTTTGTTCCAACAATGAAACTAGCACAACGCCCTCCACAATGGCCAATGGGTTGATCGGGTCACACCCAAACCATCCTTGGGCACCTCGCCATTTTTTCTAGTTTATGGAAAAGAAGAAATCCTTCCTCCCAACCTGTCTCTCCTGGCCCTTCAGTTGTCACAAGAAATGTATGATACCTTGTGCCCTTCCATACAAGCTTGTATAGACATGTTGTTCAAACTGGAGGAGGAAAGGCTAAAGGCCTGGGAAAAAATCTCCATCCACCAGAACCAAATAGAAAAATGGTTCGACAAGAAGTGTGTCAGAAACAAGGTTTTTGAAGTGGGCGACCTCGTCCTCAAATGGGACAAATCTCACGAAGATAAGGGAAAACACACCAAATTCCAAGCCCTATGGACAGGCCCCTTCCAGATAAAAGAAAATGTTGGTTCCCACACATATAAACTCCAAACCTTAGAAGGGAGAGTCAAGGTCCTCTTGGTTAATAGGCATGACCTCAAGCACTATTTCACCTGATAGCCCTAGGGGCCATCACCATGCTCTGTGCCATAATGTCTTTCCTTCGCTTAGATGGTCATGTTGTTTTTTTTTTTTTTTTTTTTTTTGCGTCTCAATAAGCAGCTTTCTTTGAGCAAGATCTCGGAAATCCGCACCCCTAACACATTAGGTTGAGGGATAGTTGTAACAGTTGCTCAATTAGCAGGCTATACCAGAATTTATGTTGGTGAAGAATCAACCCTAAAACACAAGATGGCCGAAGCTTTCCTATGATAGGGCGCCTGTGGGGAAAATGCGACTAAGTCCCAAAAACCAAACGCAAGAATCTCACCCAGTATGCTCACTCGAGGGACTATTGATGGAGAAGAATTTTCAGTGAAATATGTCACTAGACGGAAAGGGAAAATCGCCAAACTTAGGCAACAAAATAGTATTTGGGAAAACTCAAAGGTCCTTGTATGCAGATCAGGAGAAACCTCTCTTGCAGGTAACATAAGTTGGGATCCATCATCTGCCCAAGAAATACTTTCCACATTCAAATAAGTGCCTTGAGAATATTCAAAATAAGTTCCTCGAGAACATTCAAATAACTTCTATCATTACATGAAATAAAGGGTAAAGGATTGAGAAAGGCTTCATGCACAGAGAGGCGATGCGATGACTCCGCAAGGGTACTGAATAGGCTCATTGGTAGTGGAGCAATGTATATGAATCCTAGGCAGTGACTCTGCCGAGACCACCAGGTTCGCTGGCAGTGGAGCAACACAAGGGTACCAAATAACTATATCAAATCCTTGAAATCCTTTAGGTTACTCCGACCCTTTCCGTCCGGTCTCGGGAAATGAAAACGCGACGAACTAGCACCCCAAGCAATGCAAATACATGGAGAAAATGTACAAGGGATAGAAATGAAAGTAGTGGGACCCACAGGGGTGAAAGGAATAACCTTCTGAGCCCCTCCATCCCCCCTCATAATGAAGCATTGACAAACATCTTGGGTTCTACCAGTGAATCACCATTTGTTGTAGTCGCTGCAACACCCTCCAAAATTTAGTCCCACCTTAAAATTTAAGAACCCCTGATCTCTTTGGTAAAGGTAAGTCTGATGCACCCTCGACCTTGAGCCTTGAGAAAGTCCCTATTTCATGCATTATCCATACAAATTTTGTTCCATAACTTGTTCTCTAAAACTAGTCACATAGTCGCAAGGTCACAAAAATCATAAGTTCAAACATTTTGCGACTGTGCAACCTAGTGACCTAGCAACCTCTAGGTCGCGGGGTCGCAGGGTCAAACCCTAGCCTAAATCCTCGCATTCGTGACTGTGTGACCTAGTGACCTAGCGACCTCCAGGTCGTGGGGTCGCAGGGTCACAAGGTCACATCTCCCCTCAACTAGCCCTGATTTTTGACCTAGTGACCTCCATTAAAGATCACACCTACCACCCCTTTACAAATAAGAGGGTCATGTAGGTCGAATTCTACCTGTGTAGTGGATTAAATCACGCCACTGATAATCCAGTTGGATCATGTTTTTTCCGGGTAAGTTACCTAATCCTCCTTCTATTTCCTTTTTAATTAATTGTTGCCTCACCTTCCCCTGCCCTTTCCTATTAATCCCCCTTTTGGTTTCATTCCTGCTCCTCACGAACCCTCTGATTAAATGTTTCACCTCCCCTCAGGCTCACCTCTCTTTTCCTCCCCCTCTGAATGTTACCCTTCCTTACTTTTCCCCAAGCACCCTTCTTGGCTACCTGGGAAGGCCTTGAAACTCAGATTTATCCATCATGCTTGGAATTTTTTCCCTATTCCATTCATTCCCCGCGGGTCGCAATTTTTGCGAACCCTCTCAAAAATCCCTAACGCGACTCCACAACTTAGCGAATAAGTGATCTTGTGACCTCGTGACTTGTTCGCTGAGTCCCAAAGTCGCCAGGTCACTAATCACCAATTAACCGCCTAATTTGTGACCTTGTGACCTAACGACCTTGTGACCTAGTCGCAAGTCGCCAAGTTGCAAAGTCACAGTTTCTTGAGAGTTTACTCCAGTGCGACCTAGCAACCTTGCAACCTAGTCGCAAGTCGCCAAGTCACAAAGTCACAGTTTCTTGAGAGTTCACACCAGTGCGACCTAGCAACCTTGCGACCTAGTCACAAGGTCACTAAGTCACAAGCCACGCCACTTTTTCAGGTAATAGTTGGCAGGGGTCGTAGTGACCTAGCATGAGAAGTCATTTGGAAATTTCATTGATCTTAACATATTTGTGATTATTCCATCCATATTATTGTGGGATTTTTCTATAGACATGGCATGGAATGTTGAGGCTAAGATTGGGTGTGTCTCCATCTCTTCGGTCTCAAGCGATATGGGGCCTCTAGCAATTCGGAGAAGAAACAAGAGTCCAGAGGTAGAGATCTCAGAAGAAGGCACACCTCCTTCCCCACCCCCTATTTATGGGGACACTTCCTGTGTGTTCAGAAAAGGAGACAAGATTATTTGGTACTAGGTATATCAAGAGTTCACAAAGCCTAAATTCCTAGAAGACCTCACAGACTGGAAAGTGTACATTCAGGTTAAGAGATCCAAACTTCACTAGGCAGGTGCTCACCCACCCATATTTCCTTGTGCATAGGTTATTGAATGGATCCTCAAAAATATCAACTCCAAGATTTGGGTCACTTGCGATCACCAGGGGAAGACGTTTGCTAACCTGATGGGGAAAGATTCAAATTCTACTATGTACTCCCCACCCGAGAACAAACTTTCAACGCTGATTGGGCAACCAATCACAAAGTACTAATACAAGAGACCTTGAAGGGATGGTGGGGGGACCTCGAGATGTTTAAGGTTAAAAAGGATTAAGAATATAACAGAGAGGGCCTCAGGAAATTCTATAATTTTGTGGCAGCAATGATGTATATGATGTACGGCCGACCAGATGCCACTACTTTCAATGGGACTTGGGTCCCTCTCATGTGTGATATCACTACATATGGCACCAGGTTCAACTAGGCCAACCTAATAGTAGCCGCCCAGAGGTCAAACATATCAGCATCATAGGCACTCGAAGAGGAGTGTACATATGAATTTTACATGGCCTCCTACCTTTTGGACGTAGTATGCCCAAGATGTTAGTTTGAAGGATGAACACATAACTGGGATGTGAAGCATGGTGGGCCAATTCACAAAGACTTGAGTCTTCTCTGGGGTTCCAAATACAAACAAGATATTGAATCGATATCATAAAATTTCATTCCTACGCTCTACAGAAAGCTATTTGACAAAGACACCCCATGCATGTCCAGGCGAGCCATAGAAATAATAACCCAAGTGGCCAACTAGTTTCCCATTGCATAAAGTACTTTTATCAGGGTCTTCAGTCACTCAAGGCACCTCACGCACTACCCCAGTTTTTCAATGATAAACTACACTTACAAGAAGTGTGCTACCAGATGACAAGCAGGTTTTCCAAGGTCCTCAACAAGGGAAAGAAGAAACCATGGCCTACTCCCTCGCTCACTATCAACACATACACAGTTAAATATTTCCAATAAGTAGAAGCAGAGGCAGAGGAAACCAAAGGTTTTAATTTCCTGACCTTTGCCCACAGATCATATGATCCTGAAAGGATCATCCCTGTGCATTGAAAATGGGCCAAATTCAATTGGAAATACCAACACACAAAATTCCATGTCGAATACCCAAGTAGGAATTGGTACAACAAAGATAGAGAAGCCTCGCCAGAAGAATCAGTTGACCAAGAGGGGCAAGATGATAAAACTATGGAAAAAAGGGCCGACATGCTAAAATGAAGAGACCCGATAGGAGGAGCCTCATCTTCCAAAGCCAAGAAGCCAAGGATTGATATGGGAAGTACTATTTCTAAACAAAAACAAGAAAATAGGGACAAAGAGGCTAAGGCATAACAAGAAGATGAGAAGAAGGAAAAGGAAGAGGAACTCAAAAGAACCCAAGATGCCATGGCATGACATCAAGAAGAATGCAAGCAAAAGAAGCAAGTTGAGGAGCAACAGAAAAATAGAAAAAGGAGGAACAGAAGAGAAGGCAGACATAAGAAGCCCTCAAGAAAGAAGAGGAACAAGAACGTAAGAAGAAGGAAGAAGAAGAATAGAAGAAAGAGGCTCAATGAGGGTTAAAGGAATAATAAGATAAAGAAGAGGACGAGAAGAGAAGAAAGGAGGAAGAAAACCATAGATCATAGGAAGACTCTCCCAAGGAAGCAGAGGGAAGAAAGAAACCACCTCCAAAGATTGGGGAGCAAACAGAGCTACCTCAAATTGACATACCTCAAATAACCACCATGACAAGTGTGCAATTCCCTCTCTTAGACCTTGGAACCTTGTAGGAACAGGAAGATGAGATTTTAGACTTGACAAGGCTTACATACAGCCAGTTCACACACAAGATCATACAAGAGAAAAGAAAATTCCTTGCACGGAATCTGGCTAAGCCCTTCGCAGTGACCATGGAAAAGGATATAGTCATTGATACTAGGACTAATCTGATCATGATCGCATCAATAGGGACCGCGTTCACAATATCCACATAGGAAAATATCAGTGGAATGAGTAGAGAGATTCTCTCTCTACAAAACAGGCTCTAGGCTTCTGAGTAGAAGGCAGCTCAGTCTGAACAAGAAAAAAGGCACTGGAAGCAGAAATCCGAAGGCTTCATTTCACAACCGTTGAGGCCAACGAATTAGCAATCACTATTCAAAGGGAATTGGTTACTTTGGAGGCTACCATGGAGAAAGTGTATGAAGAAATGTTCATGATAAAGCAAACTATCGCACCACTCCTAAGAGTGCAAGCAAAAACTAAAAGAAAAATTGTGCAACTAAAATAGGCCTCTACCACCCTTCACAACATGCTGGAATGGTTAGACAGATATCTGTAGGCTCCTGAAACCTTGCCAAGGAAGGATTGAATATGTACTCAGAATGAAAAAGTCCAGATACGAATGTAGGTACAATCCATGGATAAGCCGGCAAGGGATGTGGAAAACATGATGCCCACTTATGAACATCTAATCAGTGGCATTGATTCAATGGCTTAAGTACATCATATCTCTTCCTTGGGAGCATTGGATATTGAGAAAACAAGGGAGAGGGTGGCCTAAGAGTTTCAAGCATTCCTGCAACCCATGAGGCAAGCAGCTTCTTCCTAGGACCTCCCTACCTCACAGGAAAACATTGTTGAGTTCATCATCACACCAGTCTGGATCGACACCAAACTGGCCCCCCTATCTAATCAAATCTCAGTAAAGAGGTGCACTTTGGTCCCAAACACTCTTGAATGTTTTCATAAGTTAGGTGAAGACACCTCCCAGGTCACTCCAGTAGCTGCAAACTTTCAGGCTTTGCAGAAGTACGTCAAGGAACAGTAGTAGATAGACATATCAGGCCTCTCCATCACACAACTACTCCCTTGACAAAGGAAATGGTACAGGTCGTAGGTCACAACACGTATCAAGTCTTAAGTCGCAGCAGGGAACACGTCGCAGGTTGCAGTCAAGGCCAAGTCACAAGTCGCAAATGCCACCAAGGTCACAGACCATGCCAATAGTCGGGAAGCTGAAAGGTCAGGGGCACCCAAGGGTTAATTTTGTTCTATAAGTACTCCCTCTGAGGACATTGTAAGGAACCTTTTCTTTGGGACTCTAAAAGGAGAAGAGATAATTGTATCGCATTGAATGAATATTTTAGAGAATTAATACAAATGAATGTTTTGATTCCACTATTGATCAGATGAGGAATTATATGTGCTAGCATTTTGAATATTATGTCTTGTGTATTTGCTATCTTTTAAAACTGACTGGTCTGCGTTTTCTATTCATATGTCATTTGTACGTTTAAGCTGACTAGATGTGTTAATGGTATGTGAATATTTCATTAGGATATGTTTAATGACTTTGTTATTAATGTCGCTTCATATTTTGGAAAACTCTTAAGGAATTGAAGGGTGTTTCGACCATAGAGAACTGTTTCTTTTGTGGTCAAGAAAATTTCATGAGCATGACCCTAATGATGTGTTGCTAACAACATTTCCTTTGGTTGCATGCTTTGAAACTCGCTTTTCTATTTATAATGTTTCATTTATAGGATAACTTATTAACCATTTGTTTCGTATCATTCGAGTAATTTTGTATCATCAAGTCTGCAGGACTCTTCTTCCGCCCAAGAAAAGCATATTCAATGGTAGCTGGACCCACACCCCGGACGAGACCTATCACAAACAGTGTAGATTCTAGTTGGGACTTTTTATCGGGGAGATCCCATACTATTGGCTAGGTAATTCTTCCCATCAACAATACCTTAGATTGTTGTCTTAGTGATTTTTATCTTGCATTTTGTAGGTTGTCATCAATTTGAAATCTTGATTAATTTTTTTTTCTTGTACCATGATCTTCAGTTTTTCTGGTTAGAGCTGTAGATTGTTGAAAATTCCATAGTTTCTTTATTTTCAAAATGATAAAAGAGGGGTCAAAATAAAATTATACTAGAATATGGAATTAGAAAGAAAATCTATACTGCCAAACATTCTTGGTTTTCAAAATATGTTATTTGTATAAACATGCCAACAATGTTGCTTTTCATGTTAAAAAAAAAATTACACACACACACACACACACACACACACATATATATATATATGTATGTATGTATAATATTTTTATTTATTTATTTATTTGAAAAAGAAAGTATAAGGCTAAGCTCGAGAGGAAGAAGAATCTTCCTTGACCAACTTCAAATTTAGATTTCCTTGCATATTTTTTATGAATTCTTCTGTTGACAATGGCTTGTGATATATTCATAGTATATGACCATTTACAAGGAATGACACTTTCTCATCATCAATAGTTATAATTATGACTGCTCCATTATCAAATATTTTTTCAATCTCATAAGGCCCAAGCCAATGAGTTTAAAATTTTCCTTGGAAATATTTAAGCTTTGAATAAAAAAGAAATACCCAACCACTAGGGTGGAATTTTATTTCTTTGATGAACTTGTCATGTGACTTAGATATTTTTTGTTGAACTATAATGGTCCTATGAATAACATCTTGTATTATCTCACCAAGTTCATTCAATTGATCCATTCTTTGTCTTTTTGCTTCTAATAAATCAAGACCTAATTTGAATGATGTCTTAAAGGTCTTTATCTGAAACTCAATAGGAAATAGGAATTTCTTCCCATAAACAATTTTATAGGGAGCATGTCCTATTATATTTTCCCATGTGGTATAGTATTCCAACAAAGCTTATGGAATCTATTTTGCTCAATCTCTTCTATGCAGATGCACAGTCTTTGTGAGAATTTATTTAATTATTTTATTCGTAGAATCAACTTGTCAATTTTCTTATTTTATGCTTAATTTTGTATTCATCGGTTATCTCATATACCAGCTTGGATGTAAATTGAGTACCTTGATGAGTAAAATTTTCCCTTGGGACACCAGAATGAGTAAAAATATCTTAAAAAAGAAATGAAACTACAACATTTTCAGTAGCAAAAGGAAATGCTTTAACTTCTACCAATTTTGTGACATAATTTGTACATACACGAATGTACCATTTTTTTCATGATGGTGGATTGATTGGACCAAAAAATTCGAGATCCCATTTTTCAAAATTTTCAATAAGTACCCGGGGTTGTAAAGGAATTTCATCTGAAGGAACATGATTTCCCATTATTTTACAACTATCACATATCTTTACATATTCTTTGGAATCCTTAAAAAGTGAATGCCAATAGTATCCTAAGAGAAGGAATTTATAGGCAATTATTTTATTAGCAAAATTTCCTCTGCATGGTTCATCATGAAAAGCTTTTAATATCTCTGGTACTTCATCTTCTCTAACGCTAGGACCCATGTTGTACAATTCTTCATCTATCCATGATTAAGATGCACTAGTTTGAATTAAATTTCTTTTCTCTGGAGGATATAAGTATGATGGTAATTCCTGGTAGCCAAATAATTAGCATTATCTCCAAAACAAGGAGATTTAATATATACTGAAAAAATATATTCATAAGGAAAATTCTCTTCTACACGATTATCATTATTATCATTTTGGATTGTGGAAAATAAATAAACAACTTCATTTTTTTTTCAAGTCTATCCAAAATATTAATATTGAATTCTTTTCATAACAATAACCATCTTATAATTCTTCCATTAGTAATTTATTTATTTATCAAATATCTAATCGATGTGTCAATGAATTTTTCATAACCAATGATATAATGTCTAAATTTATTGATGGTATGTATAACAACTAAGAACTCATTTTCTAATACAGTGTAACTCAACTCTGTAGGAGTCAATTTTTTTCTTGTATAGTAAATGGAATAAGGAGTCAAACCTTTCTGTCCTAGTAAAAATCCTAAAGCAGTGTCTGAGGCATCAATTGAAATGTGAGAAGGTAATTTCCAATTTGGTCCTCTTAAGATGGATGCTTGGGAAATATTTTCTTTCAATGTTTCAAAATCAATCCAATAGTTTGAATTCCAGATGAATTCACAATCGTTTTTCAAGAATTTGAAAAGTGGAGAGGAAATATTTGTAAAGTTTTCTATAAATCTGTTGTAATAAATTGTTAAACCAAGAAAACTTCTAGCATCCCTTTGACAAGTAGAAAATGATAATTTAGAAATTATTTCTAACTTAGATGCATCCACTTTAATTCCATCTCATGAAATATGGTAGCCTAGAAAATCTCCTTCCGTAAACATCATAAAACACTTTTCATGAATCAATGAGATATTTTCTTCTTTAAAACTAATGAGAAAATTTTCAAATTTTTTAAGAGCTTCATCAAAAGAGTTTCCATAGACAGTAAAATCATCCATGTACTGTCAGAAAAAAATTCCTAGAACTTCCCTTTAGAATGTTCCAGGTTTATTAAATAACCCAAAAGGAGGTACTCCATAATCATAAGCTCCCCATGGATAGGTAAAGGTTGTTTTATCCTAATCTTTTGGATCTACTTGGATCTGCTTATATCCACTAAAACCATCCAAGAATGAAAAGTACTTTTTCCCTGCCAATGTGTCAAGAAGATGATCTATAAAAAGAAGTGGAAAACGATATTTTAAAGTGGCTTTGTTCAATTCCCTATAACCAATGCAAATTCTCCATTTTCCATTCTTTTTGCAAAACAATTACCAATGGTGAAACCCATTGACTCTAATATGGGATAAATAAAATTATCTTTTAATTTTTTTTCTAGTTCCTCCTTAACAATTTCCTGTAACTTTGGATTCATCCTCCTCTAGGATTTTCGGATTGGTTTGGAATTTTCTTCAATGTAGATGTCATGTATACAAGTTCTTG
Organism: Pinus albicaulis; assembly: GCA_034641835.2. Taxonomy (NCBI): domain Eukaryota; kingdom Viridiplantae; phylum Streptophyta; class Pinopsida; order Pinales; family Pinaceae; genus Pinus; species Pinus albicaulis. Next base: position 1,656,860,237 of record CM076584.1, on the reverse strand, counting down.
GATAAATTCCTTTCATATCAGTATATTCCTATGCACAAGTAGAGGAATCTTCGTGTAGCATCTTCATTAATTCCTTCTTTTGATATTCTTCTAGATTATTATTGATATTCAAAGCTTTTCCTAGAAAACTTTCTATTAAGGAATTGCAAAATTTATCCATAGAACGTAAATCAATTTGTCATGATGATAAATATTAAATATTACATTATTTTTGAAAACTTTTATTTTTTTTAAATATTAGGAAGATTCATCATTTTCTATTTCATTCAAAGTCTGATCTTCTTCATCTATTTGTGAAGCAACAAAGATTGGTCATATGTCAAAGTTTTCAGTATCATTATATATACATTCTTCACTTTATACATTTATTTTTGTTTCTTTTTAGGATATAATGTCAATTTGTTTGTTGAACTTCCATCAGATATAAACATATGACCATATATACAAATAGTAAAAACATCGACTATAGCTAACCATTGTCTACCTAGAATCAATGATGTCCTCCTGGATTATTCTTGCATGGTAAGATTATGAAGTCAACAAGACATTCGCAAGAATATAAGGATACAAACACATATTATAGCACACCATTAGGTTTGATAACATATTTATCTGTTAATTGACACATTTTTGGTGTATATTGAATATTAGGGAGTTTCAATTGATCCATAGTTTGTTTAGTCATGATATTGATAGTTGCCCCTAAATCAATGAATGCGTTGAGAATTTGAACACCATTAGTGTGTGTTTTCACAATGGGACTACCTGGATCCAAATATTTCTAAATTGTTGCCTTTCCCATCATGATATCTACAATTTATTGAACTAACTGAATTCTTTTAACTTATTTATTTTTCTTCTCGGTTTCGTAATACTTAACTCCCTGATTGTCTTCGCAAATATGTGTATTTACTTTATCAATTGTAATAAAGGTTTTTTTATACAAACATTCTACTATTAATCTATGATATCATAATCAGGAAACACAATTTGTATTTCTACACCTTTTTCGATTTTCAATATTTTCGGAAAAGGTTGTTTTTGAACAGAAACTAAAGGTTGTTTTATCATAGGATTTGAGTTTATTTGATTACCATCAGAATTTATAGGGGTGTTTTGTTTTTGAGGATATTCCTCTTGATGAAGAGCTGCCTCTTTCTCAAAGAGGCCATCCTTCTCAGATTCTTGAATAACTACAGATGGTGACTTCTTTTCCAGTACTCTACCAGATCTAGGTTGAGCATTGTTTATATTTAATGGAGTTATCATGTAAGTTGGCAAGTTCTTCCCTTCTATGTTGTAAACTATTTATTAGTTTTTATTATTTGGATTTGGAAGTAGCTCGACAGGAAGTTGATTTGGCTTGTGTGGAAATGGTATTGAAAGTTGTGGGTTTGAATTTTGAGATTGAGAGGATTTGATAGTTTGAGGAAAATATTGTCGTGGGAAAACAAGGTAATGTTGTGGATATTGAGGATATTGAGGACATTTTGCAGAAGTAATTTTTCCAACCCTATGCCCAAGCTTGATGGCAAGTCTGCGAAGGCTTCTAAGGCATGGGTGTAGTCCAATTACCTTGTGGTGGTTGAGCATATATTTTCGTATTGAAACCTTGAGTCATATTTTTTTTGTGGATTTTTCCATAGCCTCTTAGCAATAAAGTAAAGAGGATATACTTTATTTGGTATTACTTCCTCATGATAAACAACTTTAAGACCTGGAATTGAAGTAAATTCCTTTGTGTCATGATTTTCTGCACATATAACACAAGTTTCTACACTTTTCAAGTCAAGAGGGCATTCTCTCAAGGAATGCTTCTTTCCAAATTTTGGATGAAAGATAGATAATATAGCATTTTTTTTGTTTTTCTTGTTTTGTACTTTAAGGGTATATATTTGTGTGCTAAGACTCCCAGAAATATCTATTTTCAAATTCTCAACCAAATTTCCTATTTCATCCCTACTTTTTTTCCGAGGAGCAAATTTATTAATCCTACACATAATGAGATCTCTTGGATTTTTTTGAGTTCTTGAATTTCCTCTTGAAATGTGTATCCATAATTCAAAAATATCTCCAAATTATATTTGATAAATATCTCCTTTACCCATCAAATTGAGAAGGTCTATCCACTCATCTCTAATACATTTCAACAAGAGAGCTTTCAAAGTTTCTTCATCTAGATTATTCATCTTAACTCTTTTAATATTTTAAGGAAATATTCCAATAAAATCTTCAAGATTTTCATCATCTTTTTGCATCATTTTAAAGGCTTCACCTTTAAGGTTATGGGTCGTACAATAATATTTGTATTTTTCTAAGAACACATCTTTAATTTTTTCCCTTGTTCTTATCATATGTGTTCGTAGTATGTGTGTCTAAGAAAACATTTTTATTTCTTCCCATGTTCTTATGGTATCTCTAAACCATTTTCATGAAAAATCTTTACGGGTGGCTGGAAATAATTTCAACTTTTGAGTGTCAAGAAAGTAGTCATAGGATCTACATAAAAATTCAAACTCAAAGGCAATTTTTTTTGAATCCTCACTCAATCCATGGAAATTAGGGATGAGAGAGGGTGAGATATATTTCATTGTTGTTTTGGTATCTTCATAAAAGATGGGAAACCTAAAAGTTTATGGATCTCCTCTACCACCTACTCTTCCTCTTCCACCTATTCTACCACCTCTAATCGAAAGATGTTCACCATTCACATTGTGTGGTTATCCTTCCCCTTCTCCTTCCATTGTAGATTTCTTAGAGATAATATAAGGCTCCAAATTTTAATTTTATGGTTCCTCCATTGGTTCTTCTATCAAAGGAAAATACATTTCTTCTTCTTTTTCACTAGGTATTTCTAGTTATTTTCCTATAATTTTCTCTAGTTGATGATAAAAATATTACTCCTTTTGTTGGGGATGTAGGATCTTATTCTTCTACTATGGCCTCAATAGAGGTAGTTGGTGAATATCTAGGTTGGATTTGAGATATAAGTACCTTAGGAAATCTATGTATGCTTGCAATTGATGGAGTACAAGTTTTGGTGGATGGTGTGGCACTACAAGGTACTGGTGGGGCGAGTGATGATGTTGGAATCAAACTTATACCTCTTAGAAATCTACCTCTATCATCTATTTCCCTATGCATATCATTTCCAATTTTTTTATTTTTTTTTAATGAAAATAAAAAGAAAAAATCATACCCGAGAAACGACACCAAAATGTTTGGTAATTTAATTGATGTTAAATTACTTACATAAATGACGAACCAATGATAATATAATGAGGAAATGTATGTGCACTGTATGTGCTATGAGTCTTTGTAAGTTGAACAAATCCTATGTTAATTTGAGATATCAAAATGCACATGTTTCTGTAACAGTAAGTAAATGAAATTGGTTCTATTACTCTAAATTGAAATAAATATCACACTCTTCTTAAAATTAATAACACACCAGTGTTCATGCTTACTCAAAATTAAATCAAACACACTCTCTTTCTTTTAAATGAAATCACACCCGTCTTTCTTTAAAATAAAATCACACTTTTTCTTACTTTTAAAATGAAATCACTCTTGAATTAAAACCATACTTTCTTTAAAAATGAAATCAAACTTTTCTTAAATTGAAATTGCACTTGCTAATTGAATTGAAACCACACTGCAAATGAATCTACTCTTAACAAAAAGAAATATTATCTCTGCAAATTACAATCCTATCTATATGACTGAAATGTAAAGCTGTGTCACTCGTTTCACTCGTTTATATAAACCTATGCTACGTCCATGTGTACAAGAGATCTCTCTACACTCAACAATAAAAATTATTAGAAAAACTTTATATATGAAAAGAATCTTGAGCTCGCATTTAAAATCAAGAATTAAGCTAACAGAATCCTACAGAAAAAATAAAACGAAATACAAATTATAGTTCAAAGGAAACCTTAATATCTCCATGGGGGCCTCCTACGAGAATATGATAGCTTCAAAATATTATCAACCACACGTTGCAATCGCACCAGAGATAAAGAAGAATAAAAAGTAGCGTTTATATAAAACATAGCGTTTACAATGTAAAATTTGAGTTTGTGTTTGTTATGCCGAGAGGCATATTCATAATACTCCTACGCATTAAATGTTTCAGAGCATTATGCCTTATTCTAATCAACACTAGCGAAAATTAACTTTGAAAGATAAAATTGCAAGATCCTCTCATGATTTTCTATCAACATAGCAAATCATGAGGCTAAAAATCTGCATCTCAGTTGTCTCGTTTGCCTCCTACGGTACTCGAATTTTCCTTTGACTGAGCTGCTAGGCTTTCTTCTTCATCGATTGAGGCTATGAAGGTAGGAATAAATCGTTGTAACAGCTAATTTCCACCTTCCTATATGCCCCGATCCTTGGATGTATCTTCAGAACCTATCAAACTTTGGACTCAACTACAAAATTAGATGTTAGGTGCATAATCGTTGTAATTATGTTGCCAATGTAAATATTAAGTTAAAAAATAAATAACATTTTCATTTATGAAATAGAAGATGATGAATTACATGATATCCCATAATCCTTCTGAACTGATGCCGAAATTAGAGTTATGAAGGTTAAAAAGAGAACTAGTACAAAGAAATTGACTATAACAATATTGCACGAGTATATTTATTTGATTATATTTAATAAGGTAAATATTTTTGAATGCAAAGTGAAGAGAATTAAAACTAGTTGAGCAGATTAGTTTCATGATTTAGGTCATCTCATTTTGGGTGAATAGCTTTAGTTTCCATAATTTCTTACATTTTGGGTGAATAGCTTTAGTTTTCATAATTGCTTACTCTAATTTATTAAAAAGAAATAAAAAAATTATGTAGTTTATTTGTCCATAAAGATATTGAGATCCATGATTTAATTCATAATATATATTATTATTTTTAATTATTATAATTTTTTATTTAATTTTTTAGAAAGCCCAAATTAATAGTAAATTTTAACATATTTATACCATTCAAATCTCATTAATGGTAACATTCAAATCTTTATAGAGTCTAGCCTGAGGTCCTGATTTGGTATGCTATTGGTAGCTAACCTTGCTAGCAATGACCTCCTGGCTGGACACTTACCGACTACTTATCTCCCATATGAAAATTGGTTGTGGATCCTGCCCTTGAGAAAGAAATAAAGAAAGGAGTAGGACCTTTTTTCATTATGTAATGCGAGTTCAAAAGGTATCCTTACCGTGAAAAAGAGAATAATAAATAGGTTCTCCTAAGCTGCTCTCCGTATCCTTCGCTTGGACTGCCTGACCCAAACCTTGGAAAACATAAATAAGTTATCCTGGAATCTGTAGATCGCTCGCCCCTATTCTTTCCCCGAACGTAGTCTTTATAACAGCCCATTTTTTATATGAGTATTTAATGCTAAAATTACAAATAATATTAAACAATATCTTCAAACCTAACCTAACCGTGTATGGTTAAATAAAGATAGTAATTTGATATTAAACTTATAAGTTTTTATTATTCATCTATTTTATACTAGCGAAATTGGTAGATTGGTGGTCCTTGTACTTACACGAGATCAAATCTCGTTTGCCGCCACTCCAAGCTGCATGGGTAAACTGCGGTTTAAACTTGTGACACAAATGCCTTGACAACCCATTTTCTAACAAACATACCGCACCCTAGGGCTGTTATTATATATAGGGTTAAGTTATATTACTGTAATGCAATTTAATATTAATTTTTAATAATTTTTAATAATGGTTAAATTTCAACTTTATGAATTTGGTAATAATATAATTGAATATGTTATTTTATCCATATTATTAGTTAAACAAAATATTAATATTTAAAGAAATATTAAAAACATAATATTAAATAAAAAACTTTAATCCAACCATGTAGGATTAATTAAGAATATCGATTATATATATATATATATAAAAGATTAATTTATAATAGTTTACAAAATAGAAATTTGGTAATAGGATGGTTGAGTATGTTAATTTTCTCACCTTACAAATCAATTTAATAATTTAAATTTGTTTTCGAAAAAAATTATCAATCTTATTAAAATTATAGATGCTTAATTTTAACTATATATAATTTTAAAATTATTAAAATTATTTTAAAATTTGGAATTAAAATTTTCTTATAAAATAAAAAATGATATCATTGTTATAAAAATAAAATAATAAATTGTATCATAATTGTGTAATTGAACTTTCAACTTGTATAGAATTTATTGATATAATATATTTAAAAAAAAAATTTAATTCAATAATTATTGAGATGATAAAAATTACCTTAATATGTAGATAAAAATAAAGAAAAGTTCTAAGTCAATAGTCAAAAATTAAAAAACAAAAATGAGTTAGACAAAAATAGAGAAAAGTTCTAAGTCCTTGATTAAAACACTAGTGAGAAAAGAGACAAAAATAATGAAAAGTTCTAAATCCTTTTTAATGTCAAGAAATTATTTTCTAGATAAACATATTAACTCAATAAATCTATTTTGTGTCCTAAAATATTTATGAATCAGTTGGTGTTTTTGGTTACTTATAATGAAAAAATATTTTTATTATTGAGTTTAGAATTAAATTTTACAAAATAATAATAAGCATATTGAAGATTATTAAGACACAATTTTAAAGATTATGAAAAGATTTGTTTTGATTCCCTACATTTTATATTTTTAATCGTTATAAGATATTATTTTCCTATGTTTGGGAGAAGATATATTATTGTTCCTAATTTTAGAAGGTGTGACAAAACTGATCTTCCAAATTATAGTATTGTTCCGGTAATCCTTCTTCTTGATTTTTACACTATTCAAACAAAAGATTTGAAAACATTAGAAATTGAGAGCTCATTTAATAAATCTAATAAAATTTCAAAAAATATCTCTTTTTTTAACTTCCCAAATTTGTATTTTTAATAACAGTCTAAGAAATATTTCCAAATAAACTAACACCTATTTTCACTAAATATTATAAATACCATTTCTTTTTACCATACTATCATTCTTTAATTTTTTAGTAGGTTAGTCTTAATATTTATTTCAGTATGTTAGTACCAATATTTAACACATAGGTAGGTGCACTCAGTGCTCACACACATGAAAATATTGTTTACCATGTGCTACTTGAAATATGAGCGAAGATAATTAGCCATGTTTATTGGGAAATACAAGATCATTTCATTTTTATAAACGTCTATGAAATTTGGGATCATTTCATTACTTTTATAGATACACATGAAATGTACTTATGAGAATATTGTTTACCATGTGCTACTTGAAATGTGAGTGAAGATAATTATAGATACACATGAAATGTACTTATGAGAATATTGTTTACCATGTGCTATTTGAAATGTGAGTGAAGATAATCAAACATGTTTATTGGAAAATACAAGATTATTTCATTTTTATAAATGTCTCTGAAATTTGTGATCATTTCATTACTTTTATAGAAACTTTCGTAATTTATTAATAACTTCTATAAGGAACAACGATTAGAGATGTACCACACCGACTCTCCTCACGAGTGGCATCACTTATTGTATTTTCACTAAATTTCAAAATTCCATTCCAGTTTTTCCTGGGCATACCAGGAACACTAAGGTCATTATGCACAACAGAGTTCCCATCAAACCAAATTTGATCCCTTTCTAACCCATTTCATCCATAAAATAAATAAATATCTAAAGAGTTCATTCATGGTTCGCTTTTTAATTTTCCAAACCCATCGATATCAAAAAAATCAAAAGTACCGAGGCTAATCATTTCGTATTTCACCAAAAGTAGAAGTGGTTTACGAATACTGTAACAAAAACATTGGTCTCTGGTATTTCATGATATCATAACCATGCTTATGCATGCTTATGAGAACCATTGGTTTTACCTTTTAGTTGTCTTTAGAATGTTTCCAACGAAATTTTGTAGATTTAATGCTTCAGATATTACCTATGCAACTTGCATATTTTGTGGGTTAAACTTCACTATTACAACTTTAGGTTAATATTCGATTATGAACCACCGAAAAAGAGAAATAAATCTATCCATTATAAAAAAAAAAATATTGCTCTTTAGCATTAGAAAATAAAGTCGAAGTTTTCAACACCTATATTTTTGTTTAACATATTTTCTAAGAACATATAAAATAGTTTACCTCATTCTATACCTGGATAATTAAGCAATGGCATTTCATAAAAGTTTGAAATCTATCTCAAGTGTTGGGTCTTTGAAAATTGCATAACATAGCATTAGGTTTAAAAAAAATAAAAAAAAATAAAATAAGAATTATGGTTGGAAAACTGTAATGCATATTTCATCATCTTTACTATGGTACCACATTTTGTTCATTGTTCTACTGAATGGTTTATTTATTGCATATTCTTTTACAATAGGAATAAATATAAATGCATAATCTCATTTGTAATATTAACTTCGCATAAGTTTTATTCAATGAAAGAGAAATAGTGATCTATTAACACTTTATTTTTATAAAAAATTATATTCACTGTAAATATTTAAGTTTATTTAAGTAATCGAAATCTTCTTATTTCAACTCCAAGTGGATAGAAATTAGTTGAATTTTTTTTTTAGCTTAATCTCAAGTGGATGGAGATCGATTGACATTTTAAATCGATGGACTAGATTGATTATCTGCCGAATATCTTTTTCTGAACACCTATCTACGGTTGCAATTTCTGGGAGTGCTTCGTTTACCCATCCTCGTAGAGGGGCCATATCGACAGACAACTGTCCTGTTGCCTGCACATAAATATTTCAGATCACCTTGGTTCAGTTTTATCATCTGCGAGGAGGCCAGAAGACATCATCAGTCGTAGAAGTACAGACGAGGAATATTGACGGGGAATATTTTTATTTTTATTTTATTTGATGATCACCAGATCGTGTACTTAATTTTCTGAGGTACATATATGTGATACGTGATATACATTTTGTTGTTAAAAAATTGCAGCGGTGGTCATTATTATTACTTTTATTTTATTCTATGGTCACCATCTCAATGTACTTAATTTTCTGAGGTACATATAAGTGCGTTTCTCCATATCCTAGTCTGTGATAGAGATATTTAAGTAGGTTCTATTGGATCGACTTGCTGAATTTATCAATGATTTTGCTAACTGAATATAGTACATACAAACTAAAGCTTATATTGCATATCATTTAATGTTGATATCCCATTTTCATTTTCAGCGCATAATTAGAAAAGCAGAGAATCTGTCAAACCGTAGATAAAAATCAAATCTCAGTTTTCTTAAAATGTGTGAACTCATTCCACTGGAATTGAACATGGTCCTCACCATGTTTGTACAATAATTATCCATATCTTTTAGCAAAAATGTAAAAACTTTCTGCAATTATTGCTGATGACAAACATTTTGATCATCTTCCTGCAGCTTTCGACATGAAATTGCAGCATATTTCGCTCCACTGCTGGCGCCCACAGTCCAGTGAATGACAAGTGAGTCATTCTGAATTAAGCGAATGTTAATTGTCAGAAAAAAGAGGGAGCCTCCAATCAATAAAGAGGATAACGGGACACATTAATTAAAAAGCTCCTCAACGATTCTTTGCATGTTACAAGTCACGGAGGGATAGAACGGGGCAGAAAAATCTGTGAGGACAGAATATCATAAATACGAACAGTTATCCACGTGAAAAATGAATTTCTCAGAAAAGCCAGAGGGCATTTTATAGTCCAGCCCTGCTCCTTACCATAGTCATTTGATTCGTATTGATAACATATATTAATAGTGTGGTTTGTCATATATATATATATATATATATATATATATATATATATATATATATATATATATATATTTATTGTCATAAACTTACATCGATCGTAGATTTCAGGATATCATGGAATTTGATGGTGAGCAGAGGAAAGGGGTCGGGAGAAGAAAGGAAAGGGTTAAAAAAGGAGTAAAATAATTAACCCTTTTCTCTTCTGAGTCTCATATTTTAGAAATCTGCAATAACCATATATATAATGGCTTTTTAGGATTGGTTTCATTGTTGTATTTATATATTTGATGTGTTTTTTTAATAACAAAGTTCTATTTTTTCACTGGCTAAATAATTGAAAATGTACTCAATAACCTGCTGATTATCACATGGAACTCCATATCCTTCAGGGAATCCAGTATCGTGCTACTGGGTACTTGAATTTACAATGTACTCAAGTCAGAAAATGTGCAGGATTGTTTGTAATACGATCCAGGATTTATAATGCAAAGAATGCGCGCTACTGCTTTCATGATACGGATGATCTCCATGGCCATGCGAGCTGGCTCGGACCAGGACAGTGGACTAAAGTGAAATATTTCATTATTTTAAGCATTTAATTAATAGAGTACTTTAACGACATTTCTAATATATATATATATATATATATATATATATATATATATTACTTTTATTTATTTATTTTTTAATTTCATTAAAAATTATTATATATAATTGAAAAAAAAAATTATTATAATAATTATGTATATTATTTATACAATTTTAATTTAATTATTAATAATTTTTAATTTAATTGTAGTGATTTATTTTTTATAGAATAATTTAGAATATTTGTAAAGTAATTATGTTTTTTTATCTTTTTATTAAATTTATTAATTAATTAATTAATGAAAATGTAATATCAACAAGTATCATATGAATTGAGTTATGTTTTTTAGAATATATAAGTGAGCTTTAATATTGGCCTATGACCATATTATTATAATAAAACAAATTTATAAATTAAGAAATTTCATAATAAAATGAGGTGAATCTCCATGATTAAAAATCTTGTTATATGATTTTTTAAATATATGTATACATATTAACTTTTTAATTTAATTTAATTTTTTTATCATAAATAACAATTGTTAATATTATTTTAAATAAAATTATAACTTATTTAAATCTCATTAATATTTGATGTATAATTAAGTATATTTTGATGCTTATTATTGAACTCAATGTTTGTTATAAATAAAATATTCAACTTTTACCTTTATTCTAAATCAATTTTATATAAAGTGAAAACCATTAAAAAAATAGTATAAAGAAAATATGTATTTCCTTCTAATATAAAGTGGATGTAAATAAAATTTTTCTAAATGACGATATTGAGGAAATTTATTTGGCTCAGCCGAAGGGTTGAAATTTGGCTAGGTTGTGATCGGATATGGTTTCAAAGAAAACACTATAGATAAATGCACGTGTCTCAAGGTGACTGTGAGCTTCTTTTTATTCTTGTACTCTATGTAGATGATATTTTTCTCGAAAGAAAAAACATTCATCTTTTACATGACATAACATTTTTTTTCAAATAATTTATATATGAAAGAGATGTGAAATGAAAAGTATTTTCTAGGGATTAAGATTCATAATAATCAACTAAATAAATTAGTTGATTTATCACAAAAACATACATTGATAAACTACTCAAGAGGTTCGATATGTTGAATTGTGCATTTGGTTAGGCCTTAGTAATCAAGGGAGATACTTTTAGCTAGAATCAATGTCCATAAAATCAAATTGAGAAAATCCAAGTAGGTGTCAAAGAGTATATCTCTGCAATTAGTAGCCTTATGTATGTAATGATTTTCATTTGACCATATATTAGTTATGTTGTGGGTATGCTTGGAAGATACTATAGGAACCCTGGAGTTTCTCATTTAAAAGTTGTAAAGAAGGTACTATGATAATTATAGAGAGAAAATAATTTCATGTTTTTCTACAAGAAATTAAGCTAGATCAGTTATTATGATTTTCAATTTTCTAGTTGTCGTGATAGTTTAATGTATAGTTTTGGATACTTTTCTTTCTTTCATATGGAGAAATATCACAAAGAAGCTCTAAGCAATCCATTATGATCGACTTGACCATGTTTTTTTCAATACATTAGGTGTTATTAGGAAAATCCTCAAGTGATGCAAATACAGAAATTCATTGGCAAGATTTGGGTTGTTGATTCCATTCATAAGTCTATTGTTAACTATTTCAATAATGAATTTGTTACCAAGTTTGTAAACAATGAATGAATTACCAAAAGAAACAAGAACATAGAGATAAAGTATTGTCTATTGTTCAAAAAGGTTCATGAAGGGATGCTTAGAATTCATTACATAGATATGAGTAATATGATAACGCAACCTCTCATGAAGGATCTTCTGTCAATGTTTTTTAAGGAGAATAGGAATTGCATGGCAGTGATAGAGTCTTTAGAATATGCTATTTCAGTGGGATTTACCCTATGATGGTTTTCTCATTATATTTTTTTGGTAATTTAATTGATGTTAAATGACGTACATTAGTTATCAAACAAGGCTAGTATATTGATGAAATGTATGTGCACTATATGTGCCAGGAGTTTTTGTCACTCAAAAAATTCCTAAGTTAATTTTAGATATCAAAATTCACATGTTTCTCTAACAATAAGTAAATTAAATTGATTCTATTACTCTAGCTTGAGAGAAATATCACACTCTTCTTAAAATTAGTAACACGTGTTCATGCTTACTCAAAATTAAATCAAACACACTCTTTTTCTTTTAAATGAAATCACACCACTCTTTCTTTAAAATAAAATCACACTTGCTGTTACTTTTAAAATGAAATCACTAGTGAATTGAAACCACACTTTCTTTAAAAGTGAAATAAAACTTTTCTTAAATTTAAATCATAGTTGTTTGAATTCAAACCACACTGCAAATGAATCTACTCTTGATAGAAAGAAATATTATCTCCGCATATTAAAATCCTATCTATATAAGTAAAATGTAAAACTATGTTACTAATCTATGTAAACCTATGCTTTGTACATATGCACAAGAGATCTCATTAGACTCAACAATAAAAAGGATAGGAAAAAATAGATATGAAAACAATCTTAGGCTCACATTTAAAATAAAGAATAAAGATAACAGAATCCTATAGAAAATATAAAATGAAATACTAATTACAGCTAAAAGGAAACCTTACTATCTTGAGGGGGCGCTTCTACGAGAAGCATGTATCAATGTGATGCTGCACAATATGATCAACCACATATTGAAATCGCACGATAGAGAAATAAGAAGCAAAATATGGGTTTCTCTAAAAAAAAGTGTTTATAATATAAAATCCAAGTCTGTGTTTTCTATGTCAAGAAGAAAATTTATAAAACTCTTACAAATTAAATTCTTTAGAGTGTTACACCTTATGCTAATCGACACTAGCTAAAATTAACTTCGAAATATCAGATAACATGGTAATCTCATGATTTTCTATCAACACATCTAATCATGAGGCTAAAACTATGCATCTTGGTCGCTTGGTTCACCTCCTACGGTGGTTGATGTTTCCTTTGACAGAGTTGCTAGGTATCTTCTTCATCGATCCAGGATATGAAGGTAGGAATAGATCATTATACTAGCTAATTTCCACCTTCCCATATGCCTCATTCCTCGACTAGATCATCAGAATGTATCAACTTTGGACTCAGCTACAAAATCATACGTTACCTGTGGAGTCATTGTAATTTTGTAGCCAATGTAAATACTAAGATAAAAAATAAAGAAAATTGTCATTTATGAAATAGAAGATGATAAAGTGCCTAATATTCCTTAAGCCTTGTGAATTGATTCCCAAATTAAATTTACGAAGGTAAAAAACAGGAGAATGGAGTGAAAAAAGTGTTGTAAAAAAATAGAATCAATTTTTGGGTTCAACATTCCCCCACAAAGAAGAAATTGCTCGTCCTCGTGAAAAAATTCAAAACTTGTGAATATTTCCTATGACTAAGAATATTTATATGTATCACCAAGAACATAAAATTTAGTCCTTTTCTCCTTATTGGTTGTCATCATCATCCTCTGTTTCTTCATCAAAATCATGTGTTTCAAACGTATCACCTTTATTTCAGAGATTTTTTTTTGGACTTCAATTTATTATTTTTCTCATACCATATACCAAGGTGCAACATGATGTTGTCATTTTTAGTTTTATAAATTTCATTATACACCTTTAGTGTTTCATGTTCTTGCTTTAAATTTATATCTAGTACCTCCAACTCATAGATTTCTTATTTAAGAGTGTTTACAATTTGAGATATCTCTCAAAGATAAAGATGAGAAATTTCCTCTTGGTTTAAGGATTATTACATTGTTTTCCTTGTAGCTATTTTCTCCAAATACTCTATATAATAATATGTCTCTTGATGCACATGATCTATTTCAGGAGTTCTTCAAGTTGGAATAGAAACTGGTGATAAAACTCTAGGCAATAGAACAATTGGTGATGGAATTTTTGGTGATGGGACCCTTAGTTCCTCATTTTCTTCTAAGTTGATGAATATTGAAGTTTGTGGAGATTGTCGATGCAAATTTTTATTGAGCCTTGCAATTATTATTATATTGGATTATGACTCAGATGGTGATTTTGATTTAGTAGTAAGAGACTGTTTTTTATCCTTTTCCTGCTATGTTTTCTTCCTTCATGAACTTTCAGATTTATCGCTGGATTTGTTTCTTCTAACATTTCTCTTTTTAAGTTTTTCCAACATATCTATAAGAGGATTCTTATCCTTCAACTATTTCTCTTGTTGTGTACATGAGTTATCTTTAGGGTCTATAGGAATCCTCCTTCTAGTTTTCCTTGCCTTACCACTAGGCTCTTCTTGCTACGGTTCCATAAAATGATTTATAAGAAAGAAATATTCCTAGTTGTTTCCTATATTTATCATATGGGTCTCAATCATAATTTTCACCAAGCCATGATGTTATAGGGCATTTTCTATGAATTTTAAATTTCTCTTTATATTTCCAGACATCTTCCTTAAACTATGAAGTGGAAAATATGGTAGGTTAATTTCGTTTCCTTCCAGAAAATTTATCATTAATCGTTCATGGTAGAAGAGCATGTTACCAAATGTCCCTTCACAAGTTATAAACTTTTGAATTATTATTAAAAAATTCCTTCATTTATTTTTCAAATTTATGACTGGTATCCCCTTTTTAAACACAAAAGTATCCATACATAGATTCTTGAGGAAACTTTTCCACTCTTTCCCTTTAATTTGTATGTTCCTAAACCAACTCTAGCTAATTCTGGGCAGTCTGGTAGCCTATGCTACAAATGAATCTATTAAAATTAGCTTCACATCCCCAACTTTTGCTTCAATGCCATCATATGCCCAGGTAAAAGACTTTGTTACCTCCGTTTCGTGCCCATCGAGTTTCTATACAAATTAAAGCCATTGTACTTGCAAAAAAAATTGTTTAACCTATGGGTAACCCTCAAGGAAATTCACTCAATTCAACTTTGACATTACAATGACCCCTATGTTAGAGAATCCTAGCCCGTAATTTCTCTTTCGATAAGGTTATGGAATGAAAGGATTCGAGTATGAGTGAATTTTAGAACAAAGCTTAGGTGTAGAAGATCTTAGCAATGAAACATGGCTATGTGAAAGTGGAATGGTTTTCACATGAAGTGGAATGATAAATGGAGAAGAGAGGGTGAATTTCAAAATATGATAAGGTTCGTCACCGACTTAGTTAATAAGACCGTGATATTTTTTGTTCTGACCAAAGTCTTGTGGGAGTAATGAGGGTAATCATTACTCAGAGTAGTGGTAGCAAAAATTACTTATCATTTATTTCATAACTCAAATGTTTTTATTTTATTATTAAACGTATTACTTACATACCTTAGATTATTGTGTTACCGATTTTTGGCTTGCATTTTGTAGGTTGTCCTCAAGTTGCAATCTTGATTATTATTATTTTTCTTCTACCATGATCTTCATTTTCTCTATCTAGAGCTACAGATTGTTGACAATTATGTAGTTTCTTTATTTTCAAAATGGGAAAAGAGTGGTCAGAATAAAATGAGACTATAATACAGAATTATAAATAAAATCTTCCTTGACCAACTTCAAATTCAGATTTTGTTGCATATTTTTGATGAATTCTTTTGTTGATAATCTCTTGTGATATATTCATAGTCTATGACCATTTACAAGGAAGGTCACTTTATCGTCATCAATATTTATAATTTTGACTGCTCCATTATCAAATATTGTTTCAATCTCATAAAGCCTAAGCCAATAATTTTGACATTTTCCTTGGAAATATTTAAACTTTGAATAAAAAAGAAATGCCTAATCACTAGGGTGGAGTTTTCTCTATTTGATGAAGTTGTCATGCCACTTGGATATTTGTTGTTGAACTATATTGGTCCTATGAATAGCATCTTGTATTATTTCACCATGTTCATTCAATTGATACATTCTTTTTCTTTCTGATTCTGGTAAATGAAGACCCAATTTGAATGATGTCTTAAGGGTCTTTATCTGAAACTCAATAGGTAGGACTTGCTTCCCATAAACAAGTTCATAGGGAGCATGTCTTTTTATATTTCTCCATGTGGTATATTATGCCCACAAAGCTTATGGAATCTGTTCTGCACAATCTCTTCTATGCAGATGCATAATCTTGGTGAGAATTTCTTTAATTACTTTATAAGTAGATTCAACTTGTCAATTTTCTTATAGATGATATGGTGTAGAATTTCGATGCTTAATTTTGTATTTCTCCATTATCTAATATACCAACTTGGATTTAAATTGTAATTTGGATAGACCCAGAAAACAAAACACAATTGTTTATTTCTTATCCACAATCCAAAATGATAATAATGATACTCGTGCAGAAGATAATTTTCCTAATGAATATATTTTTGCAGTATATATTAGATCTACTTTGTTTGGAGACATTGCTAATTATTTGGCTATATGGAAATTACCAGCATACTTATCTCCTCCAGAGAAAAGAAAGCTAATTCAAACTAGTGCATATTATTCATGGATATATGAAGAATTGTACAACATAGGTCCTGAATTAATCATTCAAAGATGTGTTAGAGAAGTTGAAGTACTAGAGATATTAAAAGCTTGTCATGATGAAGCATGGAGAGGAAAATTTTCTAATAAAATAACTGCCTATAAATTCATTCTGTTAGGATACTATTGGCCTTAATTTTTTAAGGATTTAAAAGAATATCTTAAGATATGTTAACACATGTTTCTAGACTTTTTAAGTCAAGAGGGAATTCTCTCAAGGAATGTTTCTTTCCAAATTTTGGATGAAAGATAGATGATATAGCATTTTTTTTTGTTTTTCTTGTTTTGTACTTTAGGGGTATATATTTGTGCGCTAAGACTCCCTGAAATATATATTTTCAAATTTTCAACCAAATTTCCTATTTCATCCCTACTTTCTGTCCGAGCTGCAAATTTATTAATCCTACACATAACAAGATCTCTTGGATTTTTTCGAGTTGTTTCATTTTCTCTTGAAATGTGTATCCATAATTCACAAATATCTCCAAATGATATTTGATAAATATCTCATTTACCCATCAAATTGAGAAGGTCTATCCACTCATCTCTAATAGATTTCAACAAGAGAGATTTCAAAGTTTCTTCAACTAGATTATTCATCTTAACTCTTTTAATATTGTAAGGAAATATTTCAATAAAATCCTTAAGATTTTCATTCTCTTTTTGCATCATTTTAAAGGCTTCACCTTTAAGGTTATGGGGCGTACAATAATATTAGTATTTGTATAAGAACACATTTTTCATTTTTTGCCTTGTTCTTATCATATGTGTTCGTAGTATGTGTTGTCTAAGAAAACATTTTTATTTCTTGCCATGTTCTTGTGGTATCTCTAAATCATTTTAATGCAACATCTTTACGAGTGGCTGAAAATAATTTCAACTTTTGAATGTCAAGAAAGTAGTCATAGGATCTACACAAAAATTCAAACTCAAAGATAAATGTTTAAGAATCCTCACTCCTTAATCCATGGAAATTATGGAGGATAGAGGGTTAGATATATTTCATTGTTGTTTCAGTATCTTCATCAAATATGGGAAACCTAAAATTTTATGGATCTCCTCTACCTACCTCCTCTTCCTCTTCCACCTGTTCTACCACCTCCAATCATAAGATGTTCACCATTCACATTGTGTGCTTCTCCTTCTCCTTCTCTTGCCATTGTAGATTGCTCAGAGCTAATATAAGGCCAAACTTGAATTTTATGGTTCCTCCTCTGGTTCTTCTATCAAAGAAAAATATGTTTCTTCTTCTTCTTCACTAGGCATTTCTAGTTATTTTCCGATACTTTTTTCTCTAGTTGATGATAAAAATATTACTCCTTTTGTTGGGGATGTAGGATCTTATTCTTCTACTATGGCCTCAGTAGAGGTAGTTGGTAAATATATAGATTGGATTTGAGATATAAGTACCTCAGGAAATCTATGTCTGCTAGCAATTAATGGAGCATTTGGGTGGATGGTGTGGCACTACGAGGTATTGGTGGGGCGAGTGGTGATGTTGGAATCAAGCTTATACCTCTTACAATCTACCTCTATAGTCTATTTCCCTATGCATATCATTTTCAATTTTTTTGTTTTTTTTTATGAAAATAAAAAGAAAAACTCCTACCCTGGCAACGATGCCAAAATGTTTGGTAATTTAATTGATGTTAAATTAGTCACATAAATTATCAACCAAAGATAATATAATTATGAGATGTATGTGCACTGTATGTGCTACGAGCCTTTGTAAGTCAAACAAATCCTATGTTAATTTGAGATATCAAAATGCACATGTTTCTGTAACAGTAAGTAAATGAAATTGGTTCTATTACTCTAACTTGAGAGAAATATCACACTCTTTTTAAAATTAATAACACACAGATGTTCATGCTTACTCAAAATTAAATCAAAGAAACCCTTTTTCTTTTAAATGAAATCACACCAGTATCTCTTTAAAATAAAATCACACTTTCTCTTACTTTTAAAATGAAATCACTCTTGAATTAAAACCACACTTTATTTAAAAATGAAATCAAAATTTTATTAAATTGAAATCGCACTTGCTAATTGAATTGAAACCACAAAGCAATTGAATCTACTCTTAACAAAAAAAAATATTATCTCTGGAAATTACAATCCTATCTATATAACTAAAATGTAAAGCTATGTCACTCATTTATCTAAACCTATGCTACGTCCATGTGTACAAGATATCTCCCTACATTCAACAATAAAAATTATTAGAAAAACTTTCTATGAAAAGAATCTTGAGCTCGCATTTAAAATCAAGAATTAAGCTAACAGAATCCTATACAAAAAATAAGAAGAAATACTAATTATAGTTAAAGGAAACCTTACTATCTCTAGGGGGCCTCCTACGAGAATATGATACTTCAAAATGTTATCAACCACACATTGCAATCATACAATAGATAAAGAATAATAAAAATTAGGGTTTATATAAAACATAATGTTTACAATATAAAATTTGAGTTTGTGTTTGTTATGCCGAGAGGCATATTAATAATACTCCTATGCATTAAATGTTTCAGATTATTATGCCTTATTCTAATCAACACTAGCTAAAATTAACTTTGAAAGATAAAATAACATGATCCTGTCATGATTTTCTATCAACATAGCGAATCATGAGGCTAAAAATTTGCATCTCACTTGTCTTGTTCGCCTCCTACAGTTGTCGAATTTTCCTTTGACTGAGCTGCTAGGGTTTCCTCTTCATCGATTGAGGCTATGAAGGTAGGAACAAATCATTGTACCAGCTAATTTCCACCTTCCTATATGCCTTGTTCCTTGGATGGATCTTCAGAACCTATCAAACCTTGGACTCAACTACAAAATCAGATGTTAGGTGCAAAATCAATGTAATTATGTAGCCAATGTAGCTATTAAATTAAAAAATAAATAACATTTTCATTTATGAAATAGAAATAGAATATGATGAATTACATGATATCCCATAATCCATGTGAACTAATGCCAAAATTAGAGTTATGATGGTTAAAAAGAGAAGAATGGAATGAAAAAGGGTTTTAAAAAAAGAAATTGTGGAATTCAACAATAGTCTTACTATTATTTACTTTATTCTTATAGCAAGTTTCATGATACACATTTCTTTATATATGTATATTATTTTGCACACAAAGTAAAATTACCTCTAAAGTTTGTCTAAGAGTATATGTACTCATTAAAACTTTCTTAGGGTAGATGTGATTTGACACCACATTGATAAATATTTACTTGATGGGTTGGTCATGGTTTTCACATGGAATTTTTCTATAAGATATCATGATGACATACCATGTGTGCAAATCATACCATGTGTATAAATTAGGACACACCAGCGAATGTGCATATTAGAGTAGATAAGGGATCTGAATTTAAATTTAATCAACTCTATGAATTATTACCTAATGTTAAGCATTCAAGTTCATTGATGATGTTAGTTTTATGGCCAGAAAACTATATTAATATCAAATATGAGTACTATGAACATCCATGATCCATGATTAATGGTATTCCTAAATTTGGAAGAAAGTTCAGGCTTTACCTCCGTTATTTTAGGCAATGTTATTTTAATAAAGAGTGACCACTTATCTCTAAAGATTACAGCCCAAAATTAATCTTGATATATATGAGCACCAAGTAGGAGATTGTTAAATCGATTTTACGAAGGTTAAAATTATAAAATACTCCCCATATATATCAAGATTAATGTGTAGTGCTTGCTTGAAATGATTAAGGATATTTTGAACTCTATAGGTGAGAAATCCTTCTTCTCCGTATCTCCCTTGATGGGAAAGAGACGTGAAGATTTATTAATATAATGACGTAGTTGTCACTTGTCCATAATTATTATGAAATCCCATATACAAAGCAGGAGAACGAGGGAGGTTAGAGCTACTAACTATTTCAGCGAAAGCAGAGAAGGTAGCAACAAAAATTGACAAGCAATTAGAGGATATCAAATGTATCGGTTTAATATTACAATGTCATATTTTATTGTGAATTTTGTTTTTGATAGATGGCTTTGTTGGGGTTATATTTTTTAATGATAAGATTTTTTTCTACATGGTTCGAGGATCTAGCAAGAACTAGTACAAAAAAATTGACTATAACAATATTGCACGAGCATATTTATTTGATTATATTTAATAAGGTAACTATTTTTGAATGCAAAGTGAAGAGAATTAAAACTAGTTGAGCAGATTAGTTTCATGATTTAGGTCATCTCATTTTGGGTGAATAGCTTTAGTTTCCATAATTTCTTACATTTTGGGTGAATAGCTTTAGTTTTCATAATTGCTTACTTTAATTTATTAAAAAGAAATTAAAAAATTATGTAGTTAATTTGCCCATAGAGATATTGAGATCCATGATTTAATTCATAATATATACTATTAATTTTAACTATTATAATTTTTTTTATTTAATTTTTTAGAAAGCCCAAATTAATAGTAAATTTTAACATCTTTATAACATTCAAATCTCATTAATGGTAACATTCAAATCTTTATGGAGTCTAGCCTGAGGTCCTGATTGGGTATGCTATTGGTAGCTAACTTAGCTAGCAATGACCTCCTGGCTGGACACTTACCGACTACTTATCTCACATATGAAAATTGGTTGTGGGTCTTGCCCTTAAGAAAGAAATAAAGAAAGGAGTAGGACCTTTTTTCATTATGTAATGCGAGTTCAAAAGGTATCCTTTCTGTGAAAAAGAGAATAATAAATAGGTTCTCCTAAGCTGCTCTCCGTATCCTTCGCTTGGACTGCCTGACCCAAACCTTGGAAAACATAAATAAGTTATCCTGGAATCTGTAGATCGCTCGCCCCTATTCTTTCCCCGAACGTAGTCTTTATAACAGCCCATTTTTTATATGAGTATTTAATGCTAAAATTACAAATAATATTAAACAATATCTTCAAACCTAACCTAACCGTGTATGGTTAAATAAAGATAGTAATTTGATATTAAACTTATAAGTTTTTATTATTCATCTATTTTATACTAGCGAAATTGGTAGATTGGTGGTCCTTGTACTTACACGAGATCAAATCTCGTTTGCCGCCACTCCAAGCTGCATGGGTAAACTGCGGTTTAAACTTGTGACACAAATGCCTTGACAACGCATTTTCTAACAAACATACCGCACCCTAGGGCTGTTATTATATATAGGGTTAAGTTATATTACTGTAATGCAATTTAATATTAATTTTTAATAATTTTTAAATTTCAACTTTATGAATTTGGTAATAATATAATTGAATATGTTATTTTATCCATATTATTAGTTAAACAAAATATTAATATTTAAAGAAATATTAAATAAAAAACTTTAATCCAACCATGTAGGATTAATTAAGAATATCGATTTTATATGAAATATATATATATATATATATATATATATATATATATATATATATATATATATATATATATATATATATATATATAAAAGATTAATTTATAATAGTTTACAAAATAGAAATTTGGTAATAGGATGGTTGATTATGTTAATTTTCTCACCTTACAAATCAATTTAATAATTTAAATTTGTTTTTAAAATTTTTTATCAATCTTATTAAAATTATAGATGCTTAATTTTAACTATAAATATAATTTTAAAATTATTAAAATTATTTTAAAATTTGGAATTAAATTTTTCCTATAAAATAAAAAATGATATCATTGTTATAAAAATAAAATAATAAATTGTATCATAATTGTGTAATTGAACTTTCAACTTGTATAGAATTTATTGATACAATATATTTAAAAAAAAATAATAATTCAATAATTATTGATATGATAAAAATTACCTTAATAGGTAGATAAAAATAAAGAAAAGTTCTAAGTCACTAGTCAAAAATTAAAAAACAAAAATGAGTTAGACAAAAATAGAGAAAAGTTCTAAGTCCTTGATTAAAACACTAGTGAGAAAATAGACAAAAATAATGAAAAGTTCTAAATCCTTTTTAATGTCAAGAAATTATTTTCTAGATAAACATATTAACTCAATAAATCTATTTTGTGTCCTAAAATATTTATGAATGAGTTGGTGTTTTTGGTTACTTATAATGAAAAAATGTTTTTATTATTGAGTTTAGAATTAAATTTACAAAATAATAATAAGCATATTGAATATTATTAAGACACAATTTCAAAGATTATGAAAAGATTCGTTTCGATTCCCTACATTTATATATTTTTAATCGTTATTAGAGATTGTTTTCCTATGTTTGGGAGAAGATATATTATTGTTCCTAATTTTAGAAGGTGTGACAAAACTGATCTTCGAAATTATAGTATTGTTCTGGTAATCCTTCTTCTTGATAAATTGCATGGTTAGCTCATCGCTTGAAACTCATGGTAACTAAGCTAACAACACATTAAATAAATTTTTAGTTGTTATTTTGGATGACTTAAAAAAAATAATTTTACACTATTCATTCAAAAGATTTGAAAACATTAGAAATTGAGAGCTCATTTAATAAATCTAATGAAATTTCAAAAAATATCTCTTTTTTTAACTTCCCAAATTTGTATTTTTAATAACAATCCAAGAAATATTTCCAAATAAACTAACACCTACTTTCACTAAATATTATAAATACCATTTCTTTTTATCATACTATTAGTCTTTACTTTCTTAGTAGGTTAGTCTCAATGTTTATTTCAGTATGTTAGTACCAATATTTAACACATAGGTATGTGCACTGAGTGCTCACACACATGAAAAATATTGTTTACCATGTACTTGAAATATGAGTGAAGATAATTAACCATGTTTATTGGGAAATATAAGATCATTTCATTTTTATAAACGTCTATGAAATTTGGGATCATTTCATTACTTTTATAGATACACATGAAATATACTTATGAGAATATTGTTTACCATGTGCTACTTGAAATATGAATGAAGATAATCAAACAGGTTTATTGGAAAATACAAGATTATTTCATTTTTATAAATGTCTATGAAATTTGTGATCATTTCATTACTTTTATAGAAACTTTCGTTATTTATTTATAGAAGTTCTATAAGGAACAACGATTAGAGATGTAACACACCGACTCTCCTCACGAGTGGCATCACTTATTGTATTTTCACTAAATTTCAAAATTCCATTCCAGTTTTTCCTGGGCATACCAGGAACACTAAGGTCATTATGCACAACAGAGTTCCCATCAAACCAAATTTGATCCCTTTCTAACCCATTTCATCCATAAAATAAATAAAAATCTAAAGAGGTCATTCATGGTTTGCTTTTTAATTTTCCAAACCCATCGATATCAAAAAAATCAGAAGTACCGAGGCTAATCATTTCGTATTTCACCAAAACTAGAAGTGGTTTACGAATACTGTAACATTGGTCTCTGATATTTCATGATATCATAACCATGCTTATGCATGCTTATGAGAACCATTGGTTTTACCTTTTAGTTGTCTTTAGAATGTTTCCAACGAAATTTTGTAGATTTAATGCTTCAGATATTACCTATGCAACTTGCATATTTTGTCAGGGTTAAACTTCACTATTACAATTTTAGGTTAATATTCGATTATGAACCACCCAAAAAGAGAAATAAATCTATCCATGATAAAAAAATAAAAAATAAAAATTGCAATGGCATTTCATAAAAGTTTGAAATCTATCTCAAGTGTTGGGTCTTTGAAAATTGCATAACATAGCATTAGGTTTAAAATTTATAAAAATAAATAAATTATGGTTGGAAAATAAAAAAAATAAAAAAAGAATTATGGTTGGAAAACTGTAATGCATATTTCATCATCTTTACTATGGTACCACATTTTGTTCATTGTTCTACTGAATGGTTTATTTATTGCATATTCTTTTACAATAGGAATAAATATAAATGCATAATCTCATTTGTAATATTAACTTCGCATAAGTTTTATTCAATGAAAGAGAAATAGTGATCTATTAGCACTTTATTTTTATAAAAAATTATATTCACTATAAATATTTAAGTTTATTTAAGTAATCGAAAACTTCTTATTTCAACTCAAGTGGATAGAAATTAGTTGAATTTCTTTTAGCTTAACCTCAAGTGGATGGAGATCGATTGACATTTTAAGTCGATGGACTAGATTGATTATCTGCCGAATATCTTTTTCTGAACACCTATCTACGGTTGCAATTTCTGGGAGTGCTTCGTTTACACATCCTCGTAGAGGAGCCATATCGACAGACAACTGTCCTGTTGCCTGCAGAATGTGGCCACGTTATGAGCGTTACGTTTGTTTCAGATCACCTCGGTTCAGTTTTATCATCTGCGAGGAGGCCAGAAGAGATCATCAGTCGTAGAAGTACAGACGAGGAATATTGACGGGGAATATTTTTATTTTTATTTTATTTGATGATCACTAGATCGTGTACTTAATTTTCTGAGGTACATATATGTGATATGTGATATACATTTTGTTGTTAAAAAATTGCAGCGGTGGTCATTATTATTACTTTTATTTTATTCTATGGTCACCATGTCAATGTACTTAATTTTCTGAGGTACATATAAGTGCATTTCTTCACATCCTAGTCTGTGATAGAGATATTTAAGTAGGTTCTATTGGATCGACTTGCTGAATTTATCAATGATTTTGCTTACTGAATATAGTACATACAAATTAAAGCTCATATTGCATACCATTTAATGTTTACATCCCATTTTCATTTTCAGCGCATAATTAGAAAAGAAGAGAATCTGTCAAACCGTACATAAAAATCAAATCTCAGTTTTCTTAAAATGTGTGAACTCATTCCACTGGAATTGAACATGGTCGTCACCATGTTTGTACAGTAATTATCCATATCTTTTAGCAAAAATGTAAAAACTTTCTGCAATCATTGCTGATGACAAACATTTTGATCAACTTCCTGCAGCTTTCGACATGAAATTGCAGCATATTTCGCTCCACTGCTGGCGCCCACAGTCCAGTGAATGACAAGTGTGTCATTCTAAAACTAACCGAATGTTAATTGTCAGAAAAAAAAAAGAGCCTCCAATAAAATAAAGAGGATACCGTTAAGTTTGATAGATATAACGGGACACATTAATTAAAAAGCTCCTCAACCATTCTTTGCATGTTGCAAGTCACGGAGGGATAGAACGGGGCAGAAAAATGTGTGAGGACAGAATATCATAAATACGAACGGTTATCCACGTGAAAAATGAATTTCTCAGAAAAGCCAGAGGGCATTTTATAGTCCAGCCCTGCTGCTTACCATAGTCATTTGATTCGTATTGATAACATATATTAATAGTGTGGTTTGTTATATATATATATATATATATATATATATATATATATTTTGTCATAAACTTACGTCGATCGTAGATTTCAAGATATCATGGAATTTGATGGTGAGCAGAGGAAAGGGGTCGGGAGAAGAAAGGAAAGGGTTAAAAAAGGAGTAAAATAATTAACCCTTTTCTCTTCTGAGTCTCATATTTTAGAAATCTACCATAACCATATATATAATGGCTTTTTAGGATTGGTTTCATTGTTGTATTTACATATTTGATGTGTTTTTTTAATAACAAAGTTCTATCTCTTTGATGGCTAAATAATTGAAAATGTACTCAATAACCTGCTGATTATCACATGGAACTCCATATCCTTCAGGGAATCCAGTATCGTGCTACTGGGTACTTGAATTTACAATGTACTCAAGTCAGAAAATGTGCAGGATTGTTTGTAATACGATCCAGGATTTATAATGCAAAGAATGCGCGCTACTGCTTTCATGATACGGATGATCTCCATGGCCATGCAAGCTGGCTCGGACTAGGACAGTGGACTAAAGTGAAATATTTCATTATTTTAAGCATTTAATTAATAGAGTACTTTAACGACATTTCTAATAAAATTTAATTTATTTATTTTAAATTTAATTAAAAATTATTATATAAAATTGTTAAAATATTTATTATAATAATTATGTATACTATTTATACAATTTTAATTTAATTATTAATAATTTTTAAGTTAATGGAGTAATTATGTTTTTTATATTTTTATTAAATTTATTAATTAATTAATTAATGAAAATGTGATATCAACCAGTATTATATGAATTGAGTTATGTTTTTTTAGAATATATAAGTGAGCTTTAGTATTGGCCTATGACCATGTTATTATAATAAAAAATATTTATAAATTAAGAAATTTCATAATAAAATGAGGTGAATCTCCATGATTAAAAATCTTGTTATATGATTTTTTAAATATATGTATACATATTAACTTTTTAATTTAATTTACTTTTTTTATCATAAACAATAATTGTTAATATTATTTTAAATAAAATTATAATTTATTTAAATCTCATTATTATTTGATATATAATTAAGTATATTTTGATGCTTATTACTGAACTCAATGTTTGTTATAAATAAAATATTCAACTTTTACCTTTATTCTAAATCAATTTTATATAAAGTGAAAACCATTAAAAAATAGTATAAAGAAAATATGTATTTCTTCTAATATAAAGTGGATGTAAATAAAACTTTTCTAAATGACGATATTGAGGAAATTTATATGGCTCAGCCGAAGGGTTGAAATTTGGCTAGGTTGTGATCGGATATGATTTCAAAGAAAACACTATAGATAAATGCATATGTCTCACAGTCTGCATATGTCTCAAGGTGAGTGTGAGCTTCTTTTTTATTCTTGTACTCTATGTAGATGATATTTTTCTCGAAAGCAAAAACATTCATCTTTCACATGACATAACATTTTCTTTCAAATAATTTATATATGAAAGAGATGTGAAATGAAAAGTATTTTCTAGGGATTAAGATTCAAAAGAATCAACTAAATAAACTATTTGATTTATCACAAAAACATACATTGATAAACTACTGAAGAGGTTCAATATGTTGAATTGTGCATTTGGCTAGGCCCTAGTAATCAAGGGAGATACTTTTAGCTAGAATCAATGTCCCTAAAATCAAATTGAGAAAATCCAAGTAGGTGTCAAAGAGTATATCTTTGCAATTAGTAGCCTTATGTATGCAATGATTTTCATTTGACCATATATTAGTTATGTTGTGGGTATGCTTGGAAGATACCATAGGAACCCTGGAGTTTCTCATTTAAAAGTTGTAAAGAAGGTACTATGATAATTATAGAGAGAAAATAATTTCATGTTTTTCTACAAGAAATTAAGCCATATCAGTTATTATGATTTTCAATTTTCTAGTTGTCGTGATAGTTTAATGTATAGTTTTGGATACTTTTCTTTCTTTCTCATGGGGAAATATCACAGAGAAGCTCTAATAAATCCATTATGATCGACTTGACCATGTGTTTTTCAATACATTAGCTGTTATTAGGAAAATCCTCAAGTGATGCAAATAGAGAACTTCATTGGCGAGATTTGGGTTGTTGATTCCATTCATAAGTCTATTGTTAACTATTTCAATAATGAATTTGTTACCAAGTTTGTAAAAAATGAATGAGTTACCAAAAGAAACAAGAACATAGAGATAAAGTATTGTCTATTGTTCAAAAAGGTTCATGAAGGGATGCTTATAATTCATTACATAGATATGAGTAATATGATAATGCAACCTCTCATGAAGGGTCTTCTGTCAATTTTTTTTAAGGAGAATAGGAATTGCATGGCAGTGATAGAGTCTTTAGAATATGCTATTTCAGTGGGATTTACCCTATGATGGTTTTGTCATTATATTTTTTTGGTAATTTAATTGATGTTAAATTACTTACATAAGCTATCAAACAAGGCTAGTATATTGATGAAATGTATGTGCACTGTATGTGCTAGGAGTCTTTGTCACTCAAAAAATTCCTAAGTTAATTTTAGATATCAAAATTCACATGTTTCTCTAACAATATGTAAATTAAATTGATTCTATTACTCTAGCTTGAGAGAAATATCACACTCTTCTTAATATTAGTAACACATATGTTCATGCTTACTCAAAATTAAATAAAACACACTCTTTTTCTTTTAAATGAAATCACACCACTCTTTCTTTAAAATAAAATCACACTTGCTGTTACTTTTAAAATGAAATCACTAGTGAATTGAAACCACACTTTCTTTAAAAGTGAAATAAAACTTTTCTTAAATTTAAATCATAGTTGTTTGAATTCAAACCACACTGCAAATGAATCTACTCTTGATAGAAAGAAATATTATCTCTGCAAATTAAAATCCTATCTATATAAATAAAATGTAAAAGTATGTTACTGATCTATGTAAACCTATGCTTTGTCCATATGTACAAGAGATCTCATTACACTGAAAAATAAAAAGGATAATACAAAATAGATATGAAAAAAATCTTAGGCTCACATTTAAAATAAAGAATAAAGATAACATAATCCTATAGAAAATATAAAATGAAATACTAATTACAGCTAAAAGGAAGCCTTACTATCTTGAGGGGGCGCTTCTACGAGAAGCATGTATCAATATGATGCTTCACAATATGATCAACCACGTATTGCAATCACACGACAGAGAAATAAGAAGTGAAATCTGGGTTTCTCTAAAACAAAGTGTTTACAATATAAAATCCAAGTCTGTGTTTTCTATGTCAAGAGGCAAATTTATAAAACTCTTACACATTAAATGCTTCAGAGTGTTACACCTTATGCTAATCAACACTAGCTAAAATTAACTTCGAAATATCAGATAACATGGTCATCTCATGATTTTCTATCAACACATCTAATCATGAGGCTAAAAATATGCATCTCGGTCACTTTGTTCGCCTCCTACGGTGGTTGATATTTCCTTTGACAGAGTTGCTAGGGTATCTTCTTCATCGATCCACGATATGAAGGTAGGAATAGATCATTATACTAGCTAATTTCCACCTTCCCATATGCCTCATTCCTCGACTAGATCATCAGAATGTATCAACTTTGGACTCAACAAAAAAATCATACGTTACATGTGGAGTCATTGTAATTTTGTAGCCAATGTAAATATTAAGATAAATGATAAAGAACATTGTCATTTATGAAATAGAATATGATAAAGTGCCTAATATGCCTTAAGCCTTGTGAATTTATTCCCAAATTAAATTTACGAAGGTAAAAAATAGGAGAATGGAGTGAAAAAAGTGTTGTAAAAAATAGAATCAATTTTTGGGTTCAACATTCCCCCACAAAGAATAAATTGCTCATCCTCATGAAAAAATTCAAAACTTGTGAATATTTACTATCACTAAGCATATTTATATGTATCACCAAGAACGTACAAGTTAGTCCTTTTTTCCTTATTGGCTTTCATCATCATCCTCTGTTTCTTCATCAAAATCATATGTTTCAAGCATATCACCTTTATTTCAGAGAGTTTTTTTTGGACTTCAATTTATTACTTTTCTCATACCATATACCAAGGTGCAACATGATGTTGTCATTTTTATTTTTCTAAATTTCATTATACACCTTTAGTGTTTCATGTTCTTGCTTTAAATTTATATTTAGTACCTCCAACTCATAGATTTCTTATTTAAGAGTGTTTACAATTTGAGATATCTCTCGAAGATAAAGATGAGAAATTTCCTCTTGGTTTAAGCATGATTACATTGCTTTCCTTGTAGCTATTTTCTCCAAATACTCTATATAATCATATGTCTCTTGATGCACATGATCTATTTCAGGAGTTCTTCAAGTTGGAATAGAAACTGGTGATAAAACTCTAGGCAATAGAATAATTGGTGATGGAATTTTTGGTGATGGGACCCTTAGTTCCTCATTTTCTTCTAAGTTGATGAATCTTGAAGTTTGTGGAGATTTTCGATGCAATTTTTTTATTGAGCCTTGCAATTATTATTATATTGGATTATGATTCAGATGATGATTTTGATTTAGTAGTAAGAGACTATTTTTTATCCTTTTCCTGCTCTATTTTCTTCCTTCATGAACTTTCATATTTATCGCTAGATTTGTTTCTTCTAACATTTCTCTTTTTAAGTTTTTCCAACATATCTACAAGAGTATTCTTATCCTTCAAATATTTCTCTTGTTGTGTACATGAGTTATCTTTAGGGTCTATAGGAAGTATCCTTCTACTTGTCCTTGCCTTACCACTATGCTTTTCTTGCTACGGTTCCATAAAATGATTTATAAGCAAGAAATATTCCCAGTTGTTTCGTATATTTATCATATGGTTCTCAATCATAATTTTCACCAGGCCATGATGGTATAGGGAATTGTCTATGAATTTTAACTTTCTCTTTATATTTCCAGACATCTTCCATAAACTATGAAGTGGAAAATATGGTAAGTTAATTTCGTTTCCTTCCAGAAAATTTATCATTAATATTTCATGGTAGAAGAGAATGTTACCAAAGGTCCCTTCACAAGTTATAAACTTTTGAATTATTAATAAAAAATTTCTTCATTTATTTTTCAAATTTGTGACTGGTATCCCCTTTTTAAACACAAAATTATCCATACATAGATTCTTGAGGAAACTTTTCCACTCTTTCCCTTTAATTTGTATGTTCCTGAACCAACTCTAGCTAATTCTGGGAAGTCTGGTAGCCTATGCTACAAATGAATCTATCAAAACTAGCTTCACATCCCCAATTTCTGCTTCAATGCCATCATATGCCCAGGTAAAAGACTTTGTTACCTCCGTTTCGTGCCCATCGAGTTTCTATACAAATTAAAGCCATTGTACTTGCTACAAAAATTGTTTAACCTATGGGTAACCCTCAAGGAAATTCACTCAATTCAACTCTAACCTTAAAATGACCCCCATGTTAGAGAATCCTAGCCCGTAATTTCTCTTTCGATAAAGTTATGGAATGAAAGGATTCGCGTATGAGTGAATTTTAGAACAAAGCTTAGGTGTAGAAGATCCTAGCAATGAAACATGGCTATGTGAAAATGGAATGGTTTGCACATGAAGTGGAATGATAAATGGAGAAGAGAGGGTGAATTTCAAAATACGATAAGGTTCGTCACCGAATTAGTTGATAAGACCATGATATTTTTTGTTCAGACCAAAGTCGTGTGGGAGTAATGATTGTAATCATTACTCAGAGTAGTGGTAGCAACAATTAATATCATTTATTTTATAACTCAAATGTGTTTACTTTATTATTAAACTTATTACTTACATACCTTATATTATTGTGTTACCAATTTTTGGCTTGCATTTTGTAGGTTGTCCTCAAGTTGCAATCTTGATTAGTTTTTTTTTTCTTGTACCATGATCTTCATTTGCTCTGTCTAGAGCTACAGATTGTTGAAAATTCTGTAGTTTATTTATTTTCAAAATGAGAAAAGAGGGGTAAAAATAAAATGAGACTATAATACAGAATTAGAAATAAAATCTTCCTTGACCAACTTCAAATTCAGATTTTCTTGCAGATTTTTGATGAATTCTTTTGTTGACAATGGCTTGTGATATATTCGTAGTCTATGACCATTTACAAGGAAGGTCACTTTCTCGTCATCAATAGTTATAATTTTGACTGCTCCATTATCAAATATTGTTTCAATCTCATAAAGCATAAGCCAATAATTTTGACATTTTCCTTGGAAATATTTAAACTTTGAATAAAAAAGAAATGCAAAATCACTAGGGTGGAGTTTTATTTATTTGATGAAGTTGTCATGCCACTTGGATATTTTTTGTTGAAATATATTGGTCCTATGAATAACATCTTGTATTATTTCACCATGTTCATTCAATTGATACATTTTTTTTCTTTCTGCTTCTGGTAAATCAAGACCCAATTTGAATGATGTATTAAGGGTCTTTATCTGAAACTAAATAGGAAATAGGACTTTCTTCCCATAAACAAGTTCATAGGGAGCATGTCCTGTTATATTTCTTCATGTGGTATATTATGCCCCCAAAGCTTATGGAATCTATTCCGCACAATCTCTTCTATGCAGATGCATAATCTTGGTGAGAATTTTTTTAATTACTTTCTAAGTAGACTCAACTTGTCAATTTTCTTATAGATGATATGGTGTAGAATTTTGATGCTTAATTTTGAATTGCTCCATTATCTTATATACCAACTTGGATTTAAATTGAGTACCTTGATCGGTAAAACTTTCCCTTCAGACAGAAAAAAGAATAAAAATATCCTCAAAAAGAAATGAAACTACAACATTTTCAGTAGCAAAGGGAATTTTTTTAACTTCTCCCAATTTTGTGACATAATTTGTACATACAAGAATGTACCTTTTTTTTCTTGATGGTGGATTGATTGGACAAAAAAAATCCAGAGACCATTTTTCAAAGCGTTTAATAAGTACCCAAGGTTGTAAAGGAATTTCATCTAAAGGAACATGATTTACCATTGTTTTAAAACTATCCCATATCTTAACATATTCTTTTAAATCCTTAAAAAATTAAGGTCAATAGTATCCTAAGAGAAGGAATCTATAGGCAGTTATTTTATTAGAAAATTTTCCTCTCCATGGTTCATCATGCCAAGCTTTTAATATCTCTAGTAATTCAACTTCTCTAACACATCTTTGAATGATTAAGTCAGGACCTATCTTGTACAATTCTTCACATATCCATGAATAAGATGCACTAGTTTGAATTACCTTTCTTTTCTCTGGAGGAGATAAGTATGCTGGTAATTTCCCTATAGCCAAATAATTAGCAATGTCTCCAAACAAAGTAGATTTAATATATACTACAAAAATATATTCATTAGGAAAATTATCTTCTGCACGAGTATCATTATTATCATTTTGGATTGTGGATAAGAAATAAACAATTGTGTTTTGTTTTCCGGGTCTATCCAAATTACTATTATTAAATTCTTGTAATAACAATAACCATCTTATCATTCTTCCATTAGTAATTTATTTATTCATCAAATAGCTAATCGAAGAATGATTTTTGTGAATGAAGGTTTCATAACCAATGATATAATGTCTAAATTTATTGATGTCATCTACAACAAATAAAAACTCATTTTCTTTTACATTGTAATTCAACTCTGCAGGAGTGAAATTTTTGTCTTGTATAGTAAATGGAATAAGGAGTCAAATCTTTCTGTCCTAGTACAAATACTAAAGCAATGTCTGAGGTATCAATTGAGATTTGAAAAGGTAATTTCCAATTTGGTCCTCCTAAGATAGGTGTTTGGGAAATATTTTCTTTCAATGTTTCAAAAGATTTCTGGGAGTTTGAATTCCAGATGAATTCACAATCATTTTTCAAAAATTTGAAAAGTGGAGAGGAAATATTTGTAATTTTTTCTATAAATATTCTCTAATAAGCATTAAAACCAAAAAACCTTCTAACATCCATTTGATAAGTATCATATGATAATTTAGAAATGATTTGTACCTTAGATGCATCCACATTATTTCCATCTACTGAAATATGGTAGCCTAGAGAAATTCCTTTTGTAAACATCATAAAACACTTTTGATGTCTTAATGAGATATTTTTTTCTTTACAACTAATGAGAAAATTTTCCAAATTTTTAAGAGCTTCTCCAAAAGAGTTTCCATAGATAGTAAAATCATCCATTTATTGTCAAAAAAAAAATTCTTAGAACTTCCCTTTGGAATGTTGCAAGTGCATTACATAACCCAAAATTAATTACTCGATAAGGATAATCTCCCCATGTATAGGTAAACGTTGCTTTATCTGAACCTTTTGGATCTATTTGGATTTGGTTATATCCACTAAAACCATCCAAGAATGAAAAACACTTTTTCCTTACAATGTGTCAAGAACATGATCTATAAAAGGAAGTGGAAAATGATATTTTAAAGTGGCTTTGTTCAATTCCCTATAATAATTACATACTCTCCATTTTCCATTCTTTTTTGGAAAAATTACCAATGGTGAAACCCACTTAATCTAATATGGGATAAATGAAATTAAATATTAATATTTTTCTCTATTTCCTCTTTAACAATTTCCCGTAAGTTTGGATTCATCCTCCTCCGGGGTTGTCAAATTGGTCTGTAATTTTCTTCAATGTAGTTGTGATGTATAAAAGTGTTTGGATAAATTCCTTTCATATCAGTATATTCCCATGCATAAGTAGAGTAATCTTCGTGTAGCACTTCACTAATTCCTTCTTTCTATATTCTTCCAGATTATTATTGATATTCAAAGTTTTTCATGGAAAAATTTCTATTAAAGAATTGCAAAATTTCTCCATAGAATTTCAATCCGTTTGTCGTGATGATAAATATTCAATATTACACTTTTTTTGAAAACTTTTATTTTTTTCAAAATATGAGGAAGATTAAGTATTTTCCATTTGATTCAAAATCTTATCTTCTTCATCTATTTGTGAAGTAGAAAATACTAGTCATATTTCAAACTTTTCAGTATCATCATCTACACATTCCTCACTTTATACATCTATTTCTATTTTTGCTGGAGGATATAAGGTCAATTTGTTTGTTGAACTTCCGTCAGAGATAAACTTATCACCATATATACAAATAATAAAAGCATCAGTTGTAGCTAACCATCGTCTACCTAGAATAAATGATGTCCTCCTAGATTATTCTTGGGTCTTAAGATCATGAATTCAATAGGATATTCCCAAGAATATAAGGATACAAACACATCTTCTAACAAACCATCACGTTTGATAGAATATTTATCTGTTAATTGAAACATTTTTGGTCTATATTGAATATTAGGGAGTTTCAATTGATCTGCAGTTTGTTTACTCATGATATTGATAGCTGCCCCTAAATCAATGAATGTGTTCAGAATTGGAACACCATTAATGTATGTTTTCATAATGGGACTATCTGGATCCAAATATTTCAGAATTGTTGTATTTCCCATCATGATATCTGCACTTTTTCCAACTGACTAAATTATTTTAACTTCTTTTCTTTTTCTTCCCAGTTTTTCAATAGTTAACTCCCTGATTGTCTTTGAAAATAGGGGTATTCACTTTATATATTGTAATAAAGTTTTTTTATACAAACATTCTTCACTTCATCTATCATATCGTAATCAGAAAACACACTATGTTTTTCTACCCATTTTTCAATTTTCGATATTTGTAGAAAAGGTTGTTTTTTAATAGAAGCCGAAGCTTGTTCTATAATAGGATTTGAGTTTATTGGATTATCATCAAAATTTATAGGGGTGGTTTTTTTTTTAGGATATTCCTCTTGATGAAGAACTGTCACTTTCTCAGAGAGGTCATCCTTCTCAAATTCCTGAATAACAACACATGGTGACTTCTTTTCTAGTACTCTACCAACTCTAGGTTGAACATTGTTTATATTTGATGGAGTTATCATGTAATTTTGTAAATTCCACCCTTCTATTTTGTAAAAAATTTGTGAGTTTTTATTATTTGGTTTTGGAGGTAGCTCGATGGGCATTTGATTTGGCTTGTCTGGAAATGGTAATGAAAGTTGTGGGTTTGAATTTTGAGGTTGAGAGGATTTGAAAGTTTGAGGAAAATATTCTGGTGGAAAAATAAGGTAGTGTTGTGGATATTGAGGATATTGAGTATATTTTTTAGAAGTATTTTTCCAAGCTTGTGCTGAAGCCTGAAGCCAAGGCCACTATGTCATGGGTGCATTCCAATTACCTTGTGGTGGTTCTGCATATGTTTCAGTATTGAAACCTTGAGTCATATTTTTTTGTGGATTTCTCCATGGCCTCTTAGCAGTAAAAAAAAGAGGATCTAATTTATTTGGTATTAATTCCTCTTTATAAACAACTTTAAGACCTAGAATTGGAGTAAATTCCTTTGTATCATGATTTTCAGCAAATATAACACAAGTTTCTACACTTTTTAAGTCAAGAGGGTATTCTCTCAAGGAATGCTTATTTCTAAAATTTGGACAAAAGATAGATAATATAAAATTTTTATCTTTTTTCTTGTTTTGTACTTTAAGGGCATATATTTTTTCACTAAGACTCCCTGAAATATCTATTTTCAATTTGTCAAGTAAATTTCCTATTTCAACCCAGACATAACAAGATCCTAGACATAACAAGATCTCTTGGATTTTTTTCCAGTTTTTGCATTTCCTCTTGAAATGTGTATCCATAATTCACAAATATTTCCAAATGATAAATGATAAATATATCCTTTACCCATCAAATTGAGAAGGTCTATCCACTTATCTCTAATATATTTCAACAAGAGAGCTTTCAAATTTTCTTCATCTAGAATATTCATCTTAACTCTTTTAATATTGTAACGAAATTTTTCAATAAAATCCTCAAGATTTTCATGCTCTTTTTGCATCATTTAAAAGACTTCACCTTTAAGGTTATGTGTCGTACAATAGTATTTTTATTTGTCTAAGAACACATTTTTCATTTCTTCCCATGTTCTAATCGTATGTGTTCCTAGTATGTGTTACATATAAGAAAACGTTTTTTATTTCTTCCCATGTTCTTGTGGTATATCTAAACCATTTTAATGCAACATATTTACGAGTGGCTGGAAACAAATTCATCTCTTGAGTGTCAAGAAAGTTGTCATATGATCTACACAAACATTCAAACTCAAAGAGAAAAGTTTCAGGATCCTCACTCCTTATTCCATGGAAATTAGGGAAGATACATGGTGATATATATTTCATTGTTGTTTTGGTATCTTTATCAAAGATGGGAAACCTAAGAGGTTTTGGATCTACTCTACCACCTCCTCTTCCTCTTCCACCTATTATTCCACCTCCAATCATAATATGTTCACCATTCACATTGTGTACTTGTCCTTCCCCTTCTCCTGCCATTGTATATTCCTCAGAGCTAATATAAGGCTCCAAATTTGATTTTTTTGGTTCCTCCTCTGGCTGTTCTATCAAATAAAAATAGGGTTCTTCTTCTTCACTAGGGATTTCTAATTATTGTTATATACTTTTTTCTCTAGTTGAAGATTAAAATAGTACTCCTTTTGTTGGGGGTGTAGGATCTTCTTCTTCTACTATGGCCTCAATAGAAGTAGTTGGTGAATATCTAGGTTGGATTTGAGATATAAGTACCTCACAAAGTCTATGACAAATTACAATTAATAGAGTACAAGTTTTGGTGGATGGTGTCGCACTACGAGGTCTTGGTGGGGTGAGTGTTGATGTGGGAATAAAAATTATACCTCTTACAAATATACCTCTATTTCCCTATGCATACCATTTTAAAAAAAATTGTTTTGTTTTTATGAAAAAAAAAAGAACTCCTACCCCGAAAAAGATGCCAATTTTTTTGGTAATTTAATTGATTTTAAATTACTTACATAAATTATCAACCAAGGATATTATACTGATGAAATGCATGTGCACTGTATGTGCTAGGAGTCTTTGTAACTCAAACAATTGTTGTGTTAGTTTGAGATATCGAAATGCACATATTTCTCTAATAGTAAGTAAATGAAATTGGTTCTATTACTCTAGCTTGAGAGAAATATCACACTCTTCTTAAAATGAATAACATAATTGTTCATGCTTACTCAAAATTAAATCAAACATACTCTTTTTCTTCTAAATGAAATCACACCACTCTTTCTTTAAAATAAAATCACACTTGCTCTTACTTTTAAAATGAAATCACTCTTGAATTGAAACCACACTTTCTTTAAAAATGAAATCAAACTTTTATTAAATCGAAATCACACTTGCTTGAATTGAAACCACACTGCAAATGAATCTACTCTTATTAGAACGAAATATTATCTCTGCAAATTAAAATCCTATCTATATAACTGAAATGTAAAGCTATGTTACTCGTTGATGTAAACCTATGTTACACCCATGTGCACAAGAGATCACACTACACTAAACAATAAAAATGGTTAGACAAATTTTCTATAAAAATATTCTGAAGCTCACATTTAAAATCAAGAATGAAGCTAACAAAATCCTATAGAAAAAATAAAACGAAATACTAATTGTAGTTAAAAGGAAACCTTACGATCTCTAGGGGGGCCTCCTACGAAAATAAGGTATCAATATGATGCTTCACAATATTATCAACCACGCATTGCAATCGAAAAATAGATAAATAAGAATAAAAAATAGGGTTTATATAATACATAGTGTCTACAATATAAAATTTGGGTCTATGTTTGTTATGCCGAGAGGTATATTTATAATACTCCTACACATTAAATGTTTCAGATCATTATTCTTTATTCTAATAGAAAATATCTAAAATTAACTTTGAAATATAAAATAACATGATCCTCGCATGATTTTCTATCAACACATCAAATCATGAGGCTAAAAATCGGCATCTCGCTTGCCTCGATCGCCTCCTATAGTGGTCGAATTTTCCTTTGACTGAGCTGTTAGGTTGCGTTATTCATCAATCGAGGCTATTAAGGTAGGAAAAAAATGTTTTAACAGCTAATTTCCACCTCACCATATACCTCGTTCCTTGGATGGATCTTCAGAACCTATCAAACCTTGGACTCAGCTACAAAATCATATGTTAGGTGCAGAGTCATTGTAATTATGTAGCCAATGTAAATATTACGTTAAAAAATAAATAACATTGTCATTTATGAAAGAGAAGATGATGAAGTACATGATATCCCATAATCCTTGTGAATTGATGCCAAAATTAGAGTTGTGAAGGTTAAAAACAGAAGAATGGAATGAAAAAGGATTGTAAAAAGGAAGCAATTTTGGGATTCAACAATAGTATTTCTATTTTTTACTTTATTATTATAGTAAATTTCATGATAATTATTTCTTTTTATATGTATATTATTGTGCATACATAGTAATATTACATAAAAAGTTTTTCTAATAGTATATGTACCCATTAAAGCTTTCTCGGGGTAGATGTGATTTGGGACCACATTTATAAATATTTATCTTGATGGTTTGGTAATGGTTTTTCCATGGAATTTTTCTATAGAATATCGTGATTACATACCATGTGTATAAATTAGGAGAGGCCAGAAAATGTACATATTAGAGTAGATAAGGGATCTGCATTTAAATTTCATCAAATCTATGAATTATTACCTAATGTTAAGCATTCCAGTTCATTCATGGTGCTACTTATATGGCTAGGGAACTATATTAGTATCAAATATGAATACTATGAACATCCATGATCCATGATTAGTTGAATCCCTTAATTTAGAAGAAATTTCAGGCTTTACCTCAATTATTTTAGGCAATTTTATTTTAATAAAGAGTGACTACTTATCTCTAACGATTACAGCCCGAAATTAATCTTGATATATATGAGAACCAAGTAGGAGATTTTTAAATCGATTTTATGAAGGTTAAAATTATACAATAATCCCCATATATATCAATATTAATGTGTAGTTCTCGCTTGAAATGATTAAGGATATTTTGAACTATATGGGTGAGAAATCCTTCTTCTCCATGTCTCCCTTGATGGGAGAGATTTGTGGAGATTTATTAATATAATGGCGTAGTTGTCACTTGTCCATAATTATTATGAAATCCCATATACAAAGAAGGAGAACGAAAGAAGGTAGAGCTAACTAACTATTTCATTGAAAGGGGAGAAGGTAGCAACAAAAGTTGACAAGAAATTAGAAGATATGAAATGTATCGGTTTAATATTACGTTGTCATATTTTATTGTGAAAAAACATTTGATAGATGCCTTTGTTGGGGTAAGAATTTTTAACAAATTCCACTAGTGAAATGTGTCTAACAAAGGGTAACTTCAGTTTCATATGATTTTGTTTTACATGGTTTGAGGATATATCGAGAACTAGTACAAAGAAATTGACTATAACAATATTGCAGGAGTATATTTACTTGATTATATTTAATAAGGTAATCATTTTTGGATGTGAAGTGAAGAGAATTAAAACTAGCTGAGTAGATTAATTTCATGATTTAGGTCATCTCATTTTGGGTGAATAGATTTAGTTTCCATAATTTCATACTTCAATTTATAAAAAAGAGGTAAAAAAAATTATGTAATTTATTTGTCCATAAATCTATTGAGATCCATGATTTAATTCATGCTATATACTACTAATTTTAATTATTATAATTATTTGATTTAATTTTTTGGAAAGTAGAAATTAATAGTAAATTTTTTCGTCCTTATAACATTCAAATATCATTAATGGTATAATACAAATATTTATCAATTAAGATTGAAAATTCTTAAAATATGTAGTATAGAATAGTAAATAAATGAATGCATTATTGATGGATTCATTGCTAAGGCAAGTTTGTAATTGTCAGTAGCTTGAAACCTTTAGGGTGTCCAACCCTCCTAACCCTGAATTAAAAGTTATAGTTGTAGAAAGGGAATATGCCATACAAGTATACATCCTACTTAGTTGTCACCTCATCTAGTTACAAAAAAAAGGATTAGAAACTAATAAACTATGAAATCATAGTAATAACACATATACCTAATAACTCTTTAATAACATTATATCTGTTATCACATTTTTTATTTTTTTATACAAGTATTTAATGCTAAGGTTACAAATAATATTAAATAATATCTTCAAACCTAACTATTCAATAACATTACATCTCTTATCCCATTATTGATTTTTTTTAATATCAGCATTTAATGCTAAGGTTTCAAATATTATTAAAAAATATCTTCAAACCTAACCTAACCATGTATGGTGTAACATCTATCATAAATCCACATAAAAAAAGTTTATTTCTCAATCTTTATTGATATAGCATGTAAACTGCACCTATGTTGACTATCCTTATGTTATTTCCATTATATTGCTACGTGTTAATACATTATTACATGTTAGTTGTTCCAAGCTTGGAACTTTTTTACCTCATTACTGAGCTCAGTACTGTCATATTTTAAACTCTCGAGGTATTTAAATGATTTTAATTCAAATCTTGGGTTTTCATATTTCTCATATAACGTGATTTCCAATTTGGATTATAATAATGAAAATCGTGCGGAATGGATGTACCACACCACTGAATTTGATTTTATGAGATAGAAATGTATCTACTTGGTTTCCGTTAGATTTATTGGTTGAGATTTATGGATGGCATTGTTACTTGATGGGTTAGGGTAATCAACCCTACCAAACCCTAAACATTTGTCTCATTTGGACAGAGCTCTATTGCGGCATCGCTGCTCTACAACCTGGTCGCAGCTCCAAGCCTCTGGTTTCATTTTCCATCTTTCTATGGTGTTTACGAGGGTAATATTACAGTCTTCCGCTCTTGTGATTTATGTTATCGAACCTGCATGAGGTTGCTTATTATCATGCCGCTGTTTATTTGGTTTGAGATTTCCATGTTCATTCCTTGTTCAAATTACCAGGGTTATCCTTGAGGAGGTTTCTTTTCTTTTTCAATGGTTCCCTACCTGATATTTTCTCTTTTTACTTATGAAATGTTTGACTGAGTTATACCGGATTTGTGCGTTGTGCTAGGCCTCTTTCGACATCATATGGGTTGGCATTTTCTTGTTGCTAGTGTTAGATGATCCAAATATAATAATGTAAAGTTAGGATAAAAATATTTATTAAATTAGAATATTTAATAAATATTAGAGACACTTAGAAATATAATATTGTTAGCAAAGATAGGACTCTAGAATTGAGTCATATCTTAGGCTCTAAAATAGGAATAAAGTTAGTATATTGGATAGAATATAATTTATTGTAAATGGACACCTGTTATTTTTTCAAGTGGTCCATAACTAAATTAAGTTAGGACATATAGCTTATAAATAGGTTAGTCTCCTAATTGCAAATTAGTGGAATTTTACGTTTGTAAAATTTTGCAATTTGTTATGTAATTTATTTTCCATCATTAATAAAATTACATGTCTGAGGACACTTCTGTATTAATGTGGTATCAGAGCTTCACTAATACAGCTGATGAGAGAAGGAGATTCCAACTCTAGAATCCTTTGGAAAAATCTAGGAAATTGTTCTTCAATTGAATGGGTATGCAATTTTTTTAATGTTTTAAGGAAAATAATTTTACTGATTATAATCTGAATATCAATTTTTTAAGAGCTTAGGTTATTTTTATTTTATTTTTATTTTTTTTCAGCTGCTTCTATTAGCACTGTTTAGAAGCACCATTTTTTTTATTCTCTGCATTTTTAAATCACCTAGTGCTATTACTGCCACTACACACTACAGCCCCTTGACACTTTGACCAAAGAATTCATTACACCAGCGTTCGTGGAATCCGAAATTGTTATTGGTATCTAGCTCCATCTTCCATCCTCCTTTAAAAATCTCTGCACTGTCAATATAAGGGGGAACAATCATGGCTGTAACAGTGTCACTTTACCATTCCTCCTTTTTTTTAGTGAAATTCCTCAACTCCCATTCTTCCACTGTAAGCCTTGTTTCCGTTCCTAAGAAATTGTGCCTTGCAATCACGTTATCCAAGCCTTCTACATCTAATAAAAGATCTAAAGCAGGTTGCAATCCATATAGGAGTTGAATTGATGGTGTGTACGGCCAATATGTCCCCATCTTAATGCTTAATCTAAATAGAATCTCACAGACAAAGACAATGCCGTAACTGCTGGATCATCTTAACACTTCACATCTTAACGCTACCAGGCCAGGCCATGTTAACGCTTCATATTTATGTGTTTTAGAAAAAAGTGTAAAATCTTTAGCAATAGATCGTCGGTGGCTTGAATCTTACCGGGGAGCATTAATTGTAAGTGATATATTGCAAAAATCTGTTGGATCAAATATAAATAGTATCAACGCATATTACCTTCATGCCAAACATCAATCATATTGTAAAGCCTTTTCTCTGCTTTTGATTGAACCTTCCTTGCTAGAAAAATGACAGCATCAATAGTACCCTTGGCATATATTGACCTTCTACAGACATTATGTTGAATTGAAAATAAAATGTGTTATCAAGAGATGTGAGGAATGCGTGACCTCCCAAATATTCTTCTGGAACTCCCATATTTTTAATTTGTTCAGTGGAGTCTCAAACCTTCTCTATATGATCCAAATTGAAAATAACGCCAAGCCTATGGCTTTTGTTATGCCCGATGTGTTTATCTTACTTGACTGATGAGATTATCTGACCGTAACTGTATATCCCAAAAAGGCGGAAACGTTATGGAGCAAGAAGCTTGTTTGAAATGAAAATAGAATTAGTTTAATAAGATAACACATATTTTCTAGACACCTGAAAAC
This sequence comes from Pinus albicaulis, assembly GCA_034641835.2. Classification (NCBI taxonomy): domain Eukaryota; kingdom Viridiplantae; phylum Streptophyta; class Pinopsida; order Pinales; family Pinaceae; genus Pinus; species Pinus albicaulis. The sequence goes on along the minus strand of CM076584.1, from coordinate 1,656,816,208 downwards.
CTTCCTCCATCTGAGATTTCTTATGCATTCTTTACTCTTACTTTATTTCCATTCTCGTTGGTGTTGGCAAATAAAAATGTAATGGCAGGAGATTAAAACAACCCGTCGGTTCGTAGAAGTCAAGGATTCAAACTTCGTTGTGGTGGTGGCACATGTAGTGCAAAGACCGAGGGTCTAGCAACGTTCCTCATTATGAGCAGAAACATGTGAGTGACTGAAACATTCAATAGACAACGCAGGTCAAGAGGCAGCGCGCAGCAATCAAAGGATCATTGCATCATTTTGTACATGATTGAGACAACAACTTTGGCCTTTTTTAAAAAATATTTGTAATGTAAGTGGGCTAATTTTTTTTGGGAGTTGTAATATTTTATAAAATTTGGAGTTATAAGGGAGACAATTTGGAGCAATAAGGTGAAGTAAAAAAATAAAATGAAAATGTTGTCATTGTTTTTGGAGGAATAAGGGTTATTATTTGTAACTCAAAGTACCTTTTACTTTAAGGGGGGGTAGAATTTTTTTAAGGAGATTTGTAAGGACATTGTCAAGTGGTCAAATTTTGATAGGATTTCATTGTAGACACTCAATGAGAAATTGACTAGAGACAAGTACAAAGCTCAGTCATTTTTCTCCCTTTTTTCAAGGACTATACGAGGGTCAAGGCCAAGCCTGGATAGATGGTTTTTTTCATGGCGTGTGTTGTTTTTGGCATGGCGTGTTTCGTGTGACGAGTTTCTCATTTTATTCCGATTCTCGATTATTTTGGTGCACTGCTTCAACACTATCATGTCAAAGTTAATTAATCTATTCTCTGAATCTGATTAGCTAGATGGGGTGAAATATTAAAATAAATGGAAACATCTAATTGAAAGCACTCCCATTTATAATGAATTGTGGCATGAAATATGCGATGGAAACATTAAGCCTAATAAACCAACAGATGTGGCTTCACTTGCAAAATGGGAAGTAAAAAATGCGAAGGTATTAGCTCTTATAAAAGCTTTAGTGAATAGTGAAATGTACATACATATTGAAAATTCCTCACATGCATGGACTGCTTTACGTAAATTCATACACAACCTGAATCAAAGAAGGTTGATCTTCAATTAAAATTTCTTCAACATAAATTAACTGAAGGTGGTGATGTCCTTGAGTATATTTCACAGCTTAAAAACATCAAGAAAGAAATAATAAATGTTAGTTTTCAAGCTTTCGATGAAAGTTTCTTGACTACGATTTTAATTGCTGGATTTCCATCATCATATACACACTTTTTGGAAACATTGCAAGTCACTAGAAAGTTAGAGAAGATAAAGTTTGATAAATTGTGTGGCATGCTATCCCAACATGATAAAACCTTTGGGAAGAAGAAACATATTGGAGAAGATGTCTTCTTCACCGAAGCTAGCTCAAGTAACTCCTCAGCTGATAGTTCACGAAACTGAGGAAGAGGAAATTTCAATCAAATTAAAGAATCCCAAGGTCATGGTCACAGCGAAAGTAGAGGAAACAATTTCAACAAAGGCTACAATTGAGGCAGGAGCAATTTTCAAGGAAGAGGCAACAATCAAAGTAGAGGATATAATCAAGGCAGAGGACAAACTCAGAACAGAGGCCAAAGAAAAGGTAGAGGACAGTATCAAGGCAGAGGACAATATTAAGCCAGAGGATAGTCTCAAGGTAGAGGCAGAGATTTCAGTCAAATTGTTTGCAGGAGATGTAAAAAATTTGGCCATTATGCAGAAGATTGTAGAACTTCTATTGAGAAAATCCCAAGTTTCATCCAAACTCTGCACAGTTTGCAAATGATGAAGATGATCCTAATGGTTCTGAATATGTCTTCACCAACACAAGCTCAACAGCTTTAAATGCTTCAACCTTTATTAGAAGTGATTATGAAGATGCATGGATTATGGATACAGGCGCAACTCAACACATGACTTTTCGACGTGACTTCTTTTGGAGTTTCAAAGAATGCCATCTAAATTCAATTTATCTTCCTGATAAAACAAAACATACTCCTTCAGGCAAAGGTGTAGTTAAAGTTTTTTTACCTGGCATTGGTGAAATAATGATTTCAAATGTATCGTATGTCCCAACATTTAAGAAAAATTTGTTATCTTTAGTCATGATTCGAAAAGAAGGACATGTGGTGATTATGGAAGATGGCTTAGTTAAAATTAACTCAGTCAAATAGAACATGAAAAAAATAATGACAGGTTATGAATATGGAAAATTTTTTATGATGAAAGGGACAGTTATTCCAAGAAATACTGACTTTGTAGGGGCAGCAAGTACAGACATTTCACCAATTAGATTGTGACATGTAATATATGGCCATATCAACTTTGAGAGTCTCTCTCAGTTACAAAAAAATGGAATGGTTAAGGGATTTCCAACGTTCAAAAGGGGAAATTCAAAGTGTGAATCTTGAATTTTCGGAAAACAAGATCAAGAGACTTTTCCTACAAGGTCATGGTGTGCAAACAAGAATTTCCAGTTGGTTCAAAGTGATATTTTTGAACCCTTACCAACTTCGCTCGGAGGATGTATATATTTATTACTCTTTATTGATGATTTTAGCAGGATGACTTGGGTATATTTTTTGAAGCAAAAGTCAGAAGCATTTGAAAAGTTCTAAACTTTTCGTCAATTTATTGAAAATGAAGTAAAGGAGAATATTGGCACTCTTAGAATTGACAATGGCAGAGAATTCACTTCAAATGAATTCAAAATGTATTGCATGGATAATGGCATAAAACGACATCTTACCAATGTCTACACTCCATAGAAAAATGGAGTAGTAGAAAGAATAAATCGTACCTTGTTAGGAATGGTGCGATCTATGTTAACTTTCAAAAAATTAAGTCCTTTATATTGGGCCGAAGTAATTCATACCATTGTCTACTTGAGAAACAGATCTCCCACTTCTTCTTTAGATGGAATCACACCTTATGAAGCATGGTTTTTCTTCAAACCTTGGGTTGAACATCTCATATTCTTTGGATCAGTATGTTATTCCTTAGTTCTAAAAGAAAAATGAACTAAGCTTGACGCACGTAGCTTGAAGTGCACAATTATTGGGTATTCTGATGAGAATAAGGGGTACCAAATTTTGTCGAATGGGAAATTTATTGTAAGAAGAGATGTGTTTTTTGATGAAAATGAGAGTAAGAGTGTTGAAGAAGTTGAAAGTCTTCTTCAAAAAGTTACAAAAAAAAAGTGATAAAAGAAACGAAAATGTACAAAGTCAACCAAATTCACAAAATTGGTATGAACTTGAGTTTCCTTCATCTGAAAATGATTCATCCAATCTGTCTTCTTCACCAGCACCATCCAGGTCTTCTAGCAGTTCATCCAACTCTCCTAGCAGCAACGGTTCTTGTGACAATCACTCTCTGGCCCCGGAACCTGCAGTTGATCAACAAGCATCAGTTTACATCAACCCTATTTTCAATGATGTTGATTTTTGACAATCTCAAACCAGTGAACATAAATTTCCAAAATGGGCATTTCAAGTTTTGAAAGATGTAATGCCTAATGAACAAAATAAAATAGGAATAAGGGGATGACAGAGAAATGAAGAAATTTTTTCCTTGATAGCAAATGATTTTATTGAACATTCTACTTATCACGAGGTAGTAAAGCATAAAGAATGGCAACATGCTATGGTTAATGAATATCAGGAAATTCTCAACCATAACACTTGGAAAATTGTTGATTGTCCCCAGAATGTTAAACCCATCGAATGCAAATGGGTTTACCAAATTAAGTACAAGAAAAATCGTGAAATTGACAAGTATAAAGCAAGACTTGATGCTAAGGGTTTTGCACAGTAGGAAGGGATATATTATGAGGAAACATTTTCTCCTATAGCTGAATGGAACACCATCTAACTCACTCTTTCCTTAGCAGCTCAACAAGGATGGAAAGTTCATGAGATGGATGTAAAAAGTGCTTTCCTCAACAGTGGATTACAGGAAGAAGTGTACATGACACAACCACCAGGTTTTGAAATTGAAGGAAAGGAACATAAAGTCTGCAAACTGATAAAGGCTTTATATGGGTTAAAACAAGCTCCTCGAGCTTGGTATGCCAAAATGAATGAATACTTTCAGAAAGTTGGTTTTGAACGAAGTGAATATGATGATACCTTGTATGTACGCCAGAAAGGTAAAAATATGGTGATTTTGCTTATGTATGTAGATGATTTGATTATCATTGGAAACAATGATGATCACATTGCACAGGCAAAAAAGGAGTTAAATGCAGGTTTTAAGATGACAGATTTGGGACTACTTCACTACTATCTTAGAGTTGAAGTATTCCAATGTCCACATCATATGTTCATTTCTCAGAGTAAGTATTCAACAGAAATTCTTCAGCAATTTGGAATTCAAGATTGCAAGCCTCTTCTTACCCCTATGGAACAAAACTTGAAACTTTCAAAATTTGAAGGGGGGGGGAATGGTGAATAGCACTACTTATCGACAGTTGATTGGTAGCCTGATTTATCTGACAACTACTCGACCAGATATTTCTTATGCCATCAGTATTCTTTCCCACTTTATGCAAGAACCATGAGATAGCCACTGGAATGCAGCCAAAAGAGTTCTTCGTTATATCTAAGGAACAAAAGATTTTGGTCTTCTCTACAAAAAGACTAAAAACTTTGTACTTGGTGGATTTTCAGATGCCGAATTTGCTAGCAGTATTGATGATAGGGCATCAACCTCAGGTTATTTAATTAATATGGTGTCAGCTGCAGTATCCTATAATTTCAAGAAGCAAGCTATAATGGCCACTTCTTCAACAGAAGCAGAATAAATATCAGCATGGGAAGTAGCATGTGAGATTGTTTGGTTGCGTAGAGCTTTACAGGACTTGGGAATTTCTCCAGCAGAAGCTACGTCATTATTCATTGACAACCAGTCATCAATAAAGCTTGCCAAGAATCATGTTTTTAATCCAAATAAAAAGCATATGGACACCAAGTATCATCATATCATATCACTCATTTCAAAGGATGTCATCAAGCCGATTTATTTTCCTTCAGAAGATCAAACCTCCGATATATTCACCAAACCTCCTGGCGGAATAAAATTTACTAAGTTTAGGGATGAACTTGGTATATGTTGTAATGTATCTTTGGATCATAGGGGGGAATGTTAGATGATCCAAATATAATAATCTAAAGTTAGGATAAAAATATTTATTAAATTAGAATATTTAATAAATATTAGAAACACTTAGAAATAAAATATTATTAGCAAAGATAGTACTCTAGAATTGAGTTGTATCTTAGGCTCTAAAATAGGAATAAAGTTAGTAGATTGGATAGAAGATAATTTATTGTAAATGGACACTTGTTATTTTTTCAAGTGGTCCATAACTAAAATAAGTTAGGATATATAGCTTATAAATAGGTTAGTCTCCTAATTTCAAATTAGTGGAAGTTTACGTTTGTAAAATTTTGTAATTTGTTATGTAATTTCTTTTCCATCATTAATAAAATTACGTGTTTGAGGACACTTCTGTATTAGATGCTAATTTTTCATAGCAGAGTCCTTTCCTTATGAATTTAGTTTATCTTTTCTCCTAATCTTGGGTATGGTTACTGATATTTTCTCCTATCTTTTCCATTGAGAGCCCTCATTCCGCTTGGGCTCTGCTTAACGTAGATATGCGACGACTCTTTATTTCTTGTCCATAGTTACTCATTTATTTTTGTTACTTTCACAACCCTTCATCTATGTAATTAAAATTCTCATGTGTCTATGCCTGTATAGGTATAAAGCTTCAGAGTTTTTGGTGTTTGATTTGTTTTCTCTGTCTCTGCCTATTATTGAAGATAAGGGTCTCACTCCATATTTGTGCCTCATACTACAGGTATCGGGTTACCCATAGAATGTCTTCTATGGCTAGGGTGGCGACGTTTGTTTTTATATCCTTTATACTTCTTAATGAAGAAATGTTAAGCCTTATGTTGTTTAATAAGCTATACTTGCAATGTTAAATAAATTATTTATTTGTCCCGAGCCGAGACTGTCTCTCTTATGGAAAGAACTTTATTGAATTTCTGGCTTATTTAAATCTTTTAGTTTGATAGAAAATTCTGGGTGAATGTGCTCTACACACTCCGGCTAATCTATTAAGTTTACATTAAGGTTTAAGATAATAGATTAATGGTCGCACTGTTCATTTGTGCCTCTACTTCTTTTTTACTATCTAGAAACAATGTATCTTCTGTTCTTTATTGGCACATTATGAAAGAATCCTTCGAGTTGTTGTATTTTACATTATATAAAATAATTTGATTCTCGGCTTTCTATTGTGTCGCTGGTCGCCTCAATATGAATAAGGAATTTTGATTAATATTTCTTGTACGCTTGTTAAGTTAAGGGTTGACTGGACCAAACCCAAATCCTGTCCATGTATAGTATAAATTTGATAGGGACCATCAACACAGAATTCAGAGCTTTCAGCTCTGGAACCTGGGTTAAAGATCTCCTACACTACTACTTACAGGTTCTCTGTTTATGCTTCTTTATGTATTATTATGTGGCTTGCCTATCTCTACATAAATTCGTTGTCATTTTACTTTCCTTATGGTTTCTTTATCAGTCCAGTTTTAGTAATTTTTGTTCTACTATACAAGAAAAATAGAGGTAATTTCCCATTCACATTCGTCATTTCATTCAGTCATCGAGTGAAGAAAACTGAACTAAACAGTATGCATGTATTTCAAGATAAAACATTGTAGCTCTTATAGAATAGTACTGTTATTGAAAATTTATTTAGTAGAATAGAAACTTTAAATAAAACAAGTACCATTAGAAACACTAACGATAGTCAAGATATATAATTGATAAATGTCTTAAAATAACTTAGCAACTGTATCAAAATGCTCTTTTTTCTAGCTAATAAAACTCAGTAAATTTAGTTATCTAAAATTGACTGATTTTGTCTTCCCTACTGTGGATGAGGCAATTACGTTCTCACCACCCCCCATGCTCCAAACTATAGTCAAGTAGGTTGACACAGAACTCAGAAGGGATCTTGGGACCCCAATTCCAATCTTCTTTCTGGGAAATTCAATATTATTGAGAGTATTTCAACTGGTCACCACTAGCTCAGGAAATTCACACTCTCTCCTCTTTTCCTTCTCTTAGCCACCAATATATCGGAACCCCTCTTCATCATTGGGATGTTGCTTTATCCACAGAGGAAGGGGTAACTAACTGAACTGTTTCTCTTCAACCACTTCTTAGTTGGAATACTTTTTACCATCAATCTGTTTTCACTTTTCCTCTTTTATGGAACGACTTCCATAACTAAATTTTTATTTACCATTAAACCAAAACACAAATAATTTGTGTTTTTTATGTAATTTCTAATGAAGAAATAAATGTCTTAGTTTCTTTAAAAATAAATTACATAAAAAATAATTTGACATTTAAAATATCTTTCACAACTTCCCCCCTGGGAATAAACACAGTCCTCGGTGTTTCGCTCCAGCTCAAAAAACAGTTCTGGGTATGCCTCCCGAACAAACCCTTGATCTTCCTAGGTAGCCTCATCCGAGCTGAAGTGCTTCCACTACAATTTAACCTGGGTGATGGCTTACCTTCAAAGCATGATTTCTCTCTGATCGAGTATATGTTGAGGTTCGAACAGAAACTCGATGTCTGGCTCGACCTGCAGCCAACAAAAAGTCTGAGTTAATTTCTCACCAAGTTAAGTAATTCTAGTTAGGATTTTAATCAAAACCTACCTGAATACCTTTCCATTTGATTACATGCTTTGAGTCACGTACATATCACTTTAATAGAGATACATGGAACACATTGTGCACCGGAATATGGCTAGCTAAGGCCAATCAATTTGCCACCGGTCCCACCCTTTCCAATATCTGGAAGGGTCCACAAAACCTAGGGGCATGCTTGGCACAAGAGGTCCATCTTAGTGTGCTCTTTTTTTGTTTTATTCTTACATACACATGATCACCCACTCCAAATTCGCGATAAGTCCTTTTCTTATCTACATATACTTTTTTTCCGATTTTGAGCTGCCTTCAAATTCTGCCTAATTGTTCTTACTTTCGATTCCATCTCAGTTAAAATTTCCAGTCCAACCATCAACTTGGTTTTGGGGCTACTCCAATTGATAGGTGTACGAAATTATTTTCCACAAAAGGCTTCGAAGTGACTCATCTTCAAATATTCCTGATAACCATTGTTGTAAGAAAACTCCACCAAATGTATATATTCTTCCCATCTTGTTGGTTGTTGAATTACGTACATATGTAACATATCTTCTAGGATTTGATTCACCCACTCAGTTTGTCCATCTGTTTGGGGATGATAGGCAGCGTTGAAATTAATTTGAGTTCCCAGACCTGTAAACAAGGTTTTCCAGAATGTTGAAGTAAAATTCACATCTCTATCTAATATGAAAGTCTTTTGAATGCCATGTAGTTGAAATATTCCTCTCATAAAGATGTCTGTGATCTGCACCGTTTTATAGGTGGACTGTACCAGTGTAAAATTTTCTTCCTTACTCAGTTGATTGACCACCACCATAATGGAGTCATTATGCTTCTTTAATTTTGGCAAACCCATCATGAAGTCTAGAGATATAACTTTCCTCTTCCATTCTGGTACTGGTATGGGCTGCAACAGTCCTGCTAAATGTTGATATTCCACCTTAACCTGCTGACACTCCAGACATGTTTAAATATTCTGCAATGTACTTTTGCATACCAGGTCAAAAATAATTATTTTTCATTGTTGTTTGCATTTATTGATACCTTAGGTGTCTTGAATAATTACTTTGGTGGTATTCATTCAAAATGAACTCCTTCAAATAAATTTTATTTGGAATATAAATATTTTCCTTAAAGGTTAATAATTGATCCTTACTAATTCCATAATCGAAATATTTTTCTTGCCTTCTGGCCTCCTTTTCTTGCTGCCATATAAATTGGTATTCAAGATCCTTCTTGGCTTTTTCTTTTATTTGATCCAAGAACTTGCTTTCAATCTGGCTGTAGTAAAGTTCATAAAATCCATGGACCTTCCTACTAAACCCATCTACCACCCTGTTTTCTTTACCTTTCACATGGTGCATATCAATGTCAAACTCGCTTAGAAAGGCATTCCATATTTCCTGGCGTAATTTGATATCAGCTTACTTAAAGTAGCTAGTTAGGCTACTATGATCGGTTTTTAACATAAACCTCTTTCCCAGCAAATAGTGCCTCCATACTCAGAGTGTATGCACTACTGCTGCTAGCTCCAGATCATAAGCTCAGTATCATTATTCATGTTTTTTTAACTATCACAATTCATATGAAACCACTATCCCTTCTTCGGACAGGATTTCCCCAACTCCTTCTTTACACGCATTCGTACAAACTTCAGATTATTTATTGAGATTAGCTGCCCTCAAAACTGGGGTAGTATTAAAAAAAAAATTTAAATTTTTAAAACTGTTTTGACTCTCATTATTCCATTTAAATACATTTCCCTTCTGTTATTGCCTAAATCTACCTCATGCTGAAAGAATGCAAATTTCAGGGTAACATCAAACCACGCTCAGTCTGGTAGCTAGCCCTACCAGAACAGGAGAGGGCTCTCTCTGGGTCAATCTCAAAAAAATAATCGAAGGGGCTTGAGATGACTTCAAATAAAGGCTAATTTTAGGCTAGGTATATAAGTAAAGGAGTTTGATTTTATTTGGGGGTTTTGTTGGAAACAAAGGGAAAGGAAGTTTTGGGTTTGGGGATGAGGCCTAGTTTCTGCAGAGTTCTGAATGGGGAAAGGAAGGCAATTGTTTTGATGCTTCGGATTGAATGAATGGATATTTCAGACCGGTGAGGAGCTGAAGAGGGCAAGATTCTTTCAAGAATCCTCTTCAAATAGATGAAAACATGGAAAATTAAAAAAAACTGAAGGTAGAGCAAAGAAATCTAATGAATTCCAACTTTATCACTCATTTGTTTAATTTAAGAAGAAAGGAGAAGGGAAATGATACACATAAACATCAGTCAACTTACAATCACATGGAGAAAAAAACCATCAAAACACAGAGCCATATGGATCCCAGAGAGTGCTGCAAACCCTGTTTTATTCCTTTGCCAAAATTGCAGAGATGAAATGTACAATGAAGTGCCAAGAAATCCCAAGTTTCCAACCCTGAAAATGACTGAAGAAATACATGATATAGACAAGCCTAACTCATTCCCATGCCTCTAGGGGTTGAGCTCATCATTATAGGAGATGTTTCAACCATATCTAAACTAGGAACTGGAAAATAGGCAATGAAATAACTTGCCTCTATATGATAGGAAACTGATTCATTCACTTACATTTCAATTTTTGGTGAATGAATCCACTAAGACGAGTAAAAATGTGCCAAAATTACACCATGGTCATGAAATTACATCAATTTACATCAAGAGTTACATGAAAAATTCAAAATAGCCAAAACTAGGCAAAATTCTGAGCTGCTGAGTGAAAAATAGGCCAAATTTCCCTATGCGCCGCGCCTAAAATCTCTATGCGTAGCACAAGTTTGAGGCTGATTTTGAGGGCCTTCCCGAAGTCCAAATTGAGTTCAGGATAGCGCGTTGGAAAGCCCTACCTATCTAATTTCAATCCTAAGTGTAATTTCTAGATTTGGTTGTCATTTTCCCCTCCAAAAATCAAATCTCCCAACACTGTTTCCTGTGTGTGCCAAAAGTGGCAGAAAGGCCATTTTTGGGGTGTTTTTGACCCTTTAGGCAACCTAGAACTTGATGAAATCCTTAGTTAATCCATAGGCATGCATAAATTTTGATGAAAAATCCAGAAATGCAATTTTTTCCTCCAGAAGAGCTGCCAATTATAACCGCGCGCCAAGTGGCGCTACGAGTCAGGCAGGAAAATCTGTGTTTAGGCCCAAAAATTCAAAATTGACAAAAATTTTCCCAAATTTCTTGAAATTTGGGCTGAATGTCCACCATCAAGCACTATGCTGGGCTAAATAAGCTTCGGTCAAAATTTGGAGTGTATCATGCCTTTTGCGACACTTTAATGCCCTTCTTAGCCTTGCCTTCAGGATCTTGATCCTTTCTTTGCAAACATGATTTCACGCCCACTAATGGTTCTTCATGTGCCTGAGCATGTTATTTTCAATTTTCTCCTTCTCCAACATCTTCTCAAGATTAATATTGACCCTCTCAAGCCAAGTCTCTCTATCAGCCTCAATCTCACGCTCAATGCGTGTCATCTCGTCTTGGTTTCTTCGGGAAGCTTGTCGGTTCTCACGGATGTTTTGCAACTCCATGATTGTGTATTGATCCTCTAACTGTTTGTTTCACTGCTCCAGGTAGTTTATGATCCATTTGGCTCTCTGCAACTTGTCGTTCAATGTGTCAATCTCCGCCTTCTGCTCCTGAATGATCTCTCTCAACTTTGAGCTTGGAGAGCTCAAATCCTCATCAATCAATATGAAATCAGTATCCTGGCCTCCTGAAGGGCCCTCATCCTGCATGAGCCTCTTACCTCTATCCTTTACCTATACCTGTGCTGCTGATGACAGCAACGAGACCCCTTCCACCCAAGGTGGAGATAGTACTCGTCGGGCTGCTGCAAATAATACTCCGGTGCGTCTCTGATAAGTAAAAAACATTGGCACACTGATAGGCTCTATCTCGTGACCTTCAGGCTGATGTGAACTTTCACCCGGCTCATGAACAACCTCCGGAGGAACCTGAGGTGCTGTGAAGAAATCACGCGAAATGAAATCCTCCCATGAAATGTCCTGCAATCCAAGCTGATGTACAACCACGATCTTGATGAGTGCATAGTGATAAATACTGTTGTACTACTGCTCGGGAGTTTTCTTCTGCACAAGAGTGGTCATTCTCTCGATATTATGGCACATGAAATAAGGTATGTTCATCATCCTCACTCTTGTGAAATGCATCAATAACCTGATGTGGTAGGCATAGAGGCGTGAAAACCGGCCCTCACAACTGAAGTATCTGATAATAAGTTTCATCAAAGGCGCATAGGATTCCTTTAGGAACCAGAATGGGAATACTCTGCTGAGCTGTCTCACATAGCTAGGTTTCATATATGGTTCATAATGCACTCTGTCCACCAGCTGTCTTTTGTTCCACTGTTCACCCACATTCGATATTCCAGTTGCTTGAGAGATGGTTTCCAGTGTCAAAGTGAAATTTACACCAGCAAGAGTTACCTAACCATCATGTAAATGCAATACAAACAAACAAGCCAACTCCTGATGATCATGAATCCTAGAAATCATCTCACAATACTGATAGCATGACTGCTCTCGAAAACATGCCATGGCAAGTGGGCAAGCCTGCAATTGAGTCAATGAGGTGAGCTCTTCTCTCACACGTTTTCCACCTTTACGAGGCCTTCTCGGTGCATGTAGCTCAGTGGTAGAATCACTATATCTGTCATATGGTGTATCAGTGTCTGTCTCCATGGTACTCAAGGTTAATGAAAGGTGTGTGTTGGCTTGAATGAGATGAAGAATGAGAATTTGGTGTTTTGTTTCAATGCCAAATATGTGCCAAAGGGAAGGGACTGTGGGAGAAATAGGACAGTGGGGACAATGGGGTCTTGTCAAGTGATAATTTTCCTTTTGGAATTTTGACAAATGTAGGAACAATGGACAGTTACTTGACTGTTTGGGGAACTTGGGGTTTGGGAATTTTTTACAAGTGAAATGTTAAAGGGATAATGATAGGAAATGAATTGACTTAGGGATAGGGTAATGGGCTTGTATTTGATAGTATAACAGTGAAAGGGAGGGATGAACAATGAGGAATGCACAAGTTTGGCACAAAACTATTTTTAAAACACCAATTTAAAAACCCTAAGGGAACAATTTTTAACAGGAGGATAGGGTTTATAATTTTGGCATTCAAACTCTTATATTCCTTCTTTCAAACAAAACCAAACATTGATTAATGGAAATTGCAAGATTACTTGAACTTAATTGGAGCAGAGGAGACCGTTTCGTTTTGAAATTTGAGGGAAATGTCAACAAATTTTGTTTTTCAGGCCAATGCGTCGTGCGCATAACCCAGTGTGTCGTGCTCTCTGTGTGCTCCGCGCAAGTTCAAATTAACTCAGTGGTGAGCGGCCTTATGCACCGCGCTCAGCCAGTGCGTCGCGCACAACGCCCAGTGTGCCGTGCCTATAAACTCAGCCACAGTCTCGGCCTTCCAACACTATTTTAACCTCCTCCACAATTTGAATTGGCTCTTTGATGACTTTTCTTGCAAATGGATTGTTGAATATGAAAATATGTTATATATACAAAGGATTTTGATTTTTGATTTAGAAAACCCACTTTTTTAATGTTGTAGACTTTGGCACTTTTCACATAACTCTGTTTTTGTTTCCTTTTTGATTTTTTAGCTGAATGATGAATTTCTTTTCTATCTTTGCAGGGATAGCTGGCATGGGATTTTGGTAAAGGTGACCAGGGTTGTGCCTGAAGAACTTTACAACTAAAAAAACTTTGAAAATTACATTGCATTTATTACAAAGGATGAAATTGACGATTTTTCTTCAAAACAGAGTTTTGAAGAAGAATCATTATCAAGCATTACGACGATGAAATTTTTGCAATGAAAACGTATTTTGAGCCTCCCTCATGTGCATGCTGACATTATTAGTCATCATGAAAACTAAATTAATGAAACCCTAGACCTAATGAGACTGAAACCCTAAAATGACTCTTTATTGACCAAGAGACCAAACATGACTGTAAATGACTATGAATGATTTCGATGGACAAACACGGACCAGCAAGTACATGACATGAGGGATATGAGAGAAAAGACCCTTCCGTCAGATGATCCATGCTCCTAATTGAATGCAGCTAACTGAATTGAATGAGACACCTAAAATGAAATGCAACAAGAGAAATTTGATCTCTGATGAAGGGATGAAGATACCAGCTCTAACATTGGCTCCAATGGGGATGGTAGCTCCTTGGAGGTGCAAAGAACTACAGATTTCTGGGAGAGTAGGAAGTGCCTTCGTCCATTGGGCTATGGAGTCCATAACTTTGACAATTCAACACAAGACTCTTGACCCATTTTATTGACTGAAAATTGACACAAACTGACTCAATCTTGAAACCAAAATGACTGAAAAACCCGACTCGACAAACTCACACCAAAGCTGAAATAAATCTTCAAAATTATATCCTTCACCTCGGGCCCCAAACTGAAAGAATGATGACAGCACACACTTTCTCTGAAACTATATTGAAACTCACAAAAATGACTCAAGACCTACTTAACTGAAATGTGTACTTACAAAGCCTTTTAATGGCAGTAGCCCATCGAGATTTGAAATCATGATGACAACCAACTGCCTACTGATGGAATATGTACAATCATGTGTAGTGAGCCTTCCAATGTAACCAATCTAGCAGATGGCTACATACCAAAATTTTGCTCTCACTTTTCTCGAGCAGGTAGAACGATGTACATGTAGGAAACTCAAAATAACCGCTGAAACCAAGGCTTATGATCACGAACCAGGCAACATTTATCTTTTCTGATGCTTGCAAAAGAATGTCAAAGGGATCTTGAAAATCTTGAAGCACTAGTTGGTCTTGAGATCCAACAGTAAAAATACAACTACTCGCTTCATTTTGATTTGAAAGAACAATTGATTGCCGAGTGATAGGAAAGCACAGAGAGGTATAAGCATCTTCCATCTGAGTGTTAGCTGTAAGTTCCTTAACCATGAGAAATTCTGGCATATTGTCTCTCTCAAGCTCATATTCCTCAACTTCATGGTCTAGGTCATTCTTAAACATAAAACAATCTTCAAGATTATCAAAAATGATAGCCTTATCATCTTCATGAAAGAAAATATTATCTGTTTGCGGATTTATAAAGCTAATTACAAGACCGTCATCATTTTCAAAAGAGGAAGAAGTTTCACCAACACTTTCTTGACCATGTGTGCACTGCAAATCTGCTTTAGCTTGGGCTGTAACATGACCTTTCAGGAGTTGATCTATCTCATCTTCAGAAAAAGGAGATAATACTTTTTGTTTTCCTTCACTCAAACAGTGATTGTCTTCATGAAATGACATTTTAAAACATGAAAAACCTGAATGATAGTCCTTAATTCCCTGATCTTCTGAAATTTGAAAATATTGTTGATCATCTTCATATGACATGGCAATCAAATTATCATTTATCACTGAGTTATTGAAAGAATATTTTTCACTTACTTGAACAAAGATCTCATCTTGTTTTTCATGAACTGACTGGATTACCTCCTCATGAAGGCTTTTTTCTAATGAAATGAGAATATTTGGATCAATAACTCTGTCATCTTCATTCCAGATGATCTCAACAGTAGAGCTCTGCTTCATGGGATTCAGCACAAGGTATTCTTGATCATCATGATCTGAATCTATATCTGAAATAACTGAGTTGAATTTATCACATTCTCAAATTGAAACTTGACTTTCCTTTATATTGTGTTCTTTTATGGATAGATCTAAAATAAAACCTTCTCTTTCATCATTTTCCATTGTACTAAGATCTTGTTCCTGCTGCAAATATTCTTGAGCATCTTGATGGGTATCCTCTAAGTTCTCTTTATGCTGCTGAAATGGATTTTTGTGCAGAGCCTCCATGATCTCATCATCCATGAAGTCATCATCTTCATAAACTTTTTCAAGATTTTCAATAAAACTATGAACATGGCTACAAAAGTTCTGAACTAAAGTCAAGGATGGATAAGTTTCTTTATACCTTTCAAAGAACATGGTATGAAAATCCTTTAAATAGTAAATACAAGCAGGCGGCAAACTTTCATACCAAGATTGGGCTTCACCTTCCAGAATGGCCATGCATATCTTCATCAAGCAATCTTCAGGAAAATCAACCTTCAACTTGCGAATATGTATGTGAAATCTAACCAGATGTAAAGCAACATCCTTCCTATCATCATCTTTAAACATAGGCAAATTACTTTGCCAATCTACCTTAGGAATTTTATTTGGAAAACTTGGAATATGATCTCGGCTCATGGGAGCATACCTTCGATCTAGAAAAACCATTTTGATAACAATGAATTCACCAAGAAATTCCTCAGGCTACTGATTCTTGAAGAGTAGAGTCACCATAAAAATTTTGAACCTTAGGATTCTTTGACACTGGAGTCGCCAGGTGAATGATTTCAGCGTTCCTATGTCTGATCGTTGTCCACCATCAACCATCAGATCTAAATTGATACATGTACTGGGGCAATTTGGAAGTCAGGTGTTACGTTTACAAAACTAGACTGGAGATTGACTGAAGCAACGTTTATCTACTTTCGCTAATGCAAAGCAAGAGCATTTAGAAGGCTACCTGGCATAACTTCAGGCTCCGTATGTAGCTTATAAAACATATAACAATAACAAGAAAACCATTTTTTTTCCCAGTATGGTCGCCACTATGTTATTACCTAAATCTACCTTAGGTTGAAAGAAGGCAGAGTTCAGGGTAACATCAAACCACGCTCAGTCTGGTAGCTAGCCCTACCAGAACAGGAGAGGGCTCTCTCCAGGTCAATCTCAACAAAATAATCGAAGGGGCTTGAGATGAATTGAAATAAAGGCTAATTTTAGGCTATGTATATAAGTAAATAAGTTTGATTTTATTTGGGGGTTTTGTTGGAAACAAAGGGAAAGGCAGTTTTAGGTTCGGGGATGAGGCCTAGTTTCTGCAGAGTTCTGAATGGGGCAAGGAAGGAATTTTTTTTGATGCTCTGGATTGAATGAATGGATAGTTCAGACCGGTGAGGAGCTGAAGAGGGAAAGAGGCTTTCAATAATCCTCTTCAAACAGATGAAAACATGGAAAATTAAACAAAACTGAAGGCAGAGCAAAGAAATCTAATGAATTCCACCTTTATCACTCATTTGTTTAATTTAAGAAGAAAGGAGAAGGGAAATGATACAAATAAACATCAGTGAACTTACAATCACATGGAGAAAAACACCATCAAAACGCAGAGCCACATGGATCCCAAAGAGTGCTGCAAACACTGGTCTATTCCTTTGCCAAAATTGCAGAGATGAAATGTACAATGAAGTGCCAAGAAATCCCTAGTGTCCAACACTGAAAATGACTGAAGAAATACATGATATAGACAAGCCTAACTCATTCCCATGCCTCTAGGGGTTGAGCTCATAATTTTAGGAGCTATTTCAACCATATATAAACTAGGAACTGGAAAATAGGCAATGAAACAACTTGCCTCTATGTGATAGGAAACTAATTCATTCACTTACATTTCACTTTTTGGTGAATGAATCCACTAAGATGAGTAAAAATGTGCCAAAATTACATCATGGTTATGAAATTACATCAAGGTACATCAATATTTACATGAAAAAGTCAAACTAGCCAAAACTAGGTGAAATTCTGAGCTGCTGAGTGAAAAATAGGGCAAATTTCCCTATGTGCCGCGCCTGAAATCTCTATGCGTAGCACAAGTTTGAGGCTGATTTTGAGGGCTTTCCCGAATTCAAAATTGAGTGCAGTATATCTCATTGGAAAGCCCTACCTGTATACTTTCCATCCCAAGTGGAATTTCTAGATTTGGTTGCCATTTTCCCCTCCAAATATCAAATCTCCCAACACTGCTTCCTGTGTGTGCAAAAAGTGGCAGAAAGGCCATTTTTGGGGTGTTTTTGACCCTTTAGGCAACCCAGAACTTGATGAAATCCTTAGGTAATCCATAGGAATGCACAAATTTTGATTAAAAATCCATAAATGTAAAGATTTCCTCCAGAATAGTTTCCAATTATAAGCACGCGCCAAGTGGCGCTACGCGTAGGGCAGGAAAATCTGTGTTTAGGCCCAAAATTCAAAATTGACAAAATATTTCCCAAATTTCTTGAAATTTGGGCTGAATGTCCACCATAAAGCACTATGCTGGGCCAAAGAAGCTTCGGCCAAAATTTGGAGTCTATCATGCCTTTTGCGACACTTTAATGCCCTTCTTAGCCTTGCCTTCACGATCTTGATCCTTGCTTTGCAAACATGATTTCACGCCCAATAATGGTTCTTCATGTGCCTGAGCATGTTATTTTCCTTTTTCTCCTTCTCTAAAAGCTTCTCAATATGAATATTTACTCTCTCAAGCCAAGTCTCTCTATCAGCCTCAATCTCGCGCTCAATGGGTGTCATCTCGTCTTGGCTTCTTCGGGCAGCTTCCTGGTTCTCACGGATGTTTTGCAACTGCATGATTGTCTGCTGATCCTCCAACTATTTTTTTTTTTGCTCCAAGTAGTTTATGATAAATTGGGCTCTCTGTAACTTGTCGGTCAAGGTGTCAATCTCCTCCTTCTGCTCCTGAATGATCTCTCTCAACTTTGAGCTTGGAGAGCTCAAATCCTCATCAATCAATATGAAATCAGTATCTTGGCCTCCTGAAGGGCCCTCATCCTGCATGGGCCTCTTAACACTGTCCTGTACCAGTACTTGTGCTGCTAATGACGGCAACGAGACCCCTTCCACCCCAGGTGGAGATAGTACTCGTCGGGCTCCTGCAAATAATACTCTGGTGCCTCTCTGATAAGTAACAAACACTGGAACACTGATAGGCTCTTTCTCGTGACCTTCAAGCTGATGTGAAGGTTCACTCGACTCATGAACAACCTCCGGAGGAACCTGAGGTGATGTGAAGAAATCACAGGAAATGAAATCCTCCCATGAAATGCCTTGCAATCCAAGCTGATGTACAACCATGATCTTGATGAGTGCATAGTGATAAATACTATTGTACTGCTACTCGGGAGTTTTCTTCTACACAAGAGTGGTCATTCTCTCGATATTCCGGCACATGAAATGAGGTATGTTCATCATCCTCACTCTCTTGAAATGCATCAATAACCTGATGTGGTAGGCATAGAGGCGTGAAAGCCGACCCTCACAACTGAAGTATCTGATAATAAGTTTCATCAAAGGCGCATAGGATTCCTTTAGGAACCAGAATGGGAATACTCTGCTGAGTTGTCTCACATAGCTAGGTCTGATGTATGGTTCATAATGCACTCTATCCACCTACTGTCTTTTGTTCCATTGTTCACCCACATTCGGTATTCCAGTTGCTTGAGAGATGGTTTCCGGTGTCAAAGTGAAATTTACACCAGCAAGAGTTACCTGACCATCATGTAAGTGAAATACAAACAAACGAGCCAATTCCTGATGATGATGAATCCTTGAAATCATCTCACAATACTGATAGCATTACTGCTCTCTAAAACATGCCATGGCAAGTGGGCAAGCCTGCAATTGAGTCAATGAGGTGGGCTCTTCTCTCACATGTTTGCCACCTTTACGAGGCCTTCTCGGTGCATGTAGCTCAGTGGTAGAATCACTATCTCTATCATATGATGTATCAGTGTCTGTCTCCATGGTACTCAAGGTTAATGCAAGGTGTGTGTTGGCTTGAATGAGATGAAGAATGAGAATTTGGTGTTTTGTTTCAATTGCCAAATATGTGCCAAAGTGAAGGGACTATGGGAGAAATAGGACAGTGGGGACAATGGGGTCTTGTTAAGTGATAATTTTCCTTTTGGAATTTTTACAAATGTAGGAACAATGGAAAGTTACTTGACTGTTTGGGGAACTTGGGGTTTGTGAATTTTTTACAAGTGAAATGGGAAAGGGATAATTATAGGGAATGAACTGACTTAGGGATAGGGAAATGGGTTTGTATTTGATAGTATAATAGTGAGAGGGAGGGATGAACAGTGAGGAATGAAGAAGTTTGGCACAAAAATATTTTTAAAACACCAATTTTAAAATCCTAAGGGAAATTTTTTTAACAAGAGGATAGGGTTTATAATTTTTGCATTCAAACTCTTATATTCCTTCTTTCAAACAACACCAAACACTGATCAATGGCAATTGCAAGATGACTTGAACTTACTTGGAGCAGAGGAGACCGTTTCGTTTTGAAATTTGAGGGAAATGGAAACAAATTTTGTTTTTCGAGCCGCGCTCTCTGTGTGCACCGTGCAAGTTCAAATTAACACAGTGGTGAGCGGCCTTATGCACCGCGCCTGTAAACTCAGCCATAGTCTCGGCCTTCCAACACTATTTCGCCCTCCTCCACAATTTGACTTGGCTCTTTGATGACTTTTCTTGCAAATGGATTGTTGAATATGAAAATATCTTATATATACAAAGGATTTTGATTTTTGATTTAGAAAACCCACTTTTGTAATGTTGCAGACTTTGGCACTTTTCACATAACTCTAATTTTGTTTCCTTTTTTATTTTTTAGCTGAATGATGAATTTCCTTTCTATATTTGCAGGGATAGCTGGCATGGGATTTTGGAAAAGGTGACTAGGGCTGCGTCTGAAGAACTTTACAACTAAAAAAACATTGAAAATTACATTGCATTTATTACAAAGCATGAAATTGACAATTTTTCTTCAAAACAGAGTTTTGAAGAAGAATCATTATCAAGCATTACGACGATGAAATTTTTGCAATGAAAAAATATTTCGAGCCTCCCTCATGTGCCTGATGACATTATTAGTCATCATGAAAACTAAATTAACGAAACCATAGACCTAATGAGACTAAAACCCTGAAATGACTCTTTATTGACTAAGAGACCAAACATGACTATAAATGACTGTGAATGATTTCGTTGGACAAACACAGACTAGAAGGTACATGACATGAGGGATATGAGAGAAAAGACCCTTTTGTCAGATGATCCATGCTCCTAATGGAATGCAGTTGACTGAACTGAATGAGACACCTAAAATGAAATGCAACAAGAGAAATTTGATCTCTGATGGAGGGATGAAGATACCGACTCTAACACCTTCATCTGTAAGGAGGTAATTGGAAAATCAATCTTTTAGAATCCTTCAATGAAACGTCGGTAATAACTGACCAATCACATAAAGGATCAAATGTTTGCCACATTTTAGGGTACTCGCCATTCCATAATTGTCTTAATTTTCTTTGGATCAACTGTTATTCCCTTAGTAGAAATAACATGGCCTAGGTACTAGATTTATTCCTTGAAAAGGTCACATTTTCTGAACTTACCATATAGCTTATGTTTCCATAACATCTCCAACACTATTCTCAAGTGTCCCTTATTCTCTTCTACATTATTCAAATAGATTAAGATATCGTCAATAAATATTAGCAAAAAACCGTCCAAAATGGGGTGAAATATACCATGCATCAGCCTCATAAATATTGCTGGTGCATTAGTCAACCAAAATGGTAGTGCCACAAATTCATAATGTCCCTATTTAGTACGGAAAGTAGTTTTCTGGATATCTTCGTCCTTTATCCAGACCTGGTGATAACCTGATCTCAAGTCTATCTTTGAAAATATAGTGGCCCCCTTTACCTGATCAAGTAGGTCATCAATTCGAGGTAGTGGGTATTTATTTTTTACAGGAAATTTATTGAGTTGTCAATAGTCCATACACATTCGCATGGTTCCATATTTCTTCTTCACGAATAGCACTGGTGCTACCTAAGGGGACACACTTGGTCGGATACACCCCTTATCCAACAATTCCTGTAACTGCATATTTAGCTTGGTCAAGTCTATACACTCATTTGATAAGGTGCCCTTGAAATCGGTGACGCTCCTGGCATCAACTCAATAGTAAAATAAATGTCCCTTCTTGCTGGTAAACATGGTACATCATCTGGAAACACATCCATGAAATCTTGTACTATTGGTATGTTCTCCGTCATCGGATTCTTTTCCTTGGAATTAGTAAAGCCCACTGGAATGGCGTATAACTAACATCGCTTCCTCATACACTTACTCATTTGAGAGGCTATAATAGGATGCAATTGTAAAGGCTTATTGATTCCTTGTATATCCTTACGTGTTCCATCATGCATACTATAATATATATTCTTCTATTTACAATCCACCAATGTTCAATGCTTATCCAACCAATCCATCCCTAATATCACATTGTAATGTCCCAAAGGAAATATATTCATATCTACATTTAACTGTTGTTCGCCAATTTCCAATGTATAGTTCATAATTTTGGCACAAACTTTCCTCTTTCCTCCAATGGCTAGCTATACCATCCATGGATTTCTGAATTTATGACTTTGTAATTTACATATTTCTACTAATTTGGGATTCACATAACTTAAAATTGCACCTAGGTCAACCAAAATAGAAACAGACTATGAAAGTAGCTTACCTTCCAAATCTATCATTGTTGGTTGGTAATCTGCATGAGGATCTTCCAATGATGCATTAATTATGGTTATGCTTCAAGCTACATCTCCCACAGTAGAAGCTTCCTGTAGTTTAACAATAGTTTTTCTTATTCCCTACTGCGGAGAGTTTCTGTAATAGTGTGCCTTGCCACAGTCTCAACACTGTAGGGATGGTTTTGAACTTTGTCCTTGCTGGAAGCTTCTGTGGGCTTATATTCCATAGGTCACCGTGTTAATTTATAGTTTCTTCCCAATTATTTACTCACTGAAATTCTTGCAGAAGCCTTAAAGTTGTTGGTTCTAGCATTTTTTAAAACCTAAACTATTCTTCTACCCTTTCTTGGTAGCCAAATTTTTCCCATTTCTCCTTTTTCCTTAGATTGTTGGTAACGCATTCTGGCTTTTTGAATAGCCTCGTCCATGGTTCTTGGATTCACGAATTCAATTCGTTATTTCATATGGATGGGAAAACTAATTAAGAAGCATTGAACCTTAGCTTTTTCATCCCTTAAGTAAGGAACGTATCTAAGTAAGGAAGTGAACTTGGTTATGTATTCATCCATCCTCATTTGGCCCAATTTAAAATCATGAAATTCTATGGACTTCTCGTCATAAAAGCGTTCATTTAGGTACTTTTCCTTGAAATATTGTTCAAATACATCCCATGTCATGTCGTGATCTTCTATGTTGTGGACATTCTTAACTTCCTCCCACCATAGAGTGGCCTTTTCTCTCAACTGATAGATGGCTATCCTAGCCTTAAGATTGTTGTTATATTCATAAAATTGAAAGCACTTATTCATATTTATCAACCATGCTTCAACCACCTCCTCCGCCTCTCCATCGAACGTGGGTGGTTTTATCTTTTGGAACTCTCCTTGCATTTCCGCTTTATATTTCTTAATTTTTTGTTGTTCTAACACATTACCCGACTCAGCCTAATTATAGTTTCTATTTTTGTTTCTTCATTGTGAATGGCTTCTTTCCATTCTTTGGGTGGTTTGAGCTCCTGTTTTTCGTTCATTTTCCTCCTACATATCTCTATCAAGACTCAGTTCTATCATTCCCTCATTTTTTTTGTCTAAAAGACTCTTAAGTATCCTTTCTTTCTCTTCCATTAAGGGCTCATTGTCTGTTTTGACCCGGACCATATCTTCTTGTAGATTTTTCATTGTGCTTAGTAGAATACTGGTCTGTTGTTGTTGTTCCTCTAGCAATCTACTAGTTTGCTGGTGTTGGTCTACACTCAACTAAATCTACAACTCAGGATTCATTTCTGGTTGTGGTTGGGGTGTAGGTTCCCCCATATGCTGGGGTATTGGTTGCGTTGACCCGCTCCTCATATCGCCTCCTACTACATTATTTCTTTACTCTCCATGTGCATTATTATACATAATTTGTCATATTAGGTGACCCTTATGGTCCCACCATGCGACAGTGGCTCTGATACCACTTGTAACATCTATCATAAATCCACATAAAAAAAAATTTCTTACCTCATTTAATGGAATGTACATCATATGAGTTAAATACCATTGTTTTTAACTTCACGTAACCTGTATCTATACTACACTTCTCAGTCTTTATTGATATAGCATGTAAACTAAACCTATGTTGACTATCCTTATGTTATCACCATCATATTCCTATGTGTTAATACATTGTTACATGTTAGTTGTTCCAAGATTGGAACTGTTTTACCTCATTCCTGAGCTCGGTAATGTCTTCTTTTAAACTCCTAGGGTGTTTAAATCATTTTAATGCAAATCATGGGTTTTGATATTTCTCATATAATAGGATTTTAAATTTGGATTATAATACTGAAAATCGTGCGGAATGGTTGTACTACATCATTAGATTTGATTTTATGAGATA
The DNA here is from genome assembly GCA_034641835.2 of Pinus albicaulis. Classification (NCBI taxonomy): domain Eukaryota; kingdom Viridiplantae; phylum Streptophyta; class Pinopsida; order Pinales; family Pinaceae; genus Pinus; species Pinus albicaulis. The sequence goes on along the minus strand of CM076584.1, from coordinate 1,656,792,050 downwards.
GACAGATGCCTACTTCGTTACCGTCAGATTTATTGGTTGAGATCTACGCCTGGCATTTTTTATTGATGGCTTAGGGTAATCAGCCCCACCAAACCCTAACCATTTCTCTCATTCGAGCAGAGCTATGTCGCGGCGTTGTTTCTCTACAACTCGGTCGCAGCTCCAGGCCTCTGGTCTCATGTTCCATATTTTTGTGGCATTTATGAGGGTAAGATTACAGTCTTCCACTATTTTTATTTATGTTACCGAACCTGCCTGAGGTTGCTTACTGTCATGCTGCCATTTATTTGGTTTGATATTTCCATGTTCATTGCTCGTTCAACTTACCAAGGTTATCCTTCAAGAGGTTTCTTTGCTTTGTTTAATGGTTCCATAACTGAGATTTTCTCATTTTTCTTATGCAACATTTATCTGAGTTATACCGGAGTTGTGCGGTGTGCTATGCCTCTTCCGACGCCATATTGATTTTCGTTTTCTTGTTGCTGGTAATTTTTTATAGCAGAGCCCTTTTCTTATGAATTCAATTTATTTTTTCTCCTAATCTTGGGTATTGTTACAGTTCTTTTCTCCTATCCTTTCCACTGAGAGCCCTTGTTCCACCCGGGGTCTGCTTAACGCAGGTATGCCAAGACTTTATTTCCTGTCCACGGTTACTCATTTCTTTTTGTTTCTTTCGCAACCCTTCATCTATGTAATAAACATATTAACTCAATAAATATATTTTGTGTCCTAAAATATTTATGAATTCGTTGGTGTTTTTGGTTACTTATAATGGAAAAAATATTTGTATTATTGAGTTCAGAATTAAATTTTACAAAATACTAATAAGCATATTGAGAATTATTAAGACGCAATTTTAAATATTATGAAAACATTTGTTTTGATTCCCTACATTTATATATTTTTAATCTTTGTCAATGATTTCTTTCCTATGCTTGAGAGAAGATATATTATTGTTCTTAATTTTAGAGGTTGTGACAAAACTAATCCTCCAAAGTATAGTATTGTTATGGTAATGTATCTTCATGCTAAATTGCATGGTGATATGATGGCTTGAAACTCATGGAAAGTAAGAAAAAAACAAATTAAATTTTCTAGTTAGTATTCAACTTTAGACCACCTCATTACTCGTAACAATATATAAATATTGTTAGAAAAATACTGCTAATTTTATTTGTTGTTTTGATTACTTCAAAAAATATTTTTACGCCATTCATGCAAATAAAATCTACTAAAGATTTAAAAACATTGAAAATTAAAAATTCATTAATAAACCTAATTAAATTTTAAGGAATATCTTTTTTTATTTTTCAAATGTTTATTTTTAATGACAATCCCAAAAAAATCTTTCCAAATAAACTAATCCTTATTTCCATTTTTTTTACCATATTATTATTCCTTACTTTCTTATTACTCACATTTTTATTACTACTTAATTTCTTAGTAGATTAGTCTCAATATTTATTCTATTAATACCAATATTTAACGCATAGGTGCACTCATGCCCGCACACATGAAATCTACTTATAAAAATATTGTTTACCATGTGCTATTTGAGATATGAGTGAAGATAATTACACATATTTATTGGGAAATACAAGATCATTTCATTTTTTTATGTCATATGAAATTTGTGATCATTTCATTGTTTTTATAGAAACTTTCATGATTTATTAAGAACTTCTATAAGGTACAACGATTAGAGATGTAACACTCCGACTCTCCTCACGAGTGGCATCGCTGATTGTATTTCCACTAAATTTCAAAATTCCATTTTTTACCGGGCATACCATCAACACTAAGGTCATTATGCACAACAGAGTTCCCATCATACCAAATTTGATCCCTTTGTAACCCTTTTCAAATATTAAAAAAAAAAAAAAAATTGTATCTAAAGAGACCATTCGTGATTTTTTTTAATTTTCGAAACTTATCGATATCAAAAAAATCAAAAGTACCCATCCTAGTCATTTCATATTTCATGAAAATTAAAAGTGGTTTGCGAATACTGTAACATTGGACCCTTTCTTCTACTAGTAGGTGGCCTAGTAGTAGGTGGCCTCCATGTGAGCTATATGATATCATAGCCGTGCTTATGCATGTTTATGAGAACCATTGGTTTTACCTTTTAGTTGTCTTCAGAATGTTTCAACGAAAATTTGTAGATTTAATGCTTCAGATATTACCTATGCAACTAGCATATTTTGTCAAAGTTAAACTTCACTATTACAATTTTAGGTTAAGATTCCATTATGAGCCAAGTAAAAAAGAAAAATAAATCTATTCATTATTAAAAAAATATTGCTCTTTAGCATTTGAAAATAAAATGGAAGTTTTCTGAACCTATATTTTTGTTTAACATATTTTCGAAAAATATATCATATCGTTGACCTCATTCTATACCTAGATAATTGAGCTATGACATTTCATAAGAGTTTAAAATCTATCTCAAGTGTTGGGTCTGTGAAAATAAGAATTAAACTAAGAATTATGGTTGGAAAACTCTAATGAATATTTCATCATCTGGTAACACATTTTGTTCATTGTTCTCCTGAATGGTTTATTTATTGCATATTATTTTACACTAGGAATAAATATAAATGTATAATTTCATTTGTAATATTAACTTAGCATAAGTTTTTATTCAATGAGATCTATTAATATTATTTTTTAGTAAAAATTTATATTCACTATGAATCTTTAAGTTTATTTAATTAATCGAAAACTTCTTATTTCAACTCCAAGTGGATAGAGATTAGTTGAATTTTTATTAGCTTAAGACTTCCCATTTCAACCTCAACCCCAGGTGGATGGTGATTGATTGACATTTTAAAATTGATGGACTAGATTGATTATCTGCTGAATATCCTTTTTCTGAACACCTATCTACGGTTACAATTTCTGGGAGTGCTTCGCTTACCCGTCCTCGTGGAAGAGTCATATCGACACACAATTGTCTTGTGGTCGGCATAATGGGACCACGTTATGAGGGTTACTTTTGTTTCAGATCACTTCGGTTCAGTTTTATCATCAGCGAGGAGGCCAGAAGAGATCATCAGTCGTAGAAGTACAGACGAGGAACATCTACGAGGAATATTTTATATTTTTATTTTATTTGATGATCACCTTTCCCGTAATTAATTTTCTTAGGTGCGTATATGTGATACCTTGGAATTTGATGGCGAGCAGAGGGAAGGAGTCGAGAAAAAAATGGAAATGGTTAAACCTTTAGTAAAACAATTAACCCTTTTCTCTTTTGAGTCTCATATTTTAGAAATCTGCAATTAACATAAAAATACTGGCTTTAGGGTTGGTTTCACTGTTTTATTTATATATTTGATGTGTTTTTTTTAATAACAATGTTCTATTTTTTCACTGGCTAAATAATTGAAACTGTTATCAATAACCTGCTGATTATCACATGGAACTCCATATCCTTCACGGAATCCAGGATCGTGCTACCGGGTACTTGAATATACAATGTACTGAGTCAGAAAATGTGCAGGATTGCTTGTAATGATGATCTCCAGAGCCATGCAAGCTAGCTCGGCCTAGGACAGTCAACTAAAGTGAAATATTTCATTATTTTAATCACTTAATTAATTAATAGAGTACTTTAACAACATTTCAAATAATTCTAAATTTTATTTTTTATTTTTTAATTTCATTAAAATAATATTATATAAAAGAGATAAAAACAAATTATTATAATAATTATGTACATTATTTATATCATTTTAATTTAATTATTAATATTTTTTAAGTGAATGGTAGTGATTTAATTTTTATAGAATATTTTAGAATATTTGTATATTTGTAAAGTATTTATGTTTTTTTATTACTTTTATTAAATTCATTAATTAATTAATTAATGAAAATGTCATACGAACAAATATTATATGAATTGAGTTATGTTTTTTGGAGTATATTAATGAGCCTTAGTATTGGCCCTTGGTAGATGATATTGTAACAAAGCCTATTTATAAACTAAGAAATTTCATAATAAAATTGGGTGAATCTCCATGATTAAAAATCTTGTTATGTGATTTTTTAAAATCTGTGTATACATATTAACTTTTTAATTTAATTTAATTTTCTTTTATCATTAATAATAATTGTTATTATTCCCGGATGCGGGTGCCAATGAAATGTGTTAAGAAGATTGGCCAGGAGGGGAGCTGGATGGGAGGCCACTTGCATACCAGACCTACTGCTGTCACTCGGCTCATAAATGATATTAATCAGTGGTTAATGAGATTAATTCTCGGTGCAATTCACAACATGCTCTCTGTTTCCCGATATCACTTCACACGCAGAGGCACGATTTGGTATTTGGTTCATTTTAATGTCGGTTCCTTGCACAGGATGCCTGGTTGGATGGTAAATTGGAATGATAACATGGAGAGAGGCTTTGATACCAGCAGAACTCCCCTCCCGATGTCTAAGTGCTGCGCCCAGAGTGCTCGTCTTCCTTCGGCCCGCACAGTGACTGGCAAGAGGAGAAGCCTCTATTGCTGCTTGGACTTCGGCGAAGACCTGCACTTATCCCTCACAGGCTCTTTCTTGCTCGCCTCTTTCGAGATGCGCCCTCATTCGCCCCTGCCCTTACTCCTTCATCCGCCCTCCCAGTCTACTGCTTCGTGAGAGAGTATGCCGCGTCTCAGGCATAGGATGCGATGTAGGAGAGGTTCCTCTCGGAATCAGTCTCGACATCCACCTTCCATGCCCAACACCTCTTCGGATCCTCCTTCCCACTCTGACAACCATCACAGTCCTCACAGTGACCGCATTCTCCGCTCTGGACGTCGCATCCACTCCACCAATCCTCTTCCTCCGCCTGCCCATACTCAAACTGCTTCTTTTTCCTATAACAACTCTCTTAATCGTCCCAGGGTGATGGCTTCCATTACTGTAGTATTTCGGGAAGAACCTCAGGCAACTGCGCCCGGCTCTGATTAGGCTAATCAAGACATTTCGGAGGCTCAGTCTGCGGAGATGGATGGTGGAATAAGGCACACGGTAAGCATGGACATGCAGAAGATGGACAACAAAGCCACTGAGGACCAGGCGAGACAGGATGTTTCAGGGCAGCCTTGTGAGCAGATGGGAAAGATGCAAATCGACATGGGGCAAGCAAGTGCAATGCCGGTCCATCCCTCTCCCACAAGGCATGTGATAACTTCCATTGATGACCTGTACAAGTATGATCTGGACCTCTGGTGTAAATTTGATGAAGAACCTACGGATGAGTAATTCATCCTCATATTCTTGGTTTTTCTGTTTTGTTTCGGCCCCTATACATGGGCAAGTTTTGTCTTCCACACTGTTGTTGAACATGTTTCTTGTTTTGGATAATTTTGGTCACCAGCACTCTAAAAATTTTGTACCCCTGCGTGGGAAACTCTCTTACTCTGTTTCAGACTGGTTTCCCTCTTGCAGGGCAGTCTGCAAAGGTGGTTTTTTTTTGTTTAAAATGTCCAATCTCTGGGCAGTGACCCGACCAAGGCCCGTTGTACTATATTTCTTCTGTTAATAGAATAATTTTACTTAGAAAAAAATAATAATAATTGTTATTATTATTTTAAATAAAGCTATAATTTTTTTAATTCTTATTATTATTTTAATTCTATCAATTTTAGATGTATAATTAACTATGTTTCAATGCTTCTTATTTCATTTTTTTGTAAATTTGGGAGATCTTTTCACATTATGTAGGAAGAATATCGTAAAAAAAAGCCTCATGGGCAACAGACCAGAGTCTCACACATTTGCATGGTCGAGTCCACACTCAGGGAGAGGGATACAAGAGAAAAGAGCTAAGTGAGGAGACATAAAAGCACTGTATAACTGTAAAAAACCACAGTATTTTTGGAGCTAGAAAAAAGATTAGTTGATTTGGCATGCTCAGTGAACATCATACAGACAAAAAAACAGAAAAACCACGAGAAAACAAGAGAGTTAAGGAAATCAAAGTCTGTTCTAAATAAAATATTCAACTTTTACCTTTATTCTAAATGAACTTTATAAAAAGTGATAAAACAATTAAAAAAAAATAGTATAAGGAAAATATGTATTTCCTTCAAATATAAAGTCGAAAAATTCCACTTGAAAATAATGTAATTGAGATTACATTAAATGTAATTCATTGTATGATTAGCGGACATGTAATATGTAAAAAATTACATATTAAATAACATAGTTTTATATCAATTTTATATAGAGAAAATAAATTAATTAAGAAAAGTATTATGTGTTGAGTAAAATAATTTAACATAAATGTAAATACAAAGGTATAACATCTATTAACATTTTAATGTAGAGAGTGTGAATCATTGTAATGTCCAACCACATTATTTACCTTTCATCATAATTTTTTTTACTTATGGCAATTAAGTCCACTATAATTTTAATGAAAAGTAATGTCAAACATTGATTAACTATAACCTTAGGTTTGACAGTCCTTTGCAATAGAAGATAAGCACTATGGTAAGTTGTTTTTTTCACAATTGCATACTATGTATTATCCATACCTTGATTAACTATAACATTAGGTTTGATAGTCCTTTGCAATAGAACAAAAGCACTATGGTAAGTTATTTTTTTCATGATCATATAATATGTATTATCCACACACCTCATATACGACCCTATCATTTACACATATAACTTATAAAAATCTTGATGTGAATCAATCCCTCTGCACATATGCTGTAAATCAATTATTTGTATGTTCATTATTGTTTCTAGTGCAATCAGGATTTCAGGATTTCACAGATTTATAACTCTGTCAGTTGGCACATATTATTGAATTGTTGATTAATTTAATTAGACTCCACCGGATCCGCCGTAGTCATCATATTTTCACTTTAATGTTTAAGGATCCAAGTGTGAGCCTCTCTGTCATTGATACGGGGTCGAGATCTATGACTATTAAGGTTGCTAGGGTGGTTAGGGTGTTACCCTACCCCCAAAACCCTAACTGCCTCCCTCATTCTTCTGTTGTCTCGTATGTTGGCGCTCTGCAACTACGACGAGCCATTCGTTGTTCCTCCGGTGATTTTGACTTGGGTAAGGTAACAACCCCTGTAAATTTACAAAATATGCTCTCTACATACTTGTTGTAGGGTCTTTAAGTTGTTTTTGGCAATGGGGCTGAGAAATCCGAGGGTTATTGAGCTCCTTGTGCAGATAATTGGTTTGTAATCTACGACCTTCGGAAGAAATGTAGCTCATTTTGCGTTCTCCGTTTAGATGCTTGGTCAAAAGGGTTTACTCTGCAGACCCAGTCAATGGTAAGTTCACTGTCTCATTTGCACAGTTTTTTTTTTGTTATTTTTATAAGCAACATTTTTCCTTCAAGGTTTTAATGGATCTTTGATAGTGCAAGCACGAGGAGTTTGCTACCCACTTGGGTTTAAGGTAAGTGACTTGATTTTTCCTTGTAGTTTTTCCTTAATAGTTCACGGTATTGGTTTTCTAGTATTAATGAACTGTTGAATTGTTGTGCAAGTAAAACCCTCTTTTCTGTGCACCCTCTATGTCCACAAGATCTCTGTTGCCTATTAAACTGATGAATTTCACTCCCTTTATATGTGCCATTCATCACTCCAGGCTAGCTTTACTCCTCCGTTTCATATTCACTCTTAAGGGTTTAGTAATGTTTGTTTCTCTGTTGAGGATTGAGTTGTTTAATTTGTTTCCACCCTTCAAGGGTTCGGTTGATTATGAGACTGTTACATAAGTTATAATATTTCGCTATGCTTGCATTCATCAAGGGTTTACCAGTTTGATTTTGCAATACTATAAATACCCATAAGGGTTTTTCCGCTGTTATAGCTTATGTATTTGGTTTATTACAGTCTTCCTCTTGCCTTACTTACGACTATGGTGGCATATTTTTGTTTGTCAACTTTCTTGCCACCATCGGTTTGTCATGAAGGATAATTCTATCAATTTGTTGAACTGTGTTTAGTTTTCTGTGGATATTTCGGTTATATATATATATATATATATATATATATATATATATATATATATATATATATATATATATATATACATGATTTTTCTTGCTCTTTCGGCTCAACTAGCATGGCATTCTTTGATAATGATTGCAACTATAATTTGTGTTGACCATCAGAGTTATCATTCCGGTTTCGACCATTATTTTTCTGTTCGGCTTTATCTATAACTTGCATGTTGCCTTTACAATATTTTTACTGTATTTCATATTTAAATTTCAATCTCTCCATCATGTATTTTAAGTTGGGTTCTCTTTTATGCTCAATAACATAAAAAATAAATGTTACTTTTAGACTTACAGTGTATTCTCTCAGATTCACCATAATTTTTTTCTCAAGCTTATAACTCTGTTTCCGCTATCTTTCTAAGTTCTGAATTCTACATTTATGTGTTTTCATTTTTCTTTCCAACAGTAATAAGTTTCTTATTTAAGTATAGAAATAGTATAAAAAAGATAGTTTTATTTCTATAATAAGTAATATCTTATTCTATCGTTGTTTGAAATGCTCGACTTATGGATTCTCGGTACTTTTGCTTGTCATGTAAATTACTTTCTTGTAATCTTGTTTCTTTCTATTCCTCTTAATAACACACTATTCACAAGTGACCGGAACACCTCAAGAAGTTTTATCCTCTATTCATGTATATTTTATTCACTTCTACAGGACAAACTGTCTATTTTGGGTTCTTTTCCCAAGTGGACTAATTTTCCAATCAGATAATGATTTACCGAAATTCCAGTCAGGTTTACCTAGGAACTTCCTATTACTCTTTATTCTAGAAAATCTCATTTACAGTAATAATTTCAGAACGAAAATAAAGATTGTTTGAATATACATTCTTAGAATTCATTACTATAATTATAATTCAGATAATTACATACTTAGAATTTCATTTCTTCCTTTGCAACGGATTTTCACATTCTCTAAAAATTATATTTAAAAAAAGACTGAACATACAAAGAAGAATTATTTTCTTTTCTTTCTGGTCTAGTTTTTACTTATCTCAATAAGTAGGACTGATGGCATCAGCCCAAACTTCAGCGAGGCATTGACGTCCTCATCTCCCCCCATGCTCCTTACCAAAGTAGGAATTCGAACAATGTTTTGAAGGAGATGGCCCTCAGGATTCCTGTCAACTCTTGTCTACTAAAATAGGTAACAGAGTTCCACTAGTTTGCCACCAGCTTTGGATATTCACCCCTTTCATCCCTTAGCTATTTCTTATTACCTGCACAAAACCCCTTTCCTCCTCTAGGATTATCTTTTTATTCCCATAGGAAAGGTAATTTCCAGTAACTTCTTTATCAGCTACTTTGGAATCTCAGAAAAAAATTACCATCAGAATTATGGAGATATTCCATAATTAAATGTTTATTCAAAAGAAAATCTTGAGTTCATAACTTGATTAACATACATGTTAATCCCATTAATTTAAAATAAACCAATATCTAAATAAAAAATTTCTTAAATATAAATGACAATAAATTCAGGTGTTACATCTTCCCCCGCTTAAGGTAAACATCATCCTCGGTGTTATGCCATTCCAGTGAACAGTTCTATATATGCCTCACTTACAAAGTTTTAATCTTCCGAAGTCACCTCCTCCGGGCTAAAGTGCTTCCATTTCACTTTAACTTGGGTGATGGATCACCTATGGAGCGTTACTTCTCTCTAATTGAGAATACGTTGAGGTTCGACTAGGAATTCATCATCTGGTTCGACCAACAACCATAAAAAATTTTCAATTAATAAATAGTCCTTTACCTTCCTTAGAGATTTAATTCCATTCCATTCCTACCTAAATATTCTGCCAATGTATTACATGCTTCATATCATGTATGTATATTTTTAGTACAGACAAATGGAACACATTGTGCACTCATATGTGTCCTAGTAGGGCTATTCGGTAGGCTAATAGCCCCACCCTTTCCAATATTTGAAAGGGTCCAGAGAATCAGGGAGCCAACTTGGCACAGGTGGTCCACCTTAACGTTCTCTTCTTGGGTCTATTTCTCACATAAACATCATCACCCACTTCAAACTCTCGATATGTCCTTTTTCGATCCACATACACCTTCTATGTATATTGGGTACATTTTAAATTCTATCGAATCTTCTTAACTTCTTTCTCCATTTCTGCAAGAATTTATGGTCCGAGCATTAGCTTTGTTTCCGGCCTGCTCCAATTAATGGGGGTTCGACACTATCTACCATATAAGTCTTCAAACAGACTCATCTTGAGTGATTCCTGATACTCGTTGTTATTGGAAAATTCCACCATATGTAGATAATCTTCCCATTTTGTGGGTTTCTGCATCACATACATTTGTATCATGTCCTCCAATATTTGGTTTACCCGTTCCATTTTCCCATCTATCTGAGGATGATATGTTGTGCTAAACTGGACTTGCGGGCCTATTTTAGTAAATAGTGCCTTCAAAAAGGCTGAGGTAAAATTCACATATCTATCTGAGATGACTTTTTTTGGAATGCCATGTAATATGAATATCTTTCTCATGAAGATGTCATCAATCTCGACAGTTTTAAATTTGTACTTTATTGGAATAAAATGAGATTCTTTTCTCAAATGATCAACAACTACCATTATAGAGTCATTGTGTTTCTTTGACATTGGTAAGCCAACAATAAAATCCATCGATATAACTTCTCACTTCCAGTCTGGTACTGGTATGGGTTTCAATAACCCGGCTAGGTGCTAATGCTCAAATTTAACCTGCTGACATTCCAAACATTTAGTCAAATATTCAGCAATGTATTTACACATCCCTGGCCAAAAATAAACTTTTTTGATGGTTGTTAACATTTTTTGATAGCCAGGGTGTTTAGAATATGAACTTCGATGACACTCATCTAGAATCAGCTCTTTTAAACTCAGTTGATTAGGAATATATATCTTTCCTTGGAAGATCAGTAAGTGTTCATTATTGATGGTATAATATGATTTTTTTGCTTGATATTCTACAGCTTCTGTTTGTTGCCATAGAAACTGGTATTCAGGATTTTTTGTTGCGACCTCCTTCACCTATTCCTAGAATTTTAATTCCACATGAGTAAAGTATAAATCATATACATAATGTAGTTTTTTTCTTAATGCATCCACAACCCCATTTTCCTTTCCCTTAAAGCGCTGCATTTCAAAGTCAAATTCTCTTATGAATGCATTCCACCTAGCCTGGCGAGCATTTAAGTGAGATTGTTTAAAATAGCTGGTCAAGCTGCTATGGTCAGTTTTCAGCACAAACCTTTTTCCCAATAATTAGTGCCTCCATATTTTGAGTTCATACACTACTGCAGTCAAATCTAGATCATATGTGAAGTATTGTTGTTCATGATCTTTAACCTTTCTTGATTCATATACCACAACTTTCCTATCTTGTGACAACACCGCTCCTACTCCTTCTTTGCTAGCGTCAGTGTAAACTTCAAACCCTAAATTTGGATCTGCCACTTTCAAAATAGAAGTTGCAGTCAACAATTGTTTTAACTTCTCAAAACTAGATTGTCATTCACTAGTCCATTTAAACACCCATCCCTTTTGCTTCAAGGAGGTTATATGAAATGAAATTTTTAAAAATCCTTCTATAAAACACCTATAATACAGAGGCTTAGAAGCTTAGTTCTTAGATTTCTCACCATATTCAATAATTCCACTATACGAACTTGTGTTGGTTCCCCCAAATGTACCCAGATAATGTCTTCAAATATGTGTGTTTCTACCCTAGGTTCAACCATTACATCTCCTTTCATTTACTACTTTTTTTGTTCAAAATATACATTCATTTTGTTAAACAAGATCATGGTCAAGCTCATAGGCCGCAGTGTTGCAACATGTTTTCCTTGATACCATATATAACATCTCCCCAAAATCACCCAATAACAATTAAAAACTGCATAGTAATGTTTTTTTAGCTTAATATTTTAGTTACTTGTTACAGTAAAATGGTAAACATTGAATTTACTTGCAAAGAGAGAACATCTCATACTAGCTCAATATATATTTTCTTTTCTGTAACAAAAAACACTGTAATTTGTCTTTATTCTCGAGTCTCAATTGAAACCCAAAAATCAGGCTGGATATTGGATATAATCTATTCTCTGCCACTCCTTAATGCTCAAATTATTTTTAAACCTATTCTCAGCCTCAAGGCCATGGCTATGCTAGGAAATTTACCTAGAACAAGTTCGTACATATAGTGTAATGGCAATCGTTGTTATAATTTTTTTTATTTAATATACTAAAAATATACCCAATAGGTTGACCTTATGTTAAATATGCCACCGTACATCATATATCATCGTACATCATATATCATTGTCATGGCATTATATTAACTATAATGTCATGCACAACATATATTTACTACTATTTTGTTCCATACTTTGGCTGTTTATATACATATATGTAACCACTTTTTTTAGTGAAAACGAATGGTTAGACTTTTATTAATTAAAGATTAATTAAGACTGATGTTTTCTTTTCTTTTCAAATTAGAATATTTGAACAAAAATCAAATTTTGATAATTGAATAAAGATTTTCTGGTAAATTTAATCTCATGAGTAAAAGCTGATGGTAAAAGTAAATCAAGATCTGGAGTCAGTTGAACAGAAAAACAGTTTCCACAGTTACCCAAAGAAACTCTGGAATAAATAAGGAATTCCAAGGAGAGTTTGGGGTTTTGTCGGTGTGAAGAAAAGGACCTTTGTTATTCTGGAAAAAAAAAAAGAATTTTCAGAGAAAACTGTCTTCTGGGTTGGAGAATTGGACCGGATTGTCCCGAGTTCTCCCCAGAATTTTTATTTTTGCTGGAGTCGAAGAATTGGATCGGATTGTCCTGAAATATCTCCTCCGGAATTCTGTGTTCAACAAGACCCGGGCTTGAAGCTCGGGGGAGAACTGCGGGACGTAATTTCCCAGCTCGTGGAAGGGAGGCAACTAGATCCATCAGCCGGATTTGGACTCAGATGAGTATAAACATTAGCAGTTTGCTTAATTGAATGGTAGAAGGAGAACTGTATTTGTTATCTCTGTATATTAATACTGTCTTAGTAAGTAGATTCTACTTTTCTGTGAAAAGGTCAAAATTTGCAATAGTATAACAATTTTATTTCCTTTTATTTATTTTTTTACTATTAAGTCATCTGCTGTAGAAACAAATGGGGTAATACTCTCTCCTGTATAAATTAAAAAAAAAAACAAAGAAAACTGAGTACAGTTCTTAGGAAAAAGAACTAAGTTTCTCGTAGGAAGAAAGTGGACAAAAGCATAGAGTAACAGGATAATAGTAGTATCTAATGAAACTTCATTTCTTACTGGTCTGAAAAGTAGGGTAGATTTCCTTAAAGAGAGAAGGATTCCATAATACTATGAAGAGAGCTATTAACCCATAATGCTGGAAATCCCAGCTTCCCAGCTTCTGGGTAAGTCGCCTCTTATCTATGTTAATGCACGGATGAAAATGGTGGTCCGGTCACCCCATAATTAGTGTTAATAAAAGAAAACACGAACGACACCCACTAACGTAGATATACAAGCAGATACTAAATACCTATGCGTCTGAGAGAAAACACAGTAATAAATTCATGACTTCAACAAGGAAACTTTCGAGTAAAACCCTCACGGAGTAGGAGATTAAATAATAAGTACATGTACGAGTTACTGAGGTAAAAACTCAAGAATTCCGCCTTCCAGAAAAGAAATATAGCGGTAAAACATATATACAAATACATCATTATATCAAATGCAATAGAGGTTCATAAATACGCCATAACCAATTCCAAATTATCAGACAAAAGACGGAAATTAAATCTTGCTGTCTTGAACCACATGAAATATACGCATAGAAAATTCAACAGTATGATAAATCTATATAAATTGGTATAATTAAAAGACAGAGATGTCTATTTGAAAAGAACCCTTCAGACGAGGGTCAGAGTGACAAAATATAGGAGAAAACAGAGAGCGGGTGTGCAAAACCCAGTTCAGTCATAGCCGTAACAGTTATATACAAAATGTTTAATACAAAATTGAAACTCTGCAAACTGAAAATCGTTCTAAGAAAACCCTAATTCTTAACCCTCAGAAAGGCCTTCATCCTGATGATATTACACAGTAATGACTGCGATAACCGATTTTCGAGAAAATCTGGTTAATCGGTAGCAGAACTCAAATAACTGTTGAAGCTCTCTTGAAATAAAAACGTGAAAAAATTCGCATCCGTCAACATTAGATGTACCTGTAGGTGAATGCCAAGTTTAGAATTCCATTGCGGGTAAAACGACAGAACTAGCTCTAGCAACCCGAGTTGGGTAAGGAAAGTAATTGTGGCATACCTGCCAGCCAACGGAGCAACCATTAGAAAAACGACGAAAAACAAATGAAGAATCCTGTCTCAGAGATTTATAAACAGAAAAAAACGAGCCACGGTATTTTCGAGCCAGAGGTACCTGGAGAAATTAGTGAAATCCAGAGCGAAGAGTATCACAATCTACAGTCAAACCACAGATTCCATGAGAATATACAGCAACCTGGAGCGCATCGCTTATCAAGAGAAGCCCTTGACACAAAAAAAAAACATAAGCTCTGGAATGAATGACAATTTATTCAACGGTTAAATCAAGTCAACCGGGAATTCACAGTCCGCATAAAAACTGTAGGATTGGAAGTAACCGTAGGAATTAGAAATACCAGTAAAAAGAATGGATACCAATTCACCATGAGCCTAAACCCGTCTGTGAGCGTTGGTTCAACCCTAAGGGAGGCCGAGGTCGCCTCTAGACTCCAGATGAGGAAGCAGCAAATGAGCTGGATTCAGTTATGACCCCAAGGTCATTATCCCGCCCTGATGAACTCACACCGTAGGATCGTGAATCGGATCAAGGGCGCAGAGAACACCAGGTGTAACCCGATGAGACGGGTTTCTTGCCAGTAACATCATTCACCGGAGAAATCATTGCACAATAAACATCTTTTATAATTCCAAGGTTGCAACTAAGCGGAAACTGCTAGAATTCCTTAGCAAATGTGAAGCCGTGGCGGATATCATTTAAATGCCAAGTACTACGTTTTGGAATCCAATGCAAATTAAGTGATTTCAAATAGTCGGATCGTAAGGTAGGCTATAAATGCTACCACAGAAACCATTAACATAACATCTTGCAGTACGCAATCACTATAAATTAGCGAGGAGCATTAATAGAATCATCAAAGATAGGTGACAGATGTCAAATCTGAGCGAATATCTATGGAATGTGTTAGGGTATTGTTATGACATTGTTATGGTAGAGTGAATGGTAATAGCGACAGTAAAAGAATTTTTTTATGGTAATTTTTTTTATTATTGTTTTACTTAGGAATGTTACAATATATGAAATGCATTAAATGATTTTAATGTTGGAAGTTCCCTCGTGGGACCTTGGCACTTAAGTGGAGGTTATAAGGAGATCGTTCCATGTGATGGATCCACATGGTAAGATTCCATGTGCAAGAACTTGGCAAACCACATGATGTTTCCCTTTCAACAATGGTGATAAAATTGAATTAATCCATGACGGTGATGAGACTTCATACCATTAGGGTAATCGTCTACCCTCTACCTCTCTATCACATATCCATTTCCATTTTGATTGTTTGATATTAGAGCTCTTCAACAATAATGGAAAAATTGGAAACTTGAAGGTATCATCATGCATATACAAGGTTGGATGCATATACAAGGTTGGCTCTGTGTATTTTTTTTCTTTAAAGGCATTTTTTTTTAGGACAATGTTTATGTTTGTCTATAGAGGCAAGGTTAATGCAGGTTGAATACTAACCCTATCCACCCCTCATTTACCCCTTTTTTCCTTAAGGTATAAATCCTTTTGTTTTTCTCCTACATGATTTGGGTGTGGAGCAATTCTAATCCCATTGTTCAATTTCTTGAAAAGACAAATGTGAACATCTCTACGAGGTTCAGTCATGACAGCAAAACATTTTATTGAATTTAGGTTCAGTCATGACAGCCAAAACATTTTATTGAATTTCGGCCTCACGCTTGCTTCCCATGACTTCTTGATAGGTAATTTTCTTTGTTAGAAACTTTGACTTAAAACCCTAATTCTATTTCCCTTACGAGTAAGGTTTTCCCTCTATGGTTTAATATATTGATTGAGTGTAAACCATACCATTGTTTTGACAATGATGTGAGTAATTTTTTCTTACCATTAGCCAAGCTAATGAACTGGTTTGAACCTGAAATTCATTTATAACTATCTTGGTATATATTTCTTAAGGACCTAAAGTCCAGCAAAGGGTCTATGTGCTGACAGCGTATCCCCGAACCTTCGTTTAAGGTTTCATGTGAAAATCACATTGAAGTTTTATTTTCTTACGAAATTTATCCTTTTTCTCTTTGGTCTTCCAATTACTCATCTTTCGTAGGTCTTCCAATTAATCATCTTTCTTAGTGCCTTTGGCAGGTCTCCAAACCATTATTTGAGTTTCGGCTTTGTCCTGTCAATCTGTGTTAATTTATAATGGTTTATAAAATTAAATTTCTTAACAAGTCAGGGATTTTTCTTATTAATTTGGGTAGTTTCCTTAAGGGTTCCATTCATATACAAGGTATATATCTCTACGTTTGTAGGTAAAGTAGTTATAAACTTTTTAATAAGGGCTTCCCCTTTAATGACAACAAAGTTATCTCATATATTTGAATGTTGGTTAAAACCAAGACTTGTATGGCCACATGTTGTAACTTCTTTTGCATAGAATGAATATAATTTACTTACTTTTTTTACTCTATTATTAACATTATTACTTTAAAGACTAGGAGTTTATGGAAATGTAGGATATTTCCTTTATTTTTCTCTACACGCGTATGTGATTTTCTGGAAAACAAAACTTCCAACATGCATTGCAATTTAATCATGCCATTTTTGTCCATGTAAAATAATTACAACCTTGCAATGCAAACATGTATGTGAAAATAGTATGGTTAATATTTGAGTTTAGAAGCAAGTTTGTAGATCGGAAGGCCCGATAGGCCATTGTCATCGGTTTCTACCTAAGGTATCGTTTAGAGCCTTAATATTATTACAGCCAAGGACTGTAATACTTACGAAGTTGTTGGGATTTACCCTTTCTTGTTAACCCTTAACCTTGGTTCCAATTCTATTCTTATTCAACCCTATAATTTAGGTTAGATATAAAAATTTTGTGATCCATAATGTTGATGTTTCGAACCATCTAATGTGGTTCAGTCTTAGGATAAAATTCTATTCTTATTCAACCCTATAATTTAGGTTAGATATAAAAATTTTGTGATCCATAATGTTGATGTTTCGAACCATCTAATGTGGTTCAGTCTTAGGATAAGGTGAAAAAGGAAATCGATCTTAAAGAATAAATAGTAAGGCTCCCCGTGATACCTGCTAAAACTAGCCATTAATAATGGTTAATTGACTAAGTTAGTTAATTAGTTAGAATATTAAAAAAAATCTAATTTGTTTATTTTTTTTTAAATTTAAATGAATAATATATTAATATAATAATTTAATAAAAATTTTAAATTATAAAATTAATATAAAAAGGGAAAACGGTAAATAATAACATAGGGAATAATCTTAAACTATTAAGACATATTAAAAAATAATTTAAAAAGGAGAGATTGAATTATAATTATATTTATAGAAATATATATATATATATATATATATATATATATATATATATATATATATATATATATAAAGGTAAGAATCAATATTATAATATCATTCAAGGGATAATATATACCATATGGAAAATGCCTAAAAACAAAAACGAGAGAAAAAGAAAATAAGGACAAAAATAGAAAAAATAAAATAAAATAAAAGGGAGGGGAATAAAACCAGAGGGAGGAGAGAGAAACAAAGACAAAAGGTGGAAGAAACTCAACACACAAGGAAGAAATGACCTGGAGAGGGCCAGAGTCCATCTCTTACCTAATTTCCACCCATCATCTATGTTGAGATTCTTAGGATGTCTCTCAATTTCAATAGCCTCCCTCAGCTTTTTATGATGGAACTAATCCACGTTGGAAATTACTTTGGAGTATTCAATGCACACATGGTGACACAATTTTCCATCATGATCTACAAAAAAAAAAGTGTGGGATCAACTGTGTCTAATGTCTGCAGCATGATCATGAACTCTTTGTCTAATGAATCGACCAGTTTCCCCAATATAGAGAGTACCACAGGAAAAAGGTACTAAATAAACACATTTCATGTCCTTTCATTCAATAGGGTCCTTTACATACCCAAGAGAATTCTTGAGAGTACAAAGAGGTTTGAATGAAGAGGATACATTTTTTCTCCTAAGGACATGGGAAATTTTGTCTCTGGTCCCTTAGATAAATGGGAGATTAGCCTTGGAGATAGGATCCACCTGAGTAGACTTGTCCCTTATGCCTTTAAAGCCTTTTGAAAAGGCCTTAAGACCTTGTGATATGCTATACCCATTAGTGTCAAACACCTCAAGAATATGGGATTTATCCAACTCCAAGTGGCTATCATCATATATTCAAAGAGAATGGGTAGCCAGAGTGAAGATAGCGCCAAATTTGTGAGCAGGAAAATGATGAGAATCAGCATGAAGATACTGCTCAATGTGAGTCTTATTGCAAAAAACCTGGTGAGAGATAGAAAAATCATCCCTTCTAGAGAAAATAATATCTAAGAAGGGAAGGCAACCACCTACCTCTACTTCAATCGTGAATTTGATGTGATCAGACTAGGAATTCGGGTGATCAAGAAACAAATCTAACTTCGCGCGACCATGGGTCCAAAAGTCACTGGTATCATCCATGAACCTATTCCACTTGTTTGGACTAAATTGAGCTGAGGCCAAGGCCTTCATGTCAAAATAATCCATAAATAATTTACCATAAACCGGGGAAAGAGGGAAACCCATGGCAACGCCATAGTTTTTCTCATAGAGATCACCTTGGAAACTGAAAAATGTTGAGGTGAGGCACAAGCCAAATAACTTAGAAGTGTCCTGGTCTTTGACCCACTTAATTAAATCAATGGCTTCAGGGATGGGGATCTTGGTAACTAAGGAGGAAACGTCGAAGCTAACTAATAAATCCTCAAGATCTAGCTTGATGTCTTTCCACTCCTTGATAAAAGAAACTGAGTCCTTTAGATAAGAATCAGTGAGCCCTACTAGGGGTTTAAGCTTCTAGGCTAAGAATTTAGCCAGATGATAAGAGGGACCTCCTATTGTGTTAACAATAGGTATTAAAAGGGCCCCAAATTTATGAATCTTAGGAAGGCCAAAAATCCTAGGGGTGAGGGGATTACTCTCAGTAAGCTTCCTCAAGAGAGGATTAAGAGACGGATCGGACTTAACGGTGAGGGGAATCCTTAGAAATAGATTTAAGGGGATTCTTTTTAAGATTAACATAGCTAGCACTAATGGAAATATGGTCAACCATTTTGCTGGCATAGTCAGATTTATCCAAAATTACAATTCCACCACCCTTATCAACCTTAAGGATGACAATGTCACGTTTTCTTCTAAGGGATTTAAGGGCAAGAAACTCATCGTTACTTAAATTACTTCTCAGAGGCTTTGGCTTCCTAAGAACAATTGAGCAATCCTACCTAACAGTTTCATTAATATTATCAGGAAGATCCTTGATTCCATACTCTATGTTGCAGATAATGTCATCAATGGGAATATTCTTAGGGGAAAAGGAAAAATTAAGCCCTTTATTGAGAATAAGAAAAACATAAGAATCAAAATTTAAAGAGGACAGGTTGATGACCCTGTGTGTACTATCAAGAATTCTCTTGGTTTTGTCAAGGACAATATTGACCCAAAGGACATTAAAGGTGTTTATTTAGTACCTTGTTCCTATCGTACTCCCTATATTGGGGAAACTAATCAATCCATTAGATAGAGAATTCATGAGCATGTTGTAGACATTAGACATAGTCTATCCCGCACTTCCTCTTACAGACCATGCTAGGAAATCGTGTCACTATGTGTGCATTTAAGACTCCAAATGCATTGCTAAGGTGGATCACTTCCATTATAGAATTTTGAGGGAGGATACTAAAATTGAGAGACATCGTAAGAATCTAAACAGAGATGATGGGTGGAAATTAACTAGGAGATGGACTTCGAACATCTCCAGGTGATTTCTCCCTTGTGCATTGAGTTCCTTCCACCTTTGGTCTATGTTTCTCTCACATCTCTCTGGTTTTATTCCCATCACTTTTATTTTAATTTTATTTCTCTCATTTTGTCCTTATTTTCTTTTTCTTATTTTTTTTTTAAGTATTTTTCTTATGGTATATATTATCCCTTGAATTATATCATAATATTGATTCTTACCTTTATATATATATATATATATATATATATATATATATATATATATATATATATATATATATATATATATATAATTATAATTTAATCTCTCGTTTTTAATTCTGTTTTTTAATATATCATTCATTGAGATTTAAAAAAAAATTAATATTCTAACGAATTAACTAACCTAGTCAATTAACGACTAGTTTTAGCAGCTATCACCGGGAAATGATGCAACCTTACTATTTATTATTTGAGATCGATTTCCTTCTTCACCTTGTCTTGAGGATGGAACACATTATATGGTTCGAGACGTTGAACAAGTCGTAAATATGTGATTAATCCGAAAGACATTTATCTATAATTTATTTTTTGTAATTTTTCCTGTCTTTTGCAATCTAGATATATATACAATTTCATAAACAAGTGAGATGTCAACCATTTCAGACTAATTGTTCATATGAATTTATTTATTGTTCTATTAAGAAAATGAATTTATTTATTGTTGTGGAAATAAATATAATTTAGACAAATTTCTTGGATTTTATTGTGTTTATGATCTACTTACTCTCTCAGTGCAATAGAAATGAATGTTGGGCTCCTAGATTGGGTTCCCTCACTCAAATTCTTTAGTAAGAGGAATATTTATTCTTTAAATTCTGAGATACCTATCTTAGATCTTCTATTTTGAACTCTTAGTTCTCCTCCAATGAATCTAACACAAAAGTATGTATTTTTTTCACCAAATTCATTAGTAAAAATTATCCATTTTATCAGTTTAATACATAGTGTAATATATATTCATAATAATGCATTACATTATTCATTCACATTTGTAAACCTAAAAAACAAATATATTTAATACGTACTTTAGAATACTCATATACTTATATATAATTCCTAAAAATAGAATAGAGATTTCAATGTTCCTCCCAACTGTTGAATTATAGTTCCAACGGTTCTCCCGAAGTTCTAGCTCCTTCTTACCAAGAAAAAAATAGAGTAACTCTTTTACATATTCCACCCCCTTAACCCAAAAAAAATACTTCTAATTCTAGGTTCAGGTCTAGTATTTTTCTCCCACTCAGACTTTTATTTTTGTTCAAGTCGTCTTTATCTCCCACTAGCACATTTATTTTTGTTCAGGTTGTATTTACCTCCCGCAAATCATTTTACATATAGTTCCCACTCATTAATTTTTTTTTGGTTGAAAAAGGATCACATTTTATTAACATCGAAATACACATAGAGTACAAATAAATAACCTTGGGGGGTCATCGCCCATCGCCCACCGAGGTTTTCTTCCCTTTTAAGGGGTAAGAGAGAAATTTTCCAAAGTTTGCAGTTCAAAGCTAATCCATTGCATCAGGAAAATAGAATTCAAGAACAACATTACAAAATTCAATACAATTGATCGTTAGTGGAACAAAAAAACCGAGAGACAAACACTGAAGAGTAGAAAAGCATTAATTAATTTTTTTGGATATAACATGAGGAAGCTTAGTTAGTGTCATGAGAACCTGGAAGCACATTAAATTTTTGTTGTTATGCATGTCCATATCTAAGAGGGTTATCCATGTCAGTATCCGTAGAAACTTCTTTGATGATGTAGCACTCGTGGGGGATGGGAGGAGGAGGAGAAAACTTAGGAGTCATCAGTGAGTGTTTTATAGAAGCGAAGTACTTACTAGAGGGGTGGCTACTAGTTATAAGGAACGTCATGGGGGATGGGACGAGGAGGAGAAAACTTGGGAGTCATCGGTGAGTGTTCTCTCGAAGTGAAGTACTTCCTAGAGGAGTGGCTACTAGTTGCAAGGAAGGTTGGAGGAGAAGATGAACTGAGCGGAACAAATATGGAGGTTGAGGGGTGAGGGGAAGAGTAGGAAGGGATTTCAAGAGGAATTGAATGTCAAGGTCACAGGAGAGGCATCCCAAGGAGGTGGTGGCATGAAAATTGGTGGAAGATAGCTCGACGATCGAGGATGTGGTATTATATTTTTCTCATTCTTAAGCAAGGAGGCAGTGGGAAATAAGGTTATGGAGTGCCTAGATAGTGTTTTAACCCCGAAAAACCTCTTCAACTTATAAATTGAAAACTTGATAGTGTATATTACTAAGATTTGTCATGGTCATACATAATTCAGTATTCTTAAACGACAGGGGTGGTGAGAGGGTGACATGTACCCCTTCCATGCCCAACAAAATGACCTTTTCTTCTCTCATGGCTCATCATGGAGAAATTGGAGTCTAAGAGTGAGCAGGATGAACAGAGATGAAAATCGTTGCAGGAGTGTAATAGGTAGTCGATAGAGGCCAACCTATCAGTAGTGAAGCACCAGTAAAATACCATAGCAAGGCCATGGTGTGAGGTGTTAATATGCCTCGAGAGAGAGTGGGACAATTACTAAAATCGAGCATGTGGATGCTCTGTAGGAGGCTAGTGATAAAGGTCATGGTTTTATGGTAAGACGGAATAGATTTTATGGTCACCTGATGGAGGGTGTCCCCATTCTGTCCTTGTGTAGGAAAAAATATTAATAGACACACCTGGATCCAATGGTGTAACCCATGACAATTATCTATAGTCATGTATTCTTTTGGTGGTTTTCTAAGACAACAATGCCATTTTTGAACCATAACTCATTCCAACTATTTTTCTCACAGGTAGGAATATAATCTCTCACATGATAGTCTTCGATGTATTTAAAAAATAATAATTAATAAAACAACTTCTTTTTATAAATAATAATAAGTAAAATAATTTATTTTTATTAAAAGAATAAATATTTATATTCTCATAAAATATTTATTTTTGCTGTTTTTATTTTCAACCACATGTCCAATTTAAAATGATAAAATTCATTTAAATTTTGATTTACTAGAGGTATTACATGGTTATATTGAAATATTTTATTTATGATTGTAAAACCTAGATTTATTGTCATTTAACTTTAAGAAATTTTAAATTTAGATCTTGGTTTATTTTAAATTAATGGGATTAACATGTATGTTAATAAAGTTATGAACTAAAGCATGTATTTTTAATAAATATTTAATTATGGAATATCTCCATAAGTATGATGCTAAAAGTTTTCCAATATTACAAAGTAGTTTATTAAGCAGTTACTGGCAGTTACCTTTCCTCTAGGAATAAAAGGAAAGTCCTAGAGGAGGAAAGGGGTTCTCTGCAGGTGATAAGAAATAGCTAGGGGATGAAAGGAGTGAGTATTGACAGCTGGTGGAAAATAAGTGGAACTATGGTACCTGTTTTAGGAGACGAGACTTGACAGGAGTCACGAGGTCCATCTCCTTGGAAACACTGCTCGAATTCCTACTTTGGTGAGGAACACTGAGGGAGATGAGGATGTCATTGCCTCGCTCAAGGTTGGGTGGATGCCATCATTCTACTTATTGAGGTAAGTAAAAACTAGACTAGAAAGAAATAAAATAGTTCCTCTTAGTATGTTTAGTCTTTTCTTAAATAGAATTTTTAGAGAATGTGAAAATATGTTGCATAGGTAGAAACAAAATTCTGAGTATGTAATTATTTTAATTATAGGTGCATTAATTAATTCTGAGAATGTATACTCAAAAAATATTTATTTTCTTTACAAAATTATTACTGTAAATGATATTTTCTAAAAGAAAGAGTAATAGGAAGTTCCTCGGTAAACCTTACTGCAATTTGGGTAAATCATTATAAGGTTGGACAGTTAGTCCACTTGGGAAAAGAACCAAAAATAGATAGTATGTCCTATAGAAGGGAATAAACTATACATGGAAAGAGGATGAACCCTCGTGATGTGGTCTGGTCACCTGTGAATAGTGTGTTATTAATAGAAATAGAAAGAAACAATATTACAAGAAAGTAACTGACATGATAATCAAAAGTAATGAGAATCCATAAGTCGAACATTTCAAACAACGACATAATAAGATCTATTTTATTCTAGAAATACAAATATTTGGTTTACACTGTTTCTATACTTAAATAAGCAACTTATTCCTATTCGGAAGAAAAACAAAAATACATAAATGTAGAATTCAAAACTCAGAAACAAAGAGGAAACATAGAGCTATAAACCTGAGAAAATAATTATGGTGAATCTAACAGGATATATTGTACGTATGAAAGTAACATTTATTTTCTACCTTCTTGAACAGAAAAGATAACCCAACTTAAAAGACATGATGGAGAGATTGAAATTTAAATATAAATACATTAAAAAACTTATAAACGCAACATGAAAGTTATAGATAAAGCTGAAATAAGAAATGATGCTTGAAACTGAAATGATAATTGCGATGGTCGACACAAATTATATTTACAATCATTATCAGAGAACACCATGCCGGTTGAGCTGGAAGAGCAAGAAACATCACATATATAAAAGTAAATATATATAACCATAATATCCATGGAAAAATAAACATAGTTCAAGAAATTGATAGAATTATCCTTCATGACAAACCAACGGTGGAAACAAAGTTGAAAAATAGAAATATTACCCCGCATCCTTGAGTAAGGTAAGATGATGATTGTAATAAACCAAATACATAAGCTATAACAGCAGAAAAACCCTTATGAGTATTTGCAATATTACAAAATCAAACCGGTAAAACCTTGTTGAACGCAAGCGGAGCCAAACATTATAACTTATGTAACAGTCTCATAATCAACGAAACCCTCGAAGGTTGGAAACAAACTAAACAGATAAATTCTTGAGAGAGAAACAAATATTAATAAACCCTTAAGATTGAATATGACATGGAGAAGTAAAGCTATCCTAGAGCAATGAATTTCACCTATAAAGGGAGTGAAATTAATCAGTTGAATAGGACGCAGAGATCTTATCGACATAGAGGGTGCAGAGAGAAGAGGGTTTTACCTGCACACCAATTTGACAGTTCATTAGTACTGGAAAAAAGATACAGTGAGATATTAAGGAAAATATACAGGGAAAAATAAAGTCACTTAACTTAAATCCAAGTGGGTAGTGAAATCCTCACGCCTACACCATCAAAGAGTCATTAAAGCCTAGAAGGAAAATTTTTTTTTTATAAAAAGAACAAAAAAAATCTGTGCAGACGAGACAGTGAACTTACCATTGACGAGGTTTGCGTATTGAACCCTCCCGACTAAGCATTTGAACAGAGAACATGAAATGATCCATATTTCTTCCTAAGCCCGTTGACTACAAACCTATTATCTCGACAAGGAGCTTGACAACCCTAAGATTTCTCAGCCCCATTGTCAAAAACAACTTTAAGACCCTACAACAAGTATGGACACAAAATACTATGTAAATGTGTAGGGTTCATTGCCTTAACTAAGTTAAAATCACCGAAGGAACAACGAAGGGCTCACTGGGGTAGAAGAGCACTAACAAACGAGACAATAGAACATTGAGGGAGGCAGTTAGGGTTTGCGGGGTAGGGTAATACCCTAACCACCCTATCAAGCCTACTAGCCGTAGATCTCGATCGCATATCGATGGCAGAGAGGGTAACACTTGGAGCCTTAAATGTTAAATTAAAAATATCATGGCTATGACGAATCTAGTGGGATCTAATTAAACTAAACAAAAATTCAATAATATGTGCCAACTAACAGAACTACAAATCGGTGAAAACCCGATTTTACTAGAAACAATAATGAACAAACAAATAATTGATTGACATCATATCTATGAAGGGATTGATTAACATTAAAAGTTTTATAAGTTATATGTATAAATGATAAGGTGATATATAACGTGTATGGATAAGACATAGTATATGATCATGAAAAAAAAAAACTTACCAAAGTGCTTAGGTTCCATTGCAAAGGACTGTCAAACCAAATGTTATAGTTAATCAATGTTTGACATTATTTTTCATTAAAATTATAATGGACTTAATTTCCATAGGTTAAAATTTTTTTATGATGAAAGGTAAATGATGTGGTTGGGCATTACAGCTGGTGTCAGAGCAACGTTCAAACGCTGAGACCTAAAAGGGGTCACCTAAATAAAAATTGGTGTGTATAAATTTTCCCAAAATTGAAAGGAATAGTTGACTGAGTACGATGAGGAGGGGGTTTCTGCATCCAATACCCGGGACTTCAAGAGAAAAACACCCCTAACCCAACCAAGAAATGAATCTAGATATGTGGGTACAACTGATTATAAACCAACATCAGCGAACCAGCAGATTGTTGGAGGAACAACAATGGAAAACTAGCACACTTTTGGATACTATAGATCAGTTACAAGAAGAAATGGTGCAAGTTAGAAGTGATCATGAGAGGTTGATGCAGGAGCAGGAGAAGATCCTTAAAAGCCTTCGAGATAAACAAAATCAAGGGACAATTCAACCAAGCCCGGAATAGAACACCCAAGAAGAGGGTGAGTAGCAACAAACAGAAAATGTCAAGTTGGAAGGCAACCAAACCCAACGGAGTAATAAACATAGGTGTTATAATGAAGTAGAGTTACGAAATGTCTCCAAACAACAAGAGATAAAGAAAAAGAAGGTAGAATTGCAAGGGGAATTCTGACAGATTAAACCTACCACATTCGATGGAGAATATGAAGAAGTAGATGAAGCATAGATAATAAACATGAATAAAAATTTTCAATTCTACGAGTATAGCAGCAAAATAAAGGCTCATTTATCCATCTATCAATTGTGGGAAAAGGCCACATTATGGTGGGAAGAAGTTAAAAATGTGTGAGTTATTGAAGATTAGAATGTGACCTAGGATGAATTCCAGTAGTAATTTATAGATAAATATATAACAGATCATTTTTATGATGAAAAATCTCAAGGTTTCATGACTTGAGGTTGGGAAAACTATCCATGGATGAATTTGTAACGAAATTTACTTCACTATTGTGATATGTGCCATATCTGAGGGATAAAAAGGTGAAAGTACAACGATTTTTAGTAGTCTACTTGCTCATATGAAGGAGAAAATCAAATTTGTAAACCCAAAGACCATGGATGAAGTGATTCGAAAGGAACGTATGTGCTATCAAAAATCCAAGGTAAAAGGAGAAACTGGATGGAGTTGGCCACCTAAGAAAAGGCAAAGAAGTAATTCCAATTTTAAAAACAACAAATTTAGTAATTTTAATGGTGCAACCAAAAATTCACCAAATAGACAGTCAGTAAGAAATCAAAAGAGATCTAAGTGGCCAACAGAAGAATGACCTAGTAAAGAATCCATTAGACAAGATCATGGACATACCCAAAAACTACCATTACAATGTTGGGGATGTGGTGAGGTGCATTATTATAAGAACTACCCTCACCGTCGAAGAAAAGAAACTGCAGCTAATGTGTAAGAAGCATCCACTATGGGCGACATGGCGCAAAACATACCCAGAATCAATGCTACACTTGAATATCGGCATGCAGATTACCAACCAATCATGATATAATTAGAAGGTAAGATGTACTCCTACCCTGTATCTATTTTGGTTGATACTGGTGCTAGTTTATGCTATGTAAATCCAAGGATTGTGGAAAAATGTGACTTACAAAGCTAGAAGTTTAAAAATCCTTGGTTAGTGTATTTGGCCACTTTAGAAAAGCGAAGATTCAATGCCAAATTTTCCAACTATCCTCTAGAAGTTGGAAACCGACATATAAAGGTTGAATTAAATATTCTACCTTTAAGCTCCTATGATATACTACTAGAGTGGACTGGTTGAAAGTGCATTGGTCATTAGTGTACTGCAAGGATAAAATTATTTATTATAAGGTTGTAGATGAAACACATCAATTGTTGCAAGGAATTAAAAATCCACTTTATTTGTGTCTTATTACAGCGTCATAGTTGGGAAAATTCATTAGGAAGGGGTGCCAAAACTATGCAACCCAAGTAGGATTTGCTAACTCTAAAGATAAGACTCTGATGATGGAAAATATACCAGTGCCGCAGGATTTTATGGATGTATTTCTAGAAAACATACCAGGACTGCCAACAATGTAGAATATATATTTTACCATCGAACTAATGCTAGGGGCAACACCGATATCAGGAGCACCATACCAAATGAGTGTGCCTGAATTGACAGAACTAAAAATGAAATTACAAGAATTGTTGGATAAGGGATATATTCATCCTAGTGCGTCAGCTTGGAGGGCAGCAGTGTTGTTTGTGAAGAATGATGGTACAATGCGATTGTGTATGGAATATAGACAACTTAAAAAATCAAATCTTAAGAAAAAATACCCACTACCTCGAATCGATGATCTTTTCGACCAGGTAAAAGGGGAAACTATCTTTTGAAAAATCAGGGAAACTTTTAGGGGCCAATATTCACAGGCGGACTAATTTTCCATGCTTTTTCCAAAAAATGATTCACCAATTTCCAGTCTTTTTGAAAATTCATTCGCCTAAATTTTATAATATAAAATTATTTTACCCTAAAAGTCACCAAAATTTTACATATACTAATATAAAATGATTAGAAAACTAAATATTTTCATAATAATAACAACAAAAATTTTATAATTTACATATTGGGGACTACTAAGATTCGCCAAAGTTTCTAAACTGGAAGAGAAATGTCCATCCTTAAAATTTTCCTTGTCAAAAATAGATCTAAGATCTGGGTATCATCAGATACGGATAAAAGATGAAGACATCTATAAAACATGTTTTTGAACTACATACGGGCATTATGAATTTTTGGTTTTACCATTTTGATTGACGGACGCATCAACAACATTCATGAGTTTGGTGCCTGGCATATTTCACCCATATTAGGATAAATTTGTCATAATTTTTATAGATGATATATTAATCTATTTAAAGAATATGGAAGAACATAAGGAAAATTTGTGTATAGTGCTGAAAATGTTTAGATACCATCAACTATATGTGAAATTCAACAAGTGTGATTTCTATAAAGAGAAAATCCAGTATTTAGGCCATGTCATTTCGGTTGAAGGAATATAAGTGGACCCTGAAAAGATAAAGACTATCATGGAATGGAGGGTTCTTAAGGATGAAAAAAACATACGATCATTTATGGGACTGGCCATGCACGATAAGAATTCTACTTGAAGTCCTGAAGCAGTCCTGAAGGCTCCATGCAAACTAGATTGAGCAGAAATCAAAGTTGGAAGTTCTGTTGAATTCTAGTAGGTTCACTATTCTTGATCAGTGGCTTAATTGTAGCATTGAATTTCTTAAAAAATTTCCTATGAAACATCTGAGATTCTTAGTTGTCACACATTAGGCAGAGAACCTTGTTATGATCACACTATTGTAGCTAATGTGAGTTCATGATTAAATGAATAATAATTTATGTGAGTGTGTCAGTAACTACTAGAGGGATCTATGATTGAGTTTGGTTTCAAGGAATTTGATGCATTGCTTAAACATAACGAAGATTCTATATGTGTGGCCTATCATGGATTGAGAAAAAACACGTAACTTCGACTCGTGATTCCTCTATTGGAATTTGAATGTCAGTGATTCCTCTACATGATTTTGAATATCATAGAAATTAATGTGAAACAATATATACGAAATTACTTCTTTTTTAAATGAAATTGTAAATTTCCATTATTCAATTTATATTTATATGCAGCTAAAATCAATACTTCAACAATAATGTCTCATGCATTAAAATTGTACAGTTTTTACATTAAAATTTTAATACTTTTTCAATTTATAGTTTTATGTTAAAATTATAATAGTTTTTTAATTTACAATTATGTATAAATAAAACTAATTTTTCATTCCCTATATCTGAATCACAGTTTGATTCATTATATGGAAAGAAAGCCAATCTAACCAAAAACAAACACTCTGCATGACAAACTAATTAGAAACGAGTTTTTTTGTCTACCTAGAGATGACGAGATGACGAGGAAGGAGATTTCCGAAGACACACGTTATATGTAACCTACGAACAAAAAAACAAAGACAAAAATTGAAACCCACAAAAAAATAGACAAAAAAAAATAAACACAAAAATGAAGCTTCTCACCTCAAGCCCTTGCAACAACAAACATGAAACAACGAGACCGAGACCAGACAACGTAAGAATGAAATAACGACATAGAGATTAAAAAAAATGGTAACAAGCCTGAAACCTCTTGCGGTCTGCAGGCCGATATATTTATAAGAAATAGTTCGGACGAATTTGTTTCAAAGATTCAGCTGAAATTTTATTTATGGTTTTCCCGTCTCTGGCCAAAAGTCTGTTTACCCATGCTGTTATTATGCCGTCAATGTAAGTGATAGAATTATTTCAGTCAAAATAATTTACAAACTGCGGTCAAAATTTGTAACAGTTGGGCCGAAATTTTATAAAAGTTCCACCAAATTGTTGGGAAAATGAATTTCCCGCCCGCATTTGTCACAAAAGTGTAACCCACCTTCACGTTTTTACCCATACCTCTTTTATAAATATGGTATTTGGCCCACAGTATATGTCTCATGGTATTATTAATAATTTCTCACATGGTATTTGACCCATGGTATTAATAATAATTTGTCCCATAGGGTTCCTAAATAAAACCTCTTTTTGAGTTTTTGTAAATATAAAGTGGTTTATTGAGTAAATATAAAAATTTGTTTTATTTATTTACCATACCTCTAGTTTATTTACATTTTTATTTATTTACCATGCCTATGGTTTATTTATATTTTTATTTATTTACCATATCTCTTTTCTGAGTGTTAGTAAACCTCTTCACATTTTAAATTTATGTCATTTAAATTTATTTTTAATGAAATTTTAATTGTTCATTTATATGGTTATGTAAGTTATTGTTTAAGACGACATTATTTACATTTTATTTTTTAAATTTTAATTTTTTAATTTTTTTTTGGCTTCCAACATACCTACACATCGGGATCATATTGTGTTGTAGAATGTGCCTCTCGACGCAATAAAGAATTGATATATAGGAAAAATAAAAATTTGAATTTGAAGATAACATTTCAATGCATCTAAATTTTACATAATCTCATTTGGGCATCTAACAAAGTTGTATACAATGAATATAATGAAGGATATCAGGATTCAATTATTTCTAATCCTAGGTGATATATTTTCCAGCAAAATTTGGCCTTGTTATTTTCTACTATCTAGTCATTCGTTATTACATTCTTGGCATTCTAGTTATCTGAGTGAAATTTGATCAAATTTTGTATTCATATGTTTTGAATGATGAAATCAATTCCATAGAATTGCATACTAATTTCGCGAGGAATTTGAGTTGTATGATACATTATATGACTACTATGAATTAAACATATATAAAAATAACATAAGTAGTGTAAATGAATTTTTTTTTATTAATGATCAATTAATTAGCAATTAATGAGAATATTGTCCCTAATGAAGTAATCATTGGTGAAGAGGTACATGTCTAGGGTATATAAGAAACTCATCATCCTCATTTTAATCATCTTACATCAATAAATTATACAATATTTAATATACATTTACGTGTACTACAATGGACATTTACATATTTGATGTACTTTAAATATTTCTAATGTTTGTATGACTTTTGGGTCGTTACATTGGTATCATATCCATGTTGGTAGATCCCAGCCTTTGGCCATGAACTGTCATCGCAACTAAATCATTTTTCTACATGAGTTGGAATTTCTAAATTTTCTGTCACACCCTTCACCACTTTATTAAAAATAAAGATAAAAATAAAATAGAATTTGAAAAAATATTGTGAAAGAAAAGAGTTAAAAATATAATTATTTAATTATAGAAAAGGCCTTTGGCGACTCACATTTCAATGACACTAGTAAAAAAAATAGTTCGATAAAAAATTACGAGAACATTCATATATATATATATATATATATATATATATATATATATATATATATATATATATATATATATATATATATATATATATATAGATAGATAGATATAGATATATATATATATATATATATATATATATATATATATATATATATATATATATATATATATATATATATATAAGGTTCTACATTATTGGTAAAAGTGCATGATAAAGTCAAAAGGGAATGTTTCCAAATAACTTTAAAACTATACGTAAGAGAAGGAAGACTAGATACTCAATGTCCATTTTGTCTAGACATTATTGGATACCCTTATATTAAAAAAAATGTAATTTAAAATTTCTACTGCATGGAATATTATTTAATACAGAAGATAATAATGATCATTAACAAATGAAAATAAAAAAATTAAAGGATTAAATCGAGAAACATCAAGAAAAGAAACAATCATCATAAAATAAATATAAAGATCTCAAAGATTGATTTCATGAAAAATATATACAAATTAACGATAAAATTTGGCTTCTAGAGGACTATAATGAGAAATTACTTTCACAGATAAAAAATTTTAAAATTAAGAAGCAAACATTAAAGCAAGAAAATGAAAGTTCAAAAGAGAAATTCAACAATAAGCTACCAAAGAAGGAAGAGGAAAATTTTCACTTAAGAAACCAAAATAAAAATCTATTGAAACAAATGAAAAGTACAAAATATAAAGAGGAGGATATTAAGGAAAAAGTCAACGATTCAGAAAATGACGAACTTTTACGCTTAAAGAATCATAACCAAAGCCTTTTTACACAAACAAGTAAGCTTAAAAGTGAAAATAAATCACTAAATGGTAAGTTAGAACAACTTCAAGAAAAAATATGATGTATCAGTCATTTCAGTCCATGTTGAAAATAAAGGAATAAATATTGATCTAGTGAATATGAAAACTAAAGAAGAAAAATAAGTTAAATCATATTCAGAAATTGCAGTTCAAACGATGCACATTCAAAAATGATGATTCAGTAGCTAACTCGAAAAAAAAAACACCTAAAGGGAGTTAATAAATTTCCACTCACATGATAAGGGAAATTCCAATAAGAAGAAATCATTATCTACATTTGAATCACAAAAATGGATACCTAAACCAATCTACGAATTTGTATAACTTGGAACATAAACAACATATTTATGTTCCCAACAATATTGAATTTTTCCAAATCCAATCCTATGGTAACAATTTATTACAAAATTCCAGTGACCGGAAGTGTTTTGTGGATTAATCCCTCTTGCGTACAAGAGCGGTCTCCCTAGTACCACAACAGGTAAATAGAAACAAAAAACCATTTGAATTCCTCTTTCTCTAAACTATTAGAATTTTAGATTATTATAACTTAGAAATGAGGAGGTTATGCTCCTACCTTTCAATCGAGACATTTGATGTAGCCTTTTTACTTTGACTCCAAAGCAATCCTTCAATGCTAAGAAGAACCTGCAATCACAAACAATGCAAATGATCAAAGCACATGTAGTATATAATAATCACAAATACCAATTCAACTTAGTGATCAAGGAATCTAAGTATTGACATCATATCAATGAATTTAGAAACAAGACAATGAGGGAAAGAGATCCATATGTATTATCAGGAATGAAATAGAGGAATCTTACAACTTGATCCTTGATGTTGACCATATTTCTCCCATATGCCTGTGAAATCGTATCCTCAGTTTGACAAGCCTTCCTGTCTAGAAGGACAAGCATGAATTCTTGTGTACAAAGGTGTGACCTTCAATGTACAACCAACAATTACTAGTACAAAATCTATGAACTCTCTCAACTACTAGTTTAGTATATATCCTTCAACCTGAAATTTCAGCTTACCTTTTAGAGAGATTGAGAAGGTTGGAGATCCATCAAGAAAGGGATGAGATCCTTTAATGAAGGGATTAGGATTCCTTTATCCAAGGGATAAGCTCCATGAGTAGCGGGATATAGCTCAAACTAGCGTGACTCTAGAGGCTTCCAGCTGGGAGAATATTTGACCAACTAGGCTTCTATAAGTTATCTTTTCGTGTTTACCTCCTTTTACTGGGGTGTGCATTTTTTTTAGGCAATAGTGCGATGATCACCGTAGCTAATAGAAGAAGTATCAGTGCATTCGCTGGAAATGGTCACAAAAAGTGTGCAGGTAGTTTTTTAAAGGTTTTAAAGAGATTTTTTCAAATTTCCAAGACTTGGCTCAGGAACATGAATGTATTTGAATTCTAAGGGAACATGATATGGATGGTGATATATCCATAATGACATCCAAATGTCATGGTGACAAAATGACGTGGAATAGATTCCCCCCTAAAGTGCAAAGCCTAAGAAAGCTTTGCAAGAGACTGAAGCACTTTATCATTCCAAGGATTAGATTTGAGTCACTGGTCAAAAACCTATAAGAAACATTCATTGAAAGTATATATAATCATCACTGAGGTAGGCGTTCCCATACTTAGAGAAAAACTAACTTAAATTTTCTAGTATAGATATGCCATTATAATTACATCAAAAGTAGACACAATATGGGTGCAACCATCTGTTATAAAGAAGTCTACTCTATCATGAATACGTAACTCCTCACAGCCTGGATGGTTGAAACTAGATCCAGGGTCCTGATTAATTCTTCTCGAACTATTATGTGATTGATTGTTTCAAATTTGAACATGGCAGAAACCACTTGATTACCGGTCAATGAAGAAAATTGTTAACAAGTGTGAGAGAAACCACCAATAATGACAATGGCTCTCAAATTACTTCAGCACAATCTATGAAGTTTGAATTAATGACTTGCAGTCAAAAACTCATAGAATCATTCGATCGAAGGTCAATGATGAAAACCTTTCATTGAAGGCAAGAAATATTCCATTAGGGCATGAAGATTTCAAGGTACTAATAGGATCCTAAATCAACTTTCTAGATAATGAGCTGGTTTCTCTAGAAAGTGATCTGTCGTAGGAAAGCCTACGACATGAAACCATTAGGTCATGTTTTGAAGAAATTTTTTGCAAGGATTAACTCAAGAATTTTCAACGTGAATGGAGACAAATGTTTGCAATGAATGATGAATTTGAAATTGTACTTTCTCTTGAACACATAACGACACTATCAATGAGTTGGAAGTATTTTACTTAAAGATGATACCCGAAACCAGCTGAAGACTTCCAATTGGGTTTGATTAACTATATGATGAAAGGATTACCCAAACTAGACATGAGTGTGACAAAGTGTCGTGTTCAAGAGCAACATGATTCTTTTAAAACAAGAATAAAAATTGATTCTTTTTCTCACCTTTTCCCCCACCATTACTTGCAAGTACCTCTTTATTTTTATCAAGCTTGAGAAGGATAAATTTTTTTTGTCGTGTAAGCTCATCCTTTGGATGAGGCCATCTCAATATTTCTAACGAACCATAAGAAGGATTGTTCGGTTCTATTGTAATCGACAGGTCCTGCATTGTTTAGTTTTAACGAATATGGCATAGGACTAACTCGATGTTTTTCAGTTTTAGGGAGTTAGAAGAAAAATATAAGTAAACTTTGTAGTGTTATTTTTTGTAAATTTTTTCTCTCAAACCCAAAATAGGATAAAATAATGTAGGAGAGAACTATGTTGACCATGCTTACTCAACATATACATTTTTTGTATATAGTCTAGTTCAATCCAGAAAAGGGGTAAAATTATACTAAATAGACGTCTCATTCATTTATTTTAACGATTTCAAATAGTGAAGTGCTCAACGATCTTTTCATCTTTAGAGAGTCTAAAAACGGCTTAAAAGAGGAATCCATGGTTTCACTTTTTCATATTTTTTAAGAGCATGAAAAAGTGATAAAATTATAATCATTGTCAAAATGATTCTATTTCAAACATAACCTGTTCCCGGCACAAAAACTCAAAAAATTACAATTGCCTACTCTCAATCATGGAAAATCATTCAAAATTTAACTTCTAAGGGTGAAAATAAAAAAAAAAATATTATTTTATTCATTGAAACCTATAAAAAATGGTCAGAACAAATCATTTTTACCTTTTGATTTTTGGATCACATAAAAAGAGTTCTTACCATAAACCTTACGGAGTGGATATCGAGAGATCTAGTCAGCCATTTTGGGAACCTCTAGTTCCAGGTATTTCACATCTTCCTTATCTTTCTTTTCATCCATTTAGTTTTTCATTCATATTTTTTAGGTCATTTTTTAGGAGGAAATAATGTTTTGAAATCCTCCCTCGTTGGTGCACAGGTTTTCGTGGTGAAACCCGCGCACGCCGATGATTTTTTAATATAAAAAATCGACGGGACACCATGGTTTTTATACATAAATCATGCACAAAAATGCACTCTGTATGAATAAAAATAGCGCAAGCACCGTGGGTTTTTCAAAACTACATTTCTATCCATAAAAAATGGCCCAAATTCTCTCTAATGTTTTCTAATAATCCTCAATGATTGTTTGCATGCCATCAATCATTTTAGAAGGGAGAGAAAGAGAGCATGAGATTTATGATAATGAAGCCATGGATGACCCACCAACACTTCATACGCTAAAAAATTGTGGTTTGTATCAATTCTGGGAAATACAAGGAATAAAGGCACAAGTGGAATTGATGACCTTGTTGGTCAATGCTTCAGATGTTTAGGAGCAATGCTTCATTATTTTGGATCACAAGATTTTGATCAAGCCAAATTATATTTATTTCCTCTATTGATTACCCCACAAAGGAAGATATATCTCCTTATTTGGGTCATGATTAGGGGGACTGCCCACTCCATCTTATATGGCCCAATATTGCACCCAATATTCATAGATGAAGGATGGTCACATTAACATCAAAACCATTGTGCAACTAGACCTTCAGATCATTTCTTTTACAGTTACCTAGTTGTGTGGTAGTGCAGCTCCACATGTGGCTACCAAAGCACAAATGAAACTCTTGTTGAGTGTTCCAAGGGAACATTATTGAACTGGTATGAAGGATTTTTGGTCAACATGAAAGGCAAAATCATGAGAGAAAATACTGGGAAGCTGAAGAAATTCAACTATGGAGCCATTTTTGTATGTTTCACTTTGGAGAGGATTCCACTCCTAGCACCTCAGAAGTCACTAGTCGATCTGATAGGACCGAGGGAACCACACATGTTGTGATGGTTTTCATTATTGTCCTGCCATGCTGGTGATGTTTGTCTTGTGGTTGGATACACCCCTATGTTACTTATATGGCTCAGAAATCAAATCTTCATGATTGAGGATTTTCCTTACGCAGGGGTAAATTTCAGGGGTGACCCTGACACATCACTCCCATTGGGAACAAAGTGGGATGCATCAGGTAAAAGATCTCATTTTGAATTTTTTTGTGTTATATAATTTTTATTTTATTTTTTATTGTCCAATGTTGATAAAAATATTAAAATTTAGATGTTTTCCCAATACGACCAGCAGTGCTTTGCCGCTTTGACAGGTTAGAGGCAGAGGTTATACCAGCATGCCCACCACTGACCGATGTAACATAGGCCCTTGAAGAGCTAGAAGAAAACATAGAGAGGTTGAATATTGACATCCCAAAGACATGGATAGATGATATACCTCTCAGACTCGAGAGACATGTGACTGGGGTTCCTAACCCATTCCGACGATATATGTGTAGGGTAGCACATGCTATACTTTGCTACCATGATCA
Source organism: Pinus albicaulis (assembly GCA_034641835.2). Classification (NCBI taxonomy): domain Eukaryota; kingdom Viridiplantae; phylum Streptophyta; class Pinopsida; order Pinales; family Pinaceae; genus Pinus; species Pinus albicaulis. The sequence goes on along the minus strand of CM076584.1, from coordinate 1,656,754,149 downwards.
TAATCATGCATAGCTGATGGTTGATCTTAGATTTTAATGTTTTTTTTTTTTAATTCAGTATATTTATATCATAAGGTGTTTGAAACCTATGATCATAGATGATGTAATATATTTTGACACACAACTATTTTGACCTAACGATATTACTACTTTTGATCTCTGAGAATCTTGTTCAACATGGATTAGATATTGTTTTTCTTTAGTTTTAGTGCTTAAAATTTCTATTTAAAACTTGATTATATAATGCATCAACCAATATGTTTAAATTTATTGAAACATTTTGATATGCGATGTAATCAAACTGTCTTTCCAAGAGACAAACCCTTAATTTTTTTTTTTAACAAAGACAGATTTCTGATAGCATAAACACAATCTAAATGTAATATAATGAGTTATGAATCTAACCTAAAATTCAAACGTAGAATTCCAAATTAAATGGCATTAGATAAATCTCAATGACTGTGCTATATTCTGCAATATTGTTCGTTGTTTGGTCAAGGAAAATCCCATGAATAGAGACTAACCCATCGGTTGGTGAATAGATAACCCAAGTAACGAAAGAAATGTTCTGTGTAATATGACAAGAAACAAAGACAATGTAATTCTGAAGGAATGTTAACATCTGCAATATCAAGAGTAATCAATATAAGCAACAAAAGTAGCGAAAACTCATCAAACAAAATAACTAATCTAAGGCACATTGTTTTAATCTAATGCACACTATTCTAAAATGTAACTAATGTAAAAAAAGGATCTTCACATGAAAAATCATGCATAATATCTCTTGAGATAAAGGCCATTTCTAGGCTTATATAAAGAGATGTTGTCATATTCAATTAACTCATAAGCCCCTTTTGCAAGCACACACTTAATAATATAAGGACCATGCCACATTGGTTCAAATTTACCAGCACCTATTTTTTCGTGAGGTTGATCGTATACTAGGACTAGGTCTCCTTCCAAATAGATATGAGGGCAAACACTTTTATAATATTGAGACTTAACACATTTTTTATGAACTTCAACAGCTAATGCAGCACTATGACGAGTCTCATCTTACTGTGCTAGGTATAAGAAACGTTTCTCCTCTTGAGAGGTAGCTGGTAACAACTCGATGACCGATTTGAGCGATGACATTTCACATTTAATGGGTAACATAGCTTCCAAACTGTAAAATTTGAAAAGGAGAAAACCATTTGGGTGATTTTGGAGAGGTACAGTATGCCCACAGTGCAAAACAAATCATGGTATGCCAATCTGTTTTATGAATTCCTACAATCCATTTAATCATGTTTGTTAAAACTTTTTTGACAACCTAAACTTGACCATTAGCTTGTGGATAATATGGTGTATAACTATCATGGCGTAGGCCAATTTGAGAAGAAATTTTGGTCATCATAATGTTTAAAAAGTGGCTACCATGGTCCGTAATGGTAGCTTCAGGGATACCAAACCTAGCAATCACGTGATTGAATATGAAAATTATTGTAGCTTTGACATCAACTATGAATGTAGACATCACCTCAGCCCATTTGGTAAGGTAATCTATAGTGAGAATAATATACCCATACCCCCCAGCCGAGTAAGGGTTACATGTGACGAAATAGATGCCCCATTTTTAAAAAAGACCAACAAAAATGATTGGGTGAAGAGGAGCTCGAGGTGCAAACATTTTTCGATCAAAAATCTGGCAATTGTGGCATTTTCTAACTACAATAATACAATATTTGTATAGTGACAGTGAGAAATAGCTAGTGTGCAATACATTTTGGGTTATCACAAACCCATACATATGACCACCACACTCTCTAGAATGATAGTCATTTAATAACCTTTCAGCTTCTTCATGAGTTATACAACGTCCAAAAATAGAATCGCCACCACGATGATAAAGAGTGTCCCCAACAATATTGTATTGTTGAGATTGGTATCGTATTCTACGTCGATCAAATCGTGAAAGTTGTGGCCGAAGTTTTGGGTTTCAAGATATATAATGATATATCCATACCAAGGATCTAATGTACTAATTAGAAACACAGATTCATCAACAAGATGGTCCTTTGTCACTGATTCAGATTCAGTATAGGGAAAATCACACATAAGTTCAACAAAAGCCAATGATTTCTTCTACTTGGATGTCTTGAATTCCAAATCAAACAATTGTAGGATAACTATCCATTTAGAGTATTTTCGCCTGAGAAACTATTTTGTCAAAATGTACATCATCGGGTTGCAAGTAGATATAATTGTGGTTTTACGTAACAATACGTAATGATGGAATCGTTGGACGGTTTGAATGGCTGCCAAGGCCGATTTCTCCACATGGAAATACTAGATCTCTATTGGGGTGAGATTCCGACTTAGGTAATAAATCATATGTTCATTGTTGGAGTCATCCTCTTGAACTAAAATTGTTCCAATCATGGAATATGACGTAGCTAAATAAAAAAAGTAATATCGGTGATAATCAAGTAGATGCAACAACAGTGAATGGGTCAACGTGTGTTTGAGTGCATCAAAATATTTATCAGCAAACTCGTCTGAGAGGAATGGAACATCCTGTTTTAATAACAAAGTGAAACCTTTCGTTAACTCTGCAGAGTTTGAGATAAAACAACGTAGAAATTTTTATTTCCCCTGCAAAATCCGGAGTTGGCGAAGAATGGAAGGAGGAGGTCAATTAACAATGGCCTCAACCTTCAACAGATTGACACAAATTCCTTGCTTTGAAATAATGAATCCAAGTACGCATCCTGATTGTACAAAAAATACACATTTGTTTGGATTCAGAAGAATTGTGTCATGCCTGCATAGCATATATATGGCAAATAAATGTATAGAATTATCTTGTCTATGTAAATAATTAGCAGGTAAGTCATCCAATTAGGGTTGTACAATATGTTTGATATCATGAAATGTGTAATACATAGCTCTTTGAAAAGTTGTGCCAACATTTTTTAGTCCAAAAGGTAATTTACAGTATGAAAATGTTCCCCATGGACATATAAATGTTTTTGTAGGCTATTTAGTAGGGATTATGTTTATTTTATTGTAGCCATAAAATCCATCCATAAACAAAAATATTTCGTTTCCAGCACAATCATTAACAATTTTATCGATGTAAGGGGTAGGATAATTGTCTTTAGAAAAGGCTTTGTAAATATCCCTATAATCAACACATACTTTGATAGTCCCTTGTTTCTTAATTACTGGAACTATATTAGATACCCAATCCGTCAAAGGAATAGGATAAATAAATCCTCCACGAAGTAGTTTTTCAACTTCCAGTTTAATTGCACTATCTTTTCACGGATGTATCAGACATAACCTCTTCCTGATAGGTTTATCATCCGGGTATGTCTAAATTTCATGAATAACAATCTTAGGATCTATACCTGGAATTTATTCATAATATAATGAAAACATTTCTCAGGATTCCAGAAAAAGGGCTTTGTATAAATTGATCTCTTCAATCAAGCAAGAAGCGCCTATATGAATATTTTCTGTTATCCTAGGTTTGATTCATATGACAATGGGAATTGTGGCGGAAATATTTCCTAAATTTCTCTTAGAATCTCAATGAAGAATAAACATAGGATTTTAAGGTTCCTTGAGATAATCAATAAAAAAGATGGATGAAAATTCATTTTCGAGTCTATCAAGGTTAGGTAAAGAAAATATCGATGACAAAGATCATCCCATGGTAATTCATCCAATTCAAATATTTCTCATATATTTCCATCAGTTGAAAACAATTTTTGAAAAGGATAAAAAAAATATGACATGGATGAGCTTGATAAAGAAGAAGACTGTTCACTGACCACATTCATTTGATCAGTATTAGTTGATGAAATGTCAGAGAACGATTGTACCGCTACATATGCCAATTCATATGGACTTAAATGCATCTCGCTAATATAAGAGTCCAATTTAGATTCTAGAGGCACAGTACATGTGTCATCAAATGGAATTGTTCTTGATGTAATCATATTGATATTGGAAATAGTTCAAGGTAAGTTAGGAGGAGGTATAGTGAAATTTCCCATAAGAGAAGAATATTTAACTTGTCCTACCCCAACATCTTCATAAGGGATAATTGTTTTTCCGGCATGCTGAATACTCTCTGTAGATGTAGGGCCTGAAGCGAATTACGGAAAATGATCTATTTTAACAATCTTTCCTTTATGAGGAAACGTGATCATTCAAAATAATGATGAAACCACAACGGTCATAGCATACAACCTAGTTCACCCTAAAAGAAGGTTGTAGTGAAGAGGGGAATCAACAACTTTTTCCTCAAGGATTACAGTTTTTCCTTCCACCTTTATAGGAAAATCCTCACATATTATGAATGGGTGACAACCTCTTCCAGCAAAGGCTTTAAGAATCATGGGTTATTAATTAATTGGTGAAGAACCAAGAGTTTTCCAACAAGTAAGGGATTAATGCACGTACATGCTCCCTCATCAATTACCATGCGAAAAACTTGCCTAGATTTGACTAAAACTAGAATTTGAAAAGCAATATGATGTGGGAGTCTAGGTAAAACTTTCTCGAGATAAAATAAAATGAGATTAGAATCTTGAGGATCAATTACTGATATAGTTGATAATAGTAATTTCATTTAAGTTGGACACAATTGCATCACTTCTAGGGTCGACATTGTTGAAGGGGATATGGCCAAATATTCAACAATAATGTAATTTTGAGCGGCTCTCACATGTGGGTTGAAAGATTATTTTCAAGACAGGTGGTTTAATAAATAAATAAGGATTAGGTTTCTCAATGTGTAATGGCTCAGAAACAAGAGTTCATACTAAAGGTTGGCTAGATGATTCAGTTTCCTTTCCAGTTACAAGACTCTTAGATCCATAGTCTTGAGATCGTGTGGAAACCATGATCTGGGACATCATCAAGATATCTGCCACTGAATTGGAAGAAGATCTGATCATTTTGTTATCTTGTGATGGAAAATGAACTTTAAGGAGAGCGAGTGTGGGTGAACCTTTGACAAATTTGGATACCTTGGCCTAATGTGGGAATTATTTGGTGTAGTGATCATCGTCATAGATAAGATAAGGATAAAGAGGTTTTTTTTTTTCGTCTAATGGTTAGATTTTTTTTTCTTTCTCTTTGGGAGAACTGTTTTGTTTATTTTTACCCTTCCCTTTATTCTTATTGCCGAATGATTTAGCTTTGGCTATAGATGAGTTTACGACATGAATCTTGACAGAATTTTCCAGGGAAGGATCTCCTTAGGTGAATTTGGTAGATTTATGATTGGAGAAGTATATTTAGATGATCTATTTTTAATATTTGACATACTAACTGTACCAATTACACCGTCTACGGCCTGAGAACCAGAAGGAGTTGGAGTGAGTTGACATAGGTGTGCTAAATCAATAATTTTTACATACAGAGTATCGGACTGTGTTTAAACAAGATCCAGGTATTGGGCTTGAGCTATGAACTACTCTTATGTTACAACACCTCGTTTAGATACATGTTTAGTAATATTAGGAAGTAATGATTTGATAAACTATTCAGCCAAAATTTGATCCAAAATGAAAACTTTGACTAAGTGGTGTCTAGCTGCCATTCATGTATGTGATATTAAATGTACATAGAGGTACTTTGTTTTAACGGAGTCAAAATTTCTGTGCCATTATCATAATGGACTGGTAACTGAAAATTAGTTAGGAAGGTTAATGATAAAGCATTGGAATTGTAGAAAAAGCCTCGTGGTAACTCAATATACCACTTTGTGGCTAAGCCGATCAATGTTCTTTGAAAAATTCTCAAACTAATAGAATCATCGATTAAACAATTGGATGCACACCATAGATAATAAGTCATCACATGGTTTGAGGGGACTTTTCTTAATTTTTTTTCAAATTTTGGAATGTCACTGGGAAACTTAGTACGCATTGCTGGCCAAAACGGAAGATAATAAATTGGATCATTTGTTAGCCGAGAAAATTCCAGTAGATATAAAGTTGCAATGAATGGTAACTGTCAGTTAGGGTATTTTTGAGCGAATTGACAACATTGGGGGACAATGCCAGTACCTGGAGGAGGTTATCTAGGAAAATTTTGGATAACCTAAGCATTCAGAATTGGTATACCTCCGGGGTATCCAGGGGTAGACATACCAAGTTGAGGTTGAGCTAGTATTTGATATTTATAACTATGGTGTGGTTGGCCCTGATAAATTGGATTTTTTCCTATTTCACCATATTTTAATTTCCCTTGAAATGGTTGACTTTGAACAAACTCACCTTGAAAAGGTTGGCCTACTGAAGGTTTTCCCTGAATAGTTGGTCCTGTAAAAGGTTGGCCTTCAATATATTGACCAAAAAAAGGTTTTCCTTTGAAAATTTTGACCTGTAAAAGGTAAAATTGTTTGTATCATTCTTGCACTTGGTTTTCCTACATAGGTTTGAGGAATAGACTAAACTGTAGGTCCATTTTGATAAGTAGTAATATGAGGGATCGCCTGTGTAATGACAGGCGTTCATATTTGAAGGGTCGTAACAATAGAGATTTTAGAAACTCTGGGGATATGTGTACTTGTTTTTTAACATAATTTTGCATAGCAGATTAGATAGGAGTACTGGGAGTACTCGAACCAACTTGCTTACTATTGGGGGATATGTTCCGGTAAAAGATTTTCCTCCTTGAAAGGACTGTTTCTCTTGAAAAAAGTTGTTTCTATTGAAAAATTTGTTATCCTTAGAGAGGTTGATGTCCTGGAAAAGGCTGTTGCCCTTGGAGTGGCTGATTTCCTTAGAGAGGCTCTTTCCCTCAAGGTTCTATATAGCCACCTTGTGAGCTAGCTTGAGGTATATTCCCTGAAAAAATATATACATGTTTTGCTATCAAAGGTTCGGTGGTAGATTCAAACAATCTAGTTGAGATGGTAAAAGTTTCAGAGAATGGAGATGCTCCTTAGAAAGTTCTAGAAAGCGACTAGTACCCAGCATGAATAGAAGAATCGCCATACAAAAATGTTTCTAGTGAAGAGGAAAACATATATGACTCAGTATAGATGTTTTAAGAATCCATGTTACTATTTCTTTATAAAGAGTAGAATTTTATTTGGCGTGGTGACTCAGAGTAACCAGAGCAATGTACAAAATCAGTAAGGTCATGATACCAAGGATTTGGTCTAAAAGGAATTAAAGGGTAAATTGGTTAAATAAACCTCGGATATAAATATTCTTGACGAGAGGGAAGTGTAATCTATTCTTCCACGTCAGATATCTCTTCAATATTAATTAGGCAAGGAGGAAGATTCTCAATGATCAGAAGCTTTGCTCGAGGTGAATTAGGACGACCAAGAGTTAGGGCTATGGGTTCTGTAGGTGATTTAGAAGAACTGGAATCAAATTCAGTCTCAAATATTTTAGGTTCAGTGAGTTGCGTATTTTAAAACTCACCCATAATAGATTCAATGGTAATGAATTCAAAAATTTCTGTTTGTTCTTGATCTCTTTCAATTATCTAAGGTTGATTAACTTCAAAATCAGGATTTATTACAATGGATGTTTCTTCTTATTAAGTATACCCGGTTCATGATAGTTGAACTCTTTTAGTTTTTATGTTTCCAAATTTACTAGATGTATATTTAGGGGGTTTCCCCTGCATTCTATGTGAATGTCTCGGTAATTCAGCCACAGTTAATCTTCTTAACACACAAAATCAAAAAATTTCAAAAGAATACACCTAATTCCTCTTAAAATCAAACAAATGAAGACACGCATACAAAATATAAGAAACAAAACACACACAAACAATATGTTTCCACAATAAAAAACTAGTTGGTGATGAAATCCAATGTCGTAGATATTAATGTGGAAAACTGGCGGTTGGAATAGTTACCCTGACAACTTTCTTAATCAAAAAATCCGGTGCAAGTAACTTCACTATGCCATCTTGAATTGAAGAGTACCCTCTGGAAAGTCCAAGTGAGTCTAGTCAAAGTCTTCTCCAGGTACACTGGGACCTTCCCTCCGCCATCACCTTGGTAAAATTCCTAAATATTATGGCCACTAAGGTCACCAACTAAGATAATTGAACCTAGGGGAACAGTCTTTGTTCCACTATACATGCAAGGGCAGAGTATCAAAGCTCAATCTACTTGAAAGCTACTTGACATGGTAAATTTTAGGTTTTCTAACAAGTGCTCCCAAGCTACTCGACAAGGGTTAATTCGAGGTTTACCGTTTGTATTACGTGCACATCTTCTATCTTCACCAATGAAGTAGGTACGATTACCTCACTGTGTCCGACAAGAGCTCATGCTTGACTCTTTTAAGAACAGCTTCCCATAGCATAAATGCAAAAATTGGATTTCCCTACTGCAAGATTCTACTTATTTTTTTTTATCTATTTTGGAACGTTAGTTAAAAACTATTCCAAAGCATTAGCCCTAAGCTAAATTGGTGGAATGAGTCCTAGAAAATGTCAAAAATATCTAGATTTATTTTAATAAGCATTGTATATATTTGGATGTTATTTACGCATAAGGTTATGGAGATGAAACTTGATGATATTGTGACGTGACTCAAAATACTCTAAGTGCATCAATATGAAAATACAACTATTTATTTCAATGAATCTCTATTTAAAAGAATATTGAAGGGATTTTGGACTAAAAAAGTAAAAGCTTCCTAAAACTTTAGATTATATTTCTTTTCCATCAAGAAAACAATTTCATTTCCAATCATGACCAATATCTCTTTTGTGATGAAAATTTTCATTGATTACAAAGCCAAAATCTACAATTTTGATGGACAAACAATTCTCAAAAGAAAAGAAACTTATAAAAACCATAAAAAGTGAAAAAATTCAAAGTAAATCAAATTTCTTAACTAAAAATCCTAACTAATATACCTATGATTGTCTTTTAATTATTTCTCTTAGTTGAAATCAAACTAGAAAAATTTCCACTTAAACAAGAAGAAATGAAAACATAAAATACTAGTTTTGAGACAAATCAGACTTAGGTAATCTAGATTTTTTTCCTTTTTGCAATCGATTAAGAAACAAAAACTGAAATAAGTAAGGTTGGAAAGAATCTTGGTGGCTCAAGAATGAAATAACTAAAAACCAATGATCTTTGGCAATGAATCTATTTTCCAAAAAGAGAAATATATCAAACTAGTGAAAACCCCAACTGAATTATGCAAAAAAAGATGATTTATCAAAAAAGGCTCTAAGGTATACAGGAATAGTTCATAGATAGACTCTCAGAGTTGGTATAGATCAGGTCAAACCTTAATAAATTGGTTATTTCACTCTGGAAGAGAAAATCTTATTTTTTTCAAAATTTACCACAGGGTGTGCCAATTTTTAGTGAAAGCCAGTGCGCATGTGCACTGAACTATACTGGAAACTTGCACATGTTTGTGCTATGTTTTCGATACAAAAATTCACATGGTAGAGAAATTTTGAAAAAGAAAATTAAGGATTTCTAGTTCAGAGAATCTAAAATTTTATATACCAAACCATATTCATAAAAGTCAAACTAGGAAAGCTAGAATGTCAAACCAAACAAAATGAAGTGAAAAATAAACTTTCCTTTCCCACTGGAGTCGCCAATTTGTTTTGTGGTTTAATCCCTCTTGTAGACAAGAGTGAGCTACTTAGTACCCCCAATAGGTAACTAAAAATAAATAATCATTTGAATTCCTCTTTCTCTAAAATATTAACATTTTATATTATCATAACTTAGAAATGAGGAGGCTATGATCCTACCTTTCAATCAAGACATTTTATGTAAGAAGAACTTGCAATCACAAACAATGAAAAGGATCAAAGAAACTGTAGTATATAATAATCATAAATACCATTTCAACTTAGTGATCAAGGAATCTAAGTACTGACATCATTTAAATGAATTTAGAAATAAGACAATGAGAAAAAGAGATACATATGTGTTATCAGGAATAAAAAAAGAGAAATCTTACAACTTGAGCCTTGATGTGGTACACATTTCTCCTGTATGTATGCATAATCATATCCTCAGTTTGATAAGCCTTCCTCTCTAGAATGAACAACATGAAGTCTTGTTTACAAAGGTTTTAAATCCAATGTACAACCAAAAATTACTAGTATAGAATCTATGAACTCTATGAACTCTCTTAGCTATTAGTTTAGTATCTACCCTTCAACTTGAAACTTCAGCTCAATTTATAGAGAGATTGAGGAAGTTTCAAATACATCCAGAAAGGAATGAGATCCTTTTTTGAAGGGATTGGGGCTCCTTTAGCTAAGGGATATGATTCATGAGTAGAGGGATATAGATCGAACTGGTGTGACTCTAGAGGCTTATAGTTGGGAGAATATTTGACCAACCATGCTTCTAGAAGTTACCTTTTCATGTTTACTTCATTTTTCGAGGGTGTGAAGTTTTTATTGGAAAACAGACTGGCGGTCACAATGGCTAATAGAAGAAGTATGAGCACATGCGCAGGCAATGGTCACAAAAAGTGTGAAGGTAGTCTTTTAAAGGTTTTAAAGATATTTTTCCAAGTTTCCAAGACTTAGATCAGGAACATGAATGTATTTGAATTATAAGGGAACATGATATGGATGGTGATAAATCCATAACAATGGAAAAATATTATGGTGATAAAATGACATGTAACAGGAAGATTCCATAGAAATTTAATCTAGGATGGTCATATCAATTTTTGATTCAATAATTTTATTTATCGCTCCAAGGATCAGATCGTCTTCTACCAACGATGACACTTACGCGATGGGCTAAAAAATAGATCAAGCATTTTCATCAGTAAGCTTTGAGGAAAAATGTTTTTGCAGAGGAAGGAAATGTTATGAATTAATTATATATAAAAATAATAAAAATAATATAAATGAGAATAATAATTACTAATGATTAATTAATTAGTAATTAATGAAAATTTATGTTCCTAACGACATAACCATTGGTGAATATGTACCTGCCTAGGGTATATAAGAAGGCACTCATCCTCATTTTAATCATATTAAATCAGTAAAATATGCAATATTAAATTTACAGTTACATATCTTAAAATGGACATTTAGGTCATTGAAGCATTTTAAAGATTTGTTCCGTGTATACGACTTTTGGGTCATTACATCAATGTAATGACTAAACGTCATATACATAGTGGAAAAGTTTAATATACTTCAAAGACGTAAATATCCATTGTAAGACATGTAATTTTATATTGAATATTGTATATTTAATATTGTATTGATATAACATTATTACAATGAGCATGAAGGACTGCTTATATATCCTAGGAAGGTACCCCTTCACCAACAGTTATTTCTTTAAAGACATACCTTTTCATTAATTACTAATTAATTAATAATTAGTAATCACTAATGTCATTTACATATTTTTTGTTACTTTTTTATATATTTAATTTGTAACAATGACATCCATGAAACTTCCCTTTCAAAAATCCTTAGAAATCTTCTAAAATTTGTGTCCTAGCTTGTTCGTTTTATAATTTATTTTGGTCACCAAATTCCATATATACGTCAAATTCATGTTCTAGGAAGTCACACCCTATGTATTGTAATAGGAGAGAGAGTTTGGTTATTGTAAATTTTGGAATATATTAAAAATGTAAGTGAATTGATGAAGAATTCTTGATGTTGCTGTTTGGTCATCCGATCTGCTTAAGCGAACCTGTCTTACTCTGATGATGGGGAAGCTGCAATCAAGTGAGCCTGATTTCTATTCTTGTATTCTCCTCAATATTATCCTACAGGTGGTTTGACTGGTTCAGGTATTCATATCAATGACACCATAGAGGTCTATTGTAATTTTGATTCTCTGCAAATGTTATGAATGTTTGCAGGGATAGTTAATGTCTGACAGATATGATTCTGATAATTATGTATCGATCGGTATAATGCCCTCCGGATTTGTATATGTCATAGTACTTGGAATTTTTCTTTCTTAGAAAGCACTTTCTTATATACTGTGGCATTGATGATATGGATTTCTCGCTTCTTACAGCTGAGAATGTAATGTTTGAGTTATGTAATGTTATTAATATACAACGTTTTTTTCTTTCTGAAAAAGAAATAATTAAATTATTTTACTCATGTTTATAAATTTTCCAAAATATTTTGGACCGTGTAACCAAATTATCTACAATTAGATTAAACTGAGCTGAAAATTTAATGTATTTGTACATAATTTGAGTAATGCACTCATATTAAACAATATATGTTGGAATTGTATTCAAATTAAATTTTCTACATTTGAGATTAAAGAGAATATAGATGTACTCATGGATTTTGGTAATTTTATTTTGATCGTTCTTATGTAACATAGAGAAATGATATCACAAACTTGTAGTAATCCTAATATTTATCTACCTATATTTCACTATGATATGTCACTTATGTAATAAAAATCTCCAACGAGATGTGAGTTGTGTAAAACAGAGTATAAATTAGAGTCCCTTACATGAAAATCATAATAGAGATATAGTTTCATGGAAAAATTGAGCTAATAGAAATTGAGTCCTACTTATATGAAATAAATTAATACGATGAACTTGAAATATACAATATAATCTCTTCACTAGATATAACATATACACAATTTTTTTAGACAAAAAATTATGTTTTAAAATTTTGAAGTGAAATTTAGATATTAGAATACAAGTAACAAACAATTGGTAGTTTAAATATTTTTATATGTTCAACTGAAATATATGTGTGTGTGTGTGTGTGTGTGTGAGTAAAATTATATATTCACTAAAGTATTTTATCTGTAAAATTATGTAAGTGATGAAAGTTCTATATGCCATTATGTAAATGATGAAAATTTTATGTTCAATTTCACTCTATAACATTTATATAATCCTCGGAATTATATTATAGCCCTATATGTAATTTGATATCTATTTATGTAGGAAAAAAATAAAACATAGATTAAAACCAAAACATTAATATTCAACGAAACATAATTTCACTTAATAAAATATTAACTACTGAAAACTATTTACATTCATAAGATAAAAAAACTAACTAGGGCAATGGTAGCTTATATGTGAGAAGGGATGTGATGACTACATGCCCTATGAACTGTGTTACAATGAGTTTGAGACACTTTTATATTATTTAAAACAATGGAAAATCCAAATCCTCTAAATAACTACCCATAAGAGATGAACCACCAAAAATTTATGGGCCCGTTTGGGGTTAGTTAGTACATCAACTTCCTAGGGTCATAAATTTTGCATACGATCTCTATTTGATGCATACGATACATATTTAGAAATATATATATATTTAGGGACAAGAATTTTCAAATGAAAATTTTTGTCCTAGACTATGGGTCTATCCATTTCCCAGAAAAATGTTATTTAAGGCCTCAAAATGTCTATGAATGTTAAAGACCCAAAACAATTCCTAAAATAGTAAACTGTGCTAGAAATTACGAAACTAAAACGAAATAATGTTTGGGGTATAAGTGGAATAGGTGAGTGGAAATCCATATTCACCTAGAATTTTAGTCCCCACTTAGGAGGAAATGGTCCCCATTGCATTGAGTGCCTCCATGAGATTGGGAAACTTTTGTTGAACTTGGTCCCTGGTGAACCCCTTCTGTTGGTGCAAAATATGGTCAATTTTGACAACAACTTGATATAGTCATATCCTTAATTAGTGATTGTGATTAATATATGTATCCATGATACAATTGGTTCTGGCCTATTAAATTAAATATGGGTTCACCTATGTTGATTTCAGGTGCTCATAATGTCTCATGTGTCCAACAATGTTGGAAAGTATGGCCAAAGGTAGTCCACATTAAACACTGGGTACAGGCCAAGGAATGGGAGAACACTGAGATTGAAAGCACTCTCACCTAGACCTTGGTAATGGTGTAATTCCCATATTGAATTGGCCGAAGATTTTATATTCTACGGTAAGGAATTTCTTCTACAAATTCAATTAAACTTTATCACCCACTTGGAACTTATGTGGCACCCGATGTTGATCATGATATTATTTGTATGTGGCATTAGCTTTATCCAGGATATGATGGACCTACTAGAGGATGTGATATATACATTCAATAAACCTATTGGACTAATTAGATTCAAATTGAACATGTGCATATTTCGTATGTGTATTCACAAGAGGCATTGCAACATCAATGGGATATAATGCCTGAAATCCTATTCCCACTTAAAAGGCGTTATAGGCAGTAGAGCTATGGAGGGATCTATTATATTTTTACTACACATAAGGAAGAATCTCATCCCATGTTCATCTATTCTTGGAGTTCTACATGCATAGTATGTGCATTATCAGTATATTGGAAACTTTTGTCTAGTCATCAATCAAAGGATGTAATGTAGTAGACTTGGTGAGCTTATTGTCCAATGATGACCAGAGGCTCAACAATGACGAATTCAACGAACTACCATCCTAATATTATATAATGGTATATGGGATCCTAAAATGTACCCACACTCGTTTGAAGAAGAGTTTGGCAATGTCTTGTGCTGTGATTCTCTTCTTGCAAACCCTTAATATAACTATCTTAGAAAATCTATCAATGACCACAAATACATAGTTGTTATCATGCTTGGTAGAAGAAAGGCCATACATATTGTCCATGGAGATGGATTCCCAAGGTAGGCTAGGAGTAGCAAGAGGATTATATAACTCTTGCTTCTTGAATATTTTCTTGGAAATTACATAGGCATTGTAGGATATGATATATTTTCCAACGTCCTCTTGGAGATTTGGAAAATAAAAAATATTTCTGCAGTATTTCTGATGCCTTATCTACACCAAATTTTCATATCAACCTATTATTGTGCGCCTCCCAAATAATCTTGGCTCGATCACTTGAAGGAACACAAAGCTTTCTCATGTGGCATAACAATGCGTCGTAGAGGTGGAAGTCTAAAACATGCTTAGAATCCATACACATATGGTATGTCGTGGTGAATGTTTGATCATTTTTGTAAATTTTCACCCATCTAGAAGTCTCATGCCAACGAGAGTTAAGAATAGCGGTCAACACCAAAATTGATGGCTGAC
The DNA here is from genome assembly GCA_034641835.2 of Pinus albicaulis. NCBI lineage: Eukaryota > Viridiplantae > Streptophyta > Pinopsida > Pinales > Pinaceae > Pinus > Pinus albicaulis. The sequence continues at coordinate 1,656,739,077 of CM076584.1, read as the reverse complement.
TGAGGAAATATATAGAATTATTGGTGCTACCCTTCTTGTCCTTAATGTTCACATGAGATTTTTGTAGCTATGTGGACTATTTCTAATGATTGTCATTCTACAACTTCCCTTTTGTCAATATAATTTGAAGAGGTCAGTGATCTATATAGAAGATATTCTCCTTCCCCATAATGTAATGTTTCCACTACAGGCAAACCTACATGATGGAATACATATCATTTTCATAGGTGGGTTATTTATGAATCATATCAAAAAGTGTCTCACATTGATAGGACACCATATGCCCTTGATGGTTTTGAACTGCATGAATGTCATAGTCAGAGGCATCTATCTCAATGTGAGTACTGGTGCAGATCAAAGGCACTTCTTCAACTAATTGAACACCTTTTTTTGGGACTCAAAGCATAAAATATTTGTTTTCTCTCTTCCTTTAATAAATTTTTTTAAATTCCAAGTGATATGAGAGAATATCGACATGAACCTTCAATAGACATTGGTAATCCACAAAAAACTGTAAAGCTCAGTTAGATTTGTTGAAGTTGACCAATCCCAAATCACTTGGATCTTATTTGAATCCAAATGCACACCTTTCTTATCAATGATGTAACCCAGATATTAGACTTTGTTCTTGCCAAACATGCATTTCTCCAAGTTGGCACATAGTTTATGTTGTTGTGGGGTTTGAAGGACTTCTCAAATATGTTGCAAATTTTCTTCCTAACTCTTGTTGAAAATGAGGATTTTGTACAGATATACAACCACGAACGATTTTTTGTAGGGCCACAATATGTCATTCGTTAGCCTCATAAACATTGCAGTGGAATTCACCAACCCAAAGGACGTGATCAAACACTCAAAAATTCCCTCCTTGGATTTGAAGGAAATCTTCCATACAATTGTGGTTTCTATTGGAACCTAGTGATATCAAGACTTAAAATTAATCTCATTGAATTACATGGAACCCTTGAGCTGGTCAATGAGGTCATAAATCCACTGGATTGTATACCTATTCCTTATAGTGATTTTATTGAGTGCCCAATAATCAATGCACAATCTCCATGTCCCATCCTTCTTCTGTATGAGTACAATTGGGCTCCCACAAGGTTAGGAAATTTTTCAAATGTGCCATTCTTCTAGAAGATAATTGATATGTTGCTTGATTTTTTAATTTTCTAAAAGAGAGCAATGGTATATCAACCCATTTGGTAGACATGATCTGAGAGTCAAATCGATCAAATGATTAACATGATAGTGAAAAGGTGATCCTCTGAATCAGGAGAAGATGTACCTATATTCGTTCACAACCTTATCCACCTACTTATACTATGTGGAGGATACCTTCCTAGGGGGCCATGGATGTGACCACGATCTTCCCCTTACTTTGAGATAGAATCAGAACAAAAAAAATTTCTTGGTATGGGAAATTATCCTACTGCTTTTATTAGGAGAGATAAAATAAATGGAGTAGGTGGGGCTACCTCATTTATCATGTCTAAATTACCACCCAAATTAATAATAATAATGTGAGCCTTACACTCATACACAAATTGAAGCTTCCACAAGTATGGTTGGCCTAATAGTACATCTCAAACATAAAGTGGAGCAACACTACATAGTACCTCATCCGTGAATGGCTTGATGTTGAGGGAATGTGACATTGTTGGCTGATGTAGAGATCTCCCCCTTAGTGGAGCAACATAATCGTGTATGAAAATGGGTGTGGTGTTGTTGTTAGGCCCAAATGCTTCATGAACTTAGCTGAGATAAATTTATTTTCAATTATGTTGTTGAAAATGAACTATAGTGGTGAACCCTTCACCCACATCTTCAAGTGGAAGAAAATCTCACCCTCGTCTTGATCTTCGGGCATAATATTCTTGACCTTTGTGGTGGTAACAGTGCCACTAAATTTTTCATCAATAATATGTTTCGTCTTGTCATTCCCCTTGCTGGTCTCTAACTCAGAGTCAGAACATTCATTTATATTTGAAGCTTTTAGCTCAGCCACTAGTGACTTCTTAACGTGACACTCATTTGTGTTATAGGTGCGGTTTTTGTGGAAATCACACCAATTTCACATGTCCTTCTTTCCCTTCATGGTGCTACTACTTACTACTGTATTCTATGGCATGTTTTGGGCCACTTTATCTTGGCTTTTTCCTTTGTTCTGTGGTTTGGAGGTACCTTTTTCCTACTTCGTATTCACATATAAAAAGTCCTAATTCTTCTATTTAAATTTTTTCTTGATGCTTAAACGATATTTTTTATGGTGCATGAAGCAATAATATGTCTAGCTACTCAAATTATTCTTGGATTTATTTGTGCAGATAGCCACAATACTTGAGTATGAGATGTTTTTTCACAACCCTTGATTCCCAACTTCATGTGGAGGTTATGGAATTTCTTTGTGAACTTTGACACATCTTGGTCCCTTCCCTATTGTAGTGAGGTCTACTTTATGTACATACCTTCATAGCCTCTCATATGGTAATATTATTCCTTGATGGAATCTTAGAAAAAATTCAATGAGGGTGCGACTAAAAGTAGTGAGGGTTTCTCCTCGTCCCTCTAGTCACAGTTAGTTTCCGAGTAGTCCCTCCAATGTGGGGTGGCTTTGAGGAGTGAAAAATTAATATTTTCCTAATCAGAATAATTATAGACTGAAAAATATCCCTCCAACAGATTTAACCATATATCCAGGGCATATGTGTCTATTTCACCTTCACATATAGGGATGCCAAATTAAAATTTTACCTTAAATAGGATGGCACCTCTAGAGTGACTACAGGATGAAGATGCTTTGCCCATTAATTCCCGTCGAAGGATCTCGAAAAAAATGTCCATGATATTGTTCCTTTGTCACTGAAGGGATTATTTGAGTGATAATTTGAAAGGATCTCCTACTCCACCAAATTTATTTTCTTATGGCATGGGAGGTCGTTGGTGTTGAAAAGGTTGGTCTTGTAAGTGTTCAACGAGTTCAAGTCCCAAATCCTTATACCTTGACCTCGTTGGGGAGATTCAAAAATAAATATATAAAGGGAATACCATTATAATACTTTTGATCCATATTTATGTAGGAAAACAATGAAAAACAAATTCAAACCAACCAACAAAGATACAATTAAACATAATTTCAATTAATAAAATAACAATTGATGAAAATTGTTTACGTACATAAGAGAAAAAAATTAACTTAGGCCATGATAACTTATCTCTAAGAAGACATGTGACCACTACATGTCTTCTAAACTATGTTAAAATAAGGCTCAGAGGCACTTTTATTATTAAGAAATAACGAAAAGCACTAAACATTGAAAAACTTTTCCTAGGAGATGAAGCGCCAAAAATTTGTGGGCCATGTTTGGGTTAATTAGTACAAATACTTCTTGGGGTTGTAACTTTGGAATATAATTAATGTTTATGAGTATAATACCTTGTTATAAATATCTATATTAGGCAAAAATAAATCAACTATAGACCCCTGCACCACATTTTGGGGCTTCTTCTTTTACAAAAAAACGTCGTTTAGGGCCTTATAATAGTTACATAAGTTCATGACTGAGAAAAATAAAAAAAATAACAAAATATGCTATAAATTAGGAAAATAAAAGGATATAGTGTTGGGGTCCAACTGGAATAGGTGAGTGGCTACCAATATCCACTTGGATTATAATCCATTTATATATATAAGATTAATCTGAACTCTATAGATAATCCCGAACCTCTAGTTTATGATATGAATCACATGGTTTATAATATTAATCCTAAGGTTTAATATTAGGATTTATAATATTAGGGTTTAATATTGGGTTAATAATATTAATGTTTATAAAATTATTCCTAGGTTTATAATTATGGGTTTATAATATTAATCCTAGTGTTTTATGTAAATATTACGATTTATAATTCTCAGCTTAATAATATTAGGATTTATAATATTTTGCTTGATACAAGGGTTTAATATTGTGATGCTGGGATGGTACAAAAAACTATCCAATGCCATAGTACGACAATAATTTTCACACTGTTACCTAACATTGTATTTTATTAAATTTCACATTGCAACATTTCAAAATTAGGATTCAATATCAATCCTAGAATTTATAATATTAGTTTTAGGATTTAATATTAATCTAAGGATTTATAATATTGATATTTGGTTTATAACTCTAAGGTTTAATATTTTAAACTTAGGGTTTGAAGAAATTTCTATAGTCAATTATGTCAATGATTAAGACTCGATGTTAAATTTATCTCTATCACATTCATATAATATGTGGTATTATATTATAAGCCTATATACAATCCGTTATATATATATAAGGTTAATCCCAAGCCGATATATAATCCTAAGAATATGGTTTATAAACCTACGGCTCATAATATTAATCCTAGGGTTTATAATATTAATTCAAGGGCTTTAATATTAATCTTAGGGTTTAATATTAATCTTAGGGTTTACAATATTAGTCCTAGGGTTATAATGTTATGGTTTATATTATTAGTTTTATGATTTATAATATTAATTCAAGGGTTTAAAAGTCTATGGTTTATAATATTTATCTCAGGGTTTATAATATTAATCGTAGAGTGTTTTCTATGTAGTAACCTAGAGAAGTGTGGAATGATTAACGTGACTGTGTATAGAATGCAACATAAAGACTTCAGGAGAGAATAATATGTCGAGACTCTAAAGCCTTATGTTTTTTAATATGACAAGTGGTGTGCGGATGCAGGATCTCTTGTAGATGATGGACAAGACTCTAATTCTATTTCATGCATGGATGAATACGAGTCTATTGAAATGATTTATGAAAGAGACAATAAAATGTTGATGAAATGTGAAGAAGAATTACAATTTCTAGAAAATATGTTGATGGAAACTAAATCCGATAAAGTTTTAGATAAAGAAGAGAATTTTTCAAGCAGTAAAAATGTGGAACCTGAGAAAAAAAACAAGTTTCAATTTACTGTTGGAGATGGAGAATTAATGTTCCAAACTAGTAACACTAAAATTCAATAAAAAAAATAAATTGGATATCAAAATTGAAGAATTAAGGAAAATGATGGAAAAAGCGCATAAAACAGGATATTGCAAAAGAGGTAGAAATTCAACAACATGATACATTTGACTGCTGAAGTATACATTAACAAAGAAGGAGGATAATTTAAACATAGAAATTGGGAAACAGGAAAATTAAAAGTCAATACCATTGAAGCAGAACAACAAAGAATGGATTATCAACAAAAAACTAGTGTTTGGGATCTAGAACAATTTTATCCAACTTATTAAGACATATGGTCTGGAGACCATGATTTTCTTTTATGTGGGGCTTCAGATGCACGAGAATATAACCTAGGGTATCATGTTTTTCTAAAGGAGTTATTTTCTTCGAGATTTAATTAATTATTATATTTTACAATAGTTTTAGGAGAGAATGAGGGTTAGTTAGATCTCATCGAGAAATAAGGGATTATGTGAGATTTTCTCATGGATCATGATATATATTTCGGGAGTTTGTTTAGGATCTGGAGCCTCTTTGGGTTCAGATCCACTTGTATAAATCTAGGCGATCCTATAAGGTATGCAAGTGAGTGAGAGTGAGGAATGAGAGGCCAATGATTAGGCCAATTGTTCTCTTCTAAATATCTTATTTCTTTAATGAAATATTAATGAGATTTTCTGTGCATAATTAATATGTGGATTTCAGAAATTTGTGTGTGTGTATCTTTAAGTTGCAAGCATTCTAGTTTGCAACATAATTTATAATATTAGTTTTAAGGTTTAGAATTCATATACTACTTTATAATATTGGTATTAGGGTTTATAGTGCTAGGATTTTATATATCAAACTTAGGGTTTGCTGAAATTTCTCTATTCGTTTATGTCAATGAAAACTATTCTATCTTCAATTTCACACTATCACATCCATATAATCCCTCAGATTATATTATAAGCATATATATAATCCCAAGCATATAGTTTATAATGTTCATTTAATCCTAGGGTATAAGATATTAATACTAGGGTTTATAAGCCTACAATGCATAATATTAATCTTAAGATTTATAATCATAAGGTTAATATTAATCCCAATATTTATAGTATTAATCCCAAGGTTTATAATATTAATTTTGTAGTTTAATATGTTTTAGGGTTTAAATATAATCCAAGGATTTATAATATTAATCTTAGATTTTATAATTTTTTTAGGGTTTAATAATATGGTTTATAATATTAATAATAGGGTTTATAATATGTATCATAGGGTTTATAATCCTACAATTTATAATATCTAATGTTGCCAATTTTTTTAGTGCAAAAATCCTTAAGGACACTTTCCATTTTTTTCGTAAAAAGGGATATAACTTAAAATTTTATTAAAATTACGAAAAAAGTCACTAAGAGAAAAATGACCCCTACATGTAAAATAATATTAAATAAGGAGTCTAGAAGCATGGGGAGAAATTATAAAATAATCATGGAATCATTTATTAACCATATTTTTCTATCTATCTTCGAAAATTGAACTTTTTGGAGTTTCTGAGCACAAGAAGAGAAGTGTTGCTTAGCATAGGAATTCCTAGCATAAATTCAACACTCATCTCAGAGAAATTTGACATTCTCCCTAGTGAGGGATTTGGGATTCTAATTTACGACCTCACTTGAGCTAAATTGTAGAAGTTACACTTAGTTCCACATGTTATTTTTTACGCAAAGTGCAGTTCTTATTATCTAATTAGAGAAACTTCCTTTGATTGGATATTTTGGACATTTGCAAGAGTATTTCCCATGTTGAAGGTAGTGATTAGTACCATTTTGTAGGGATGAATTGGCGAGCATTTTTTGGGAGAAAATTTTCTATTTGATGGGTAGTTTAAACTTTTTGGGGTTTTACCAGTTAGATGGAATTAACCCAACATTTATTTGGGTTTTTTTCAGTTTGGTGTGAGGAGTTTCAGGTTAATTTTTAAAAAAATTCAGGGCATTTTTAAGAGTAGAAATTCCAATTTTTCTCTAGTAGCAAAAAGAACATTTTTTTGGGTAATTTGCGGTTTTTGGGGATTTTTGGATTCACTGAAAAATAGAAAAAAAAAATCTTGGATTTTGTGGGTTTGGTTTGAGGATATCGATGTTTGTTTTCTAGAATATTTCGTACACTTTCGAGAGCATAAACTTATGTTCTTTTCCAACGGGCGTAAGAATATTTCTTGAGAAATTTCTAGATATTTGAGAGAAACATTTCCAACACCTGAGCCATCACTTTCTAACGTAGATTTTTCATAGCTTAGAGTAACAAGCTAAGGTTCCATCTCTCCTGCTATATTTTGTGCTCAACCTCCGAATATTGATAAAATGACCTGGTTTTCTTTCCTAGTCTATTGAGTTGTTGATTATGAGTTCATGTTTAAATTAGTTATTGTAGCTTAGTGCATACTCTTGATTTTAAAATTTATTTCCTAGTTTAAATATTCCATAATATTAAATTGAGTGTTCATAATATTAATCCTAGGTTTTACAATATTAGTTTTAGGGTTAAAGATTAGCTTAAGGGCTTCTTATATTAATCTTAGGGTTTATAATTCTATGGTTTATAATATTTATCCTAAAATTAACGGTATTGGGTTTTATAATGCTATAGTTTTACAATATTAATATATTAATATTAGGGTTTACAATATTAGGTTTTGTAATATTAATCTAAAGGTTTAATATTAAAATTATGGTTTATAATATTAATATAAATTTTTATAATCCTAATGTTTGTAATCGTAGGGTTTGTAATAATAATCTCAAGGTTTAGTATTACTCTTTAGATTTATAATATTAGTCGTAGTATGTGTCATATTAAGCTTAAGGTTTAGAATATTAGTGAGAGGGTTTAATATATTAATGTTAGGAGTTTATAATATTTGTTTTAATATCAAGGTATAATATTGTAACATTGGAATGGTATAAAAATTTATTGCATTGTGACAACCATTGTCTCAATTTGATAGTGAATCTAACAATCATCGTCGCAATGTTATGTCACAGTACTTCGAAAATTATTGAAGATCACACCGTGAAATTATGAAATTTGGGTTTAATATTAGAGTTTATAATATGATTGTTTAATATTTTATTTATAATATTATTCCTAGGATTTATAATCATAGGTTTATAATGTTAATCCAAGGGTTTTATATTAATCCTAGGGTTTATAATATTAATCTTACGCTTTATATTATTAATATTAGGGTTTATAATATTGGGTTTAATATTAGAGTTTATAATATTTTGCTTAATATTGTGACATTGGAATGATAAAAAATATTTTGAACATCACATTGTGACAAACATTGTCATACAGTGACAATTAATCTCACAATGCTTGTCTCAAAGTTACATTGGATTACAATTATAAAATTAGGTCTAATAATGTTTGGTTTAATATTATGGTTTATAATATTGGGTTTAATATCATGGGTTATAATATTGAGTTTAATATTGGGTTTAATATTAGGGTTTATAATATTTTGTTTAATGTTAGGGTTTATAATATTTGGTTTAAAATGAGGTTTATAATGTTTATTTTAATATTAGTGTTTATAATATTTGGTTTAATGTTATAGTTTATAATATTTTGTTTAATATTAGAGTTTAATGTTGTGATGTTGGAATGGTATAGAAATATATCCAAAGTCACATTATCACAAACCTTTTTGTAAAGTGAAAATCAATTTGATGATGGGTCCTAGTCTGCACCCAAAATGTCGAGCAACAATGAGTACTTTGGGAAAATCTCCAGAAACTTATTACTAAAATTGACAATCATTTTCAAAATGCTACATTGCATTGTAATTTATTTGATATTATGGTTTAAAATTTTATTTATAATATTGGGTTTAATATTAGGGTTTATAGAATTGATTTGACTACTAGGTTTGTAACATTGTGTTCAATATTAGGATTTATAATATCTAACATTTCACAATGTTACATTATGTTGTAATTTATTCCACGTCATATTGTGACATTACAAATTTAATTTATAATAAGAGGGTTGATAATATTTCCTTTATAACGTCAAGACCCACTAGCACTACAGGTTGAGGATGGGCCTTGTTAGTAAGGCGACCCACGATCAAACCTCACGGGGGTGGTTGTGCCATGTGCTAGGGGGAGGAGACATGCTAAAAAAATCTAGTCAACTAAAGGGTTGGTGTAGCTAAGGCCGGCTGTGATACCAAGGTGAATTTAACGGCTTATAGGCCCCTGGTTCACGGCTCACTAAGCCACAAGTCAAGCCTCGAGGATCATAGACAACCTAACAGACACAAAAAAAAATATTTCCTTCATAATATTAATTTTTATAATATTGGGTGTATAATATTTCATTTAATATTACAATTTATACTATTTTGTTTAATATTAGGGTTTATAATATTGGGTTTAACAAAATAGTTTAAAATATTGTGTTTAATATTAGGGTTTATAATATGGATTTTAACATTAGGTTTCTAAATTTGAATTTAATATTAATGTCAATATTGTGATGTTGGAATGGTACAAACATCTATCGAACATCCCAATGTCACAAACATTGTTGCAATGAGAAAATCAATTTTACAATCATTGTCGCAATGTTATATTACATTGCAATTTATTCAATATTAGGGTTTAAAATTGGGTTTATAATATTGAATTTAATATTGGATTTAATATTAAGCTTTAATACTAAGATTTATAATATTCACTTTATAATAAGATTTGAATGTTAATTTGAAATTATTGACTTAATTAAATGCTTAACTTATCTTTATATTAAAACCAAGTACTAACACCAAATACTAAAAATTTCATACTCTATTATAATTATATATTAAATAAAAGAAATATTATAATATTAATATTATTATAATTATATATTAAGGAATAAAAATATCATAATACTAATATAATAATATTAATGTATAATAATTATAATTTAATAATATAAATTATTATCATAATATTAAATATTAAAAGCTTACATTATTATTATATTGAAATTAAGATTATAAACCTAATACGTATAATAATATATTATAGTTTATAACCTTATTCTTAATATTTAAAATATTAAATTTTAAAATTAATATGGTAATAATATTACAATATTATAATAATAATTATATTTTTTATATTATAATACAATTATTACAATTATATATTAATTCATATTAATATTTAAATTTATATTAAATCTTTACTATATATTTTTAAATTATTAATATGGTTGATGTAGGTGATTGTGCTAATGACAACATAGATAACTTACGTCTTTTTTTCGAGGGAAAAAAAACTGTTTATATTAGAAAAACAAACAGTAGATACATTTAGAGTGCAACAAAGTATCAACCAGAAATTCGTGATATGAGACTCATCTCAAAGTTCAAGAAAAATCACGAGAGACATAAACCAAAAACAAATGAAGCATTAAAACAGACAGAGATGCATCTACATCATAATACAAAAAATATTTATAGAAAAATGGTGACTTCCTCTTTAATAACTTTCGGAAGCAACCCTCTTGATTTTTTTATCTCTTACGGCTACATCATAAAACAAGAAGACATTTATGGAGAGGTGGTGACTTCCTCTTCAATAATTTTCAGAGGCAACCCTCTTGATTTTGTTATATTTTCTGCCACGTCCCCGTGGCCAGCCGATGGGATGCCTTCCGATCTAGGGCAATAATAGACCACAAAAACGCTGAGCACTTATTACAAAACCAGGCCTATCGAATGACACTGAACACAATTCAACTAAATCAAGTTGGACCATAGATGGACTTTCTGGTGTATGTTGTCAAAGTATCAACCCGAAATTCGTGATATGAGAGTCATCTCAAAGTTCAAGAAAAAGCCCAAGAGACAAAAACCAAAAACAAATGAAGAAAAAAAAATCCCAGGAGACATAAACCAAAAACAAATGAAGCATAAAAACAGACAGAGATGCATCTACATCATAATATAAAAAACATTTATAGAAAAATGGTGACTTCCTCTTTAATAACTTTCGAAAGAAACCCTCTTAATTTTGTTATCTCTTACGCCTATATCATAATACAAGAAGACATCTATGGAGAGGTGGTGACTTCCTCTTTAATAACTTTCAAAAGCAACCCTCTTGATTTTGTTATCTTTTCTGCCACGTCCCCGTGACCAGCCGATGGGATGCCTTCCGATTTAAGGCAATAATAGACCACAAAAACGTTGAGCACTTATTACAAAAACAGGCCTATCGAAATACAGAACACAATTCAACTAAATCAAGTTGGACCATAGATGGACTTTCTGGTGTATGATGTTTATTATGTACCTTCAATGTTGTGTCGGTATAACGATTAGTTGCGATGTCGTCAGACATAATTTTCCACAAAAAATATTCATACTTTTTGTGCGGGCCTATATGGTCATTATTATATTGTTATAGAAAGCAGCTATGTGATAAGATGATTTCTTAACTATACAATACCATCATTTCACCCTAAACCTCTGACTTTTGAGATTCCTCTCATCTCTGCTCAGTGATGATTTCACAGATAAATTCATCTTTTCTTTTTATTCGTTTCTGTTTCTCTGTATTGTCATTACAATAGATAACAAAGTAAGGTAAGGATGAAGATGATAAACCAGACAATAGAAAAATAGAATTATTCAATGCTATTTTCAAAGAAAAATGTTTGATGATGCATGTTTCTAAACAAAACGAGCAATAATGATAGGGATATGAAATCTCAACGGATGTCATTCGAAAATTTATCTATGATATATGGTCTTTCATCGTCATGAATTTGTTATCATCCCCTCATTTCTGAGTATGTTGTTGGTGGCTTGGCGAAACTGTATTGATATAAAGGAAATTGTGGCCTCTTCTTTTTAAGAAAAAGACAAACCACAGTGGAGCCAAATGTAATCTATATGGAGGAATCTCAAAAGTCAGAGGTTTAGGCCTATATGGTCATTACTATATTGTTATAAAAAGCAGCTATGTGATAAGACGAGTGCTTAACTACACAATACCATCATTTCATCACCCTAAACCTCTGACTTTTGAGATTCATATGTTTCTTATATTATACTCAAAAGATGCACATTTGCTTGCACGTTCTTTCAAATAAATGTGCATCTTTTGAGTATAATATAAGAAACATATGAATCATCTGTACAACCCATCCTACCAGGCGGCTTCATTATTTTGTAATGCCGGAGAACACCACTCACTAATTTACATTTAGTGTGAGCGTGCTCCAGTGGCAAGTATATATTAAAATATTGATCATAATAAAATATGTGTACAATGTGTAAATTATATGGAAAATACTTTATATTTTAAAAAGATGCATACATAGGTTGATCACTCCGCCATGATATTGAATGGCATTTTGAAAATGAAAGAAAAAATATATATTTTTATGTATAATGTTTAATAATTTATTTTATTTTATTGGGACCTTAGAGCTTTGTGCAACAATGTTCACTGTATTCTGATGTTGGAAATTCACATAAAAGTTTCTCTTGAAATATGGGTTGATATTAAATATCATTTTAGATTCATTTTAATGTCTGATTTACCAAGTTTTAAAGATCAAATTTCTTTTCATTCCAAAACATATATATATGTTAAGAGATTTCATGCTTTTCTATCTGAAGTCAATTAGTTATAATTATAATTATAGTTATAATTATTAATTGTATTTTATTTTATTTTAATATTTGTTTTTATATAATATTACCAAATCAAAATGTTTAGAGTCATTGCAACATTTTTACATATTTTGAAAAGCTTCTCATTTTTAATTAAGCTCCCATGTAAATATTTATACACATTTACATTACTACAACATCTATCTATATCTTTTTTCTTTTAAATTTAATTTAAAAATTAGAATAAAATTAGTATATATAAAATAATTTGATTTTTAAATAACTTCCTAACTTCACTCTCTAACTAATAATTATCATAAAACACACACACACACATATATATATAGATATATATATATACCATTTTTTCTAATATGTGCATCATAGCTGTGTGCATCATAGCTATATCATGAAGATGATCTTTTTTTTTTTAATTTTATATGCAAAAGTAAGTCACTTCCATTTTTCTTTGTAACAAAATTTTGATATTTGTTTTTTTTTTTTTCGGTCTTTTTAAACTTGACTCAGATATCTCCTAATATAAATAAGTATGTTTTCAAGTTTTATTTAATATGGTTACTTTAGTACAACTCCCTAGCCATCCAAAGATGAAGGTATTCATATTTATTTTACAAGGATGAGGGTATTGATATTTATTTTAGCCTTGTGACCTTGTTATATTTACCATACATGGTAGTGGTTGACCATATATATGTATTTGAATTGTTATATTCACACCACAATAGAGTGGTTCACCATATGTATTTGAATTTTTATGTTACACATATGTACTATGTACATAGCTCGGGAACTAATTGTTATATTACACGTATATACTATGTACATAGCTTGGGAAGATAATTTCTATGGTAAGATATATGTTGAATTGTTTTGTTGTTTTGGGACCCCAACGCCCTCATGGAACTTTCTAACAATTTGAGTGACATGACACTTTGTTCATGTGAGTGGAAAATGTGGAAAGAGGTCCACGAGGTTTGGAAATCCCTAGGCAGGTGTCACACTTGAATAGTGGTGATTCTTTTGCCTTAGATTGACGTTGGGGTGGTATTATGCCATTAGGGTACTAAATACGCTATTTCCCCACAACATTGAACTCCTTTGCGTTTGGCTTAGGTTGATGTGTAACTCTATTCATCTATGTTGTTCGTGAGGTCTCGGTTAAACGGTGATGAGACGGGCTATTATAGCACTCATCACAGGTTCAATTTTCTGGACATGTTGATGGAAATCGAGTTAAAAATCGAGTTAAAAATCGAGTTAAAAATCGAGATCGGGGTGATGTATCTGGACATGTTGATGGAAATCGAGTTAAAAAAAAAGAAGTGAAAAAAGTGAAAAATGAAAGGTGTTACCAAACTTTAAAAAAAAAAAAAAAAAAAAAAAACTCTATTTGTTCGTGCTCAAAGTAATATTTAATGTGGGCTCATAAAAAAATTTAAATAATTGTAAAAATACAAATTTAATGTCGGCTCATAATTTGTTTTAAATAAGTATATAAATAGACAATTACAAATCCATTAACCCAACACACTTGGATCATTATTACTCAAGTTTGCTAGATTTGTGTAAACCGGAGGTATGATAAATCACTGAAACCTCTTTTTATACCTACTCTAAAGGTATGCTAAATAAATAAAAATATAAATAGACTCTAGGTATGGTAAATAAATAAAACCTCTTTCTGTTTTAACTTCATAAAACTCTTTGTATTTACGAAATCTCAAAACGGTGGTTTTATTTAGGTCAAGCCTATGGACCAAATACAATGGGACAAATATTATTAATACCTTGGGCTAAATACTATGGGCCAAATAATGTATTTATAAAAGAGGTATGGTAAATAAATAAATATAAAATAAGTATAAAGATGTATGATAAATACATAAAAATACATCAAATATGATTAGTGTTGGACACCTAATTCGCTAATGATTAAGGTGTGGGAAATGGACAAAAGACATCCAAGAAACCTTGGAATGTGGAATCCAAGTGTCACCATGAATATAATATAAATGTACATCTGATTCAATAATATATAGCTGATGCTCATATTTCCTATTCGTGTGTGTTTTCGAAGCCTATATTTGACATAGTATCAGAGCGGCGATTGATGGAGCTCGAATTCGAGCCACTTTTGTGGCCATCTCAGTCCTACCATTCTGGGCACTCTCTGCCTTCCCTGCCAGTCCTCCATACGCTCTCCAATACACTGTGTTCCAATACACTGTGTTCCAGATTCTATTTTCATTCAAACTCTTCTATTTTCATTCAAACTCCCGCTCACCTCAGCTAGGCTCACCTGCACTCTAATACAGTTGCATTACCAACCGCCTCTCCTATTCGGCTGTACTCTCATCTTAGGTCCTTGGTCTTCTTCAAGTGTGTTTGTTGTTTTTGAAGCAAGCTCTAACACTTGAACGCAATATTTTATTGTTTTCTCATTCAAGAGAATATTTTGTTGTGTTTAAATCCAACTCGAGAGTTTGAGTGCTCTATTCGAAGAGTTGATCAATCTCGAGTGCATTTCCTAGTCTTTTAAACGATTTTCAAAGCTTTGGGCTAAATTGAATTGGATATTTTGTCACAGAGAATGTCGGAGGTCAATGTTGTGATTTTTTATCGGTATTCAATTTTTTTGTAATAAAGGTGATGCAGCTTTCATGTAGGTAATTCCACTTGGACCTTCCTTCTGCGTATCGAGTTTTCCTCCTCATCGCCAGCCTGTGGCATTGGCATCGTCAACCACTGGAAATGGTGGCCCTCCCGTCGCCGGTTCCTCAAACGTTGTCTCACTCCACAATCCGTTGGTCCCGCTCAACACTATCGGCCCTCCTCACCACCGCAGGTTTCTGCTCGGGCCTCCTCTCTCATGACCCTCCTCCACCATGGCCTGTCCCTTCCTCGACTTTGCACTCGACCAATCCCTTACCTGACTTCGCACTTTGGTGCCTCGATCCTCCCTGTCGGCCCTCCCTCCGACCTCCGTCGGCCTCCCTACAACACCACCAGTCGTCGCTCTCATTCTGCCCTCATGTGGTCCTCCACATATAAAACCTCCAACAATACCATAAACCTCCCTTCAACTTATCTAAGGTTTTCATAAAACCGCCCTTCGACTTATGACTGGCTGAGTTATTTGTGCTACCATAGTCAACCGAAAAGATTGTTAGAAAATATGTGAGCGAAGACATCCAATAAAATCTTTTGTGGGCTTTTCATACCCACTTCTAGTCAGAGATTCGGCTTGGTATGCTTCCTTTAGAAGGTATGTTGAATTTTTTGAAGAATGTGCATTAAGATCAAAACCGTGTGTGCATTGAGTTTATTTTTCGAATACGATGTTATGGTGTGGTAAAATATTTAAGGTGAATGACCATATGGTGAAAAGTGATTGAAAGGTTTGTAGCGTAAAGTTCATACATATCAAATGTGATATGTTGGAGAATGTGATGCATGTATTATTAATATGTAATGGCATATGTAGTGTCGAGAGATATGTTGGTACTATAAGAAGTTTCCATTGCTTATATCTTGGTGGTGTTTGAAAGCTTGACATGAAACCAAACACAATTGAATTTGAGAGCTATCATTGTTATTTAACACAACTGCAACTTATTGTATAATCTAATTATATTGACATTGTGAGTGGGCATTTCTTATTAGTTCATAGTTGTGATTAGTGTTTGAAGTGTAACTTTGAGTTGTTGAAAAAAATGGATAAAGCTGATGATGCATTAGAGTTGTTGAATAACCTCATTCATTCCATTATTCCCTATATGGGAAAAATTAGCAAGAACTCTCTCTCTAATATTTAAACTTGTTTGGAAGATGCATAAGATAAAATTGATTTCTTGGAGCTTGAGTCAAAAGCAGAGCTACAACAACTTAGTCATCATTCTCAACCTGTTTATGGTAAGAATGTTGAAACAAACTGCCATATGCAGTGAGTTGATTCAGATCTAGTGCTCAATGAAGCAACAAATTTACATGCAAATGCAAAAGTTAAGTTTGTACTTGTCAAGCCAGTCATCAAACCTTGGGAAGAGCGTGTCCATAAAAAGCACATAACTGGTAGTGGATATGACAAGGATGTGTCCTTTCATATTCGAGACTATTCCAAGCCCATTAAATTTCAAAGTGCTAGATTTCTTTATGATAGTTCACCTTCAGTTGTTCCAAATCCTTCTCCTTTTCCATAACAGTCACAACAGATTGATAAATTCCAACACTATGACTGAGTTGGCCATATGAAAGATCATTTTTTCGATATTCATCGGTGCAAGCATTGTGGTCAGCACACTAATTCCTCACACACAGGCTTCATCTTGAATAGACCGCTTCTTGGAAATGAGCATGAACATCCAAGAAGATGTTTTAGTGATATGTTAGAACTTATTATAGAGTATTGAACAGTCTTGCAGTTGGATTTTCGCCATCATCTCACCTTGTATCTTACAGGGGGGAAATGATGGTCATCTACAAACTTCAAATCCACTTCAAGCAAGCCTGAGCCACAATATTTCATTCTAGATTCAGAGTTGTATCTAGAGACAACAATTCAAGCAAGCCTCAGCCACAATCTGCCATTCCAGATTCAGAGTTGTATCCAAAGGCACAATTTCCCATGAGCATGTCTTTGGTTGGTCGTTATCCTTTAGCTATCTATGTTAGGTTGAGATTCTTCCGCTTCAAAAAATTGGGGGCACTTCCTCTAGAAGAAGACTTTAGCTTCTTATCAGTTTTGGACGAGTTACAGGAAATGCATTAAGAATTCCATAGTTGGTAGTCATCCTTAAACCATCACAATTTGTAGACCACCCTTCTTCTAGGTTGAAGGTCTCCCTCTTCAAAAAAATAGGATCACTTCCTCTAGCAAAAGAACTCAGAGTTTTAAAATATTTGGGAGAGTTTTGAGAGCTGCACTATGCATTTTGGTGTTGGTTGTCATCCTTAAACCACCCCTTATGCCAACATTTTAGAGAGCTCATTCAGTGTAGTGCTGCCATGCATACTTCGCATATTTGTATTACAACTCTCTTCTTGGTCTCATACATACCCCTTTGGATTAAGAGGAAGAATGTTGGACACCTAATCCGCTAAGGGTTAAGGTGTGGGAAATGGACAATCAATGGAAGTATAAGAGACCTTGGAGTGTGGAATCCAAGAGTCACAATGAATGTAATATAAATGTACATATGTGTCAATAATATCTCACTCATGCTCATCTTTCATATTCATGTTTTTTTACCGTGCCTATGTTTGAAAATTAGAAATCAATATCTAAGTATATACCAAGCCTATGGGTCAAAGACCATGGTAAAGAAAAGATGTATGGTAAATAAATATAAATATAAATAAACCATAGGTATGGTAAATAGATATAAATATAAAAAAACGAGGGATGTGGTAAATAATAAAAACTCTTTTTATATTTACTCCATAATCCTCTTACATTTAAGAGGTTTTATTTAGGTGAATGTGTTGGCC
Organism: Pinus albicaulis; assembly: GCA_034641835.2. Lineage (NCBI taxonomy): Eukaryota > Viridiplantae > Streptophyta > Pinopsida > Pinales > Pinaceae > Pinus > Pinus albicaulis. The sequence continues at coordinate 1,656,720,891 of CM076584.1, read as the reverse complement.
AAATACCATGGGCCAAATTATAATTAATACAATGAAAAAAAACCATTATTAACCCAAATATTAATATCAAAAGGTTATTATTATTTTTATTATTAAATCTAATATTCATATCAATATATTATAATATAACTTTGGATTAATAAAATATTAAATTTGTTATATTATAACATATATTAATGTATCATGATATATATTAACTCTAGATATATATGGGAGGGAACAACAAATACATAGAGTGATGGAGGTGGAGATGGGGAGTGACAAGGGAGAGATGAAGATAAATGGAAGGAGAGTGGAGACGAGAAATGAAGCGATAGAGAGAGAGAGGGAGAGGGAGACACAAAGATGGAGGGGGGGAGAGAAAATGAGAGAGAGAGGAAGATAATGAGATAATTGGAGGGTAGAGAGAGAGAGAGAGGGAGGTAGGAAGGATGAGAGAGAGAAGGGATAGAGATATGGAGTTGGAGGGGGGGAGAGGGAGGGAAGAAGAGATACATAGAGAGTGAGAAGTGTAGAGACAGAGAGGGAGTGAAAAGGAAGATATGGAGAGAGAGTATGTATGTTTAGGGATGAGAAAAAGAGACAAAGAAGCATAGATGAAGAGAAGAGGATAATGAAGGAGGGAGAGGGGTGTAGGATAGAAATGGAGAAAGAGAAGGACGAGAGAGAAGACTTGAGAGATAGGAGGAGAGAAGAGGAGAGAGGGATGGAAAGATATATGGAGGTGGAGGGGGACAGAGGGATGGGAGAAGAAAGACATAGAGAGTTATAAGTGAAGAGAGGGAGGGGAAGATATATTGAGTTGGGGAGGAGAGAGGGAGGTAAGAAGAAATACATATTGAGAGAAAGGTGGAGAGAGAGAGAGGTAGTGATAAGTAATATGGAGAGAGGGAGAGATGAGAGCAAGAGGAAAAATAGATAGAAGCAGGGGAGAGGGTGAGAAGGGGAACATAGAAATATATATGGAAGGTGAAGAGAGGGAAGAAGAGAGTGATGGAGAGAGGGAGGGAGGGACATATAGATTTATAGATATGGTGTGCGAGGGTGTGTGTGTCTGGGGGTGGTTGAGATAAAGTGACAAATAAGGAGAGATGGAGCGATATATAGATATGTATGGAGAGGGGAGAGAGGAAATAAAATTTCTTGCACTAGATGCATTTATTTCAGTGTAGATGGTGATTTATAATCCTATTTGATTGCTTTCACTAGATGCATTTATTTCACTATAAGTGGTTGTCTCTAATCGTATTTGATTGCTTGCACTAGATGCATTGATTTCAGTGTAGATGGTGATTTCTAATCCTATTTGATTGTTTGCACTAGATGCATTGATTTTAGTGTAGATATTGATTTATAATGATATATGATTGCTTGTAGTAGATTCATTGATCTCAATGTAGATGATTTCTAATCCTATTTGATTGCTTGCACTAAATGCATTTATTTCAATGTAGATGGAAATTTCTAATCCTATTTTATTGCTTGCACTGGATGCATTGATTTCAATGTATATGTTCTTTTCTAGTTATATTTTTTATTTCTTGCACTAGATGAAATGATTTCAATGTATATGGTATATAATCCTATTTGATTTCTTTCACTAAAATCATTGATTTAAATGTACATGTTGGTTTCTAATGATATTTTATTACTTGAACTAGATCCATTGGTTTGGGTGTAAATGTTGATTTCTAATCCTATTTTATTTTTTTCATTAGATGCATCGATTTCAATGTAGAATTTTTTTTCTAATATTATTTTATTTATTTCATTAGATTCATTGATGTGAGTGTAGATGTTGATTTTTTATTTGATATAATTGTATGTATGATGGTACATTAATTTTAAAGTGATTCGATTAATAATGTGCATTGATTTTGGTGTAAGCACAAAATATTATTTGCAGTGTACATTGATTTTTCTATTATATTAATTCAACTTATTAATATTGAAGAGCAAGAGGGATAAGGTATGATGTTTACTACAAGAACTCGAGCTAAATATTTAAATGTTTTATGATATGAAAAGATGATAAATATAACAAGGGTTACAATAAGAATAGTAGAATAAAATAGTTTGAGATTGATCACAATGAATGCTATTTGTAATTGACAACATTCTTATTATTCCATTTTCGATCATTCAACACTATTATTGTCACTTTGCATTCAAAAAATGTATTTCATATTTTTTCATCATTAAAGTTTTTAACAATATTTATCATCTCAACAAACTCGGTAAGTAAGAAAATTTATAATTTAAAATATGAGGTTAATCTCAGACATATTTAGCATATTTAAAATGATTATATTAATATTATATATATTTACATACTATTGATAAAAAAAGATTAAGAAATTCATCTCTTTGATAGATTTTCCTTGGTTGCACATGACTGAAATGAACCTAGATCCATCTTAACTACGGATCTATCAAGTTCCGACCATTCCTCAAGTTTTTCACTCAAAGAAGAGGTTTCCACATCGAGATATTTGATCCCTCTCGAAACTTGATAGATCCAGAGTTAAGATGGATATAAGTAGTTTTTTTACACATCCTTGCATTTCTATAATTTGTTGTAAGCTTCAAATTCTAACTTCATGGTAGTGATATGTCGGAGGTTGGCCATAGTTCCCTTAGAGGGTTTTGGCTTAAAATCCATTTTTCTCTGCAATTCCACCACAAGACTATCCTTCATGCACAGAGTCTGTCTCAATTGACCATTACTTCTTGAATTTTTGAATCAGAATTTAAACCCTAACTTGCTTCTCATCCTCACATAGTTTTACTTCTATCAGCATATATTTACAATATAAACAATATCGCATTTTTAGTATGAAAATGAAATAGAGGTTATCAACTATCTTGTTAAGGTGAGACTCTATTTATCTCAAATCGTTCAGAATATCCCTTACAAGATTAATTTTATCACAAATTCAATCCAACAAAGGGATTCCCTTCTTATGTGCATAGGTTACTCTACGGCTAGCCTCACTTATCTTGTGACGTTGTATTGTAGCTAGAAATTACGCAATTTTTTTCTCTCCACTATGAACTTAAGGTACTTATTCCACAGCTTCTTCTTTATAGGGTTTCAATACCGACTTCAACTTCACTTGTTTCTCATGACAATATAATTCAGTGTTACTTATGTTGAGGGAAAATACTCTCATTAGTCAAACTTTTCCCCAAAGATAATTTATGTTGTAATCATGAAGGGTTTTTAATTAAAGACTTTTACTAAGGGCATGAAACTTAAATAAGCCATGTATATAATTTTAATTAAGGGTTATACACACCTTTCGTTATCAAAATTCTTATGTTATAGAGGAATGCTTTCAGCCATCTAATGGCCCCAAAAATGTAATTCTTTCCTTTATTATTGAGAATAATTGATATATAATTTTCCTTACTATTTACTGTATAAAATGATTAATTCCATATGACATTTATATTAATGTTATATGCTTTCTATCTCTTCTCTATGCATACATGTCGGCTATTTTTGTGAAACTATATATATTTTGTTTTCTGCAAAATCATTTTATATAATAACTATTAATATCGTTTATTTTCAAAAGGAGAATACATATTTTAGGCTAGCACCTTGGTGAACTCCTATCATGGGATTTTAGGAAGGTTCTCTTTTAGGCCATATTATTAATTTTCCCAAGAGTGCTTGTTACATGGTCGAATGACATATTTCTAGCCCTTTAGCCTAACACAGGCTAACCTCGGTTCAAATTTATTTTCTTTCTTGTAATGGTATTTTACTACAATAATTTACAATAACTTAGATTATACATGTGAATGAGGGTTACTATGAATGATATGTGTGTGTGTGTAATCATGTATAATTTATTATATAATTCCATTTTCCATTTCTAGATACATTTGAAGTATATTCATTTCTTTGTTGAAAACCATAAATAAGCAAGAAACCCTTGTGGACTCTTGTCATGGGAGACCACTTGAGGTTTTATGTAGGCCCTATAATTTTTATATGGATAGACTACATGTCCTTTAGCCATTCGATAGGGTTCTCTCCCTTGTCTTTGTCCCAAGGCTTATTAATTGGGGAATCACATTTTTATTTTCATAACTGGTTCCCCTTGACTTGTATTTACTAGAATAGTTTATAATTAAAAATACTCTTATATAACACGTTCAACAGTATGAAAGGATTATTCTACAGTTGTAACTTAATTTTTTTCCTGCAAAAGAAAACAACGCCAAGATCGAGGAACACCTGCATTAATTTATATAATGTCTCACAAAATGTTCGTAAAGTCATCCAATCATTTTCTAGATAAAACCTAGAACAATTAGGGCCAGAACAGGTCCAATATCTACACTCTTAAATATTAAAAACCATAAAAACATAAATAACGATGAGTTAACCAAAAATTCATTTACTTATTGAATATTTTCTTCTTGGAAATAAATTAAAACCTAGCATTTTTCTCTCAATCATGAACTATCTTCTCATTACCTCCCCAAGATCTAACTCCTTCTACTAGGAGAAAAAATCAGTAGTTATTTTTTTATTTTACATCTCCTTAGCCCTTAGCAGTGCCCTGCTAATTTTTATGCATGGATATAATATTTCTCCACTTTACCTTTTTATTTTTATCTGACTGCCTCTATCTCCCACAATCTTCTTAAGTTAGTTCCACCCATGAAATTTATCTATAGTCATGTCTTTTCTTGGTGGTTTGCATAGTGAATAGTTTAAATTCTTTCTTGTTTTTTCCCTACCCCTTTTTGGGAATAACTGATTCTAAATATTTTCCTAGCAGTTAGGCATCTAATCTTATATGATAGGAATGAATAAAATTTCAAGAATTATAACACAAAAAAATAGTTTTTTTTAATCTATCAATAAAAATTAATATTTACGTAGTAACGTGATGTCGCTTTTCACTCTTTGACATTTTAGTCACATGTTCAGTATAAAATTCATAAAATAAATTTACCAAGTTGTATTACATATCCCCTCCTCTTAAAATGGAATATTTTACTTTGTGTTTTCATGCTCCCATTTTCCTTGGAACGATATAGAAAAAAAATATTTCATTTCATATTACATCTCTGAGGTGGCCTCCTCAAACATAAGGTATTTCCATTGCACTTTAACTTAGACAATGGCTTGATTCTAGATGTGTCTTTCTGATGCGACCTGTGCAACATTCCACTCAATTATATGAAAAAAGATCATGAATATAAATTTTCAAGAAAGACACATGAAATACAGTATGAACTTTAATATGGGCTAGTAGTGCTAGTTGGTAGGCCACTGACCCTAGCCTAGCTAGTCTATCAAATGGCCCACAAAACAAAGGGTATATCTTAGAATAATTCCCCAACTTTAAGGAACTTCCTTTTAGTTTTAATTTAATATGTACAAGTTCAACCAATTGAAATTATTTATGTTTCCTTTTTAAGTCTCCATAAAATTTTGTCTTGTCTTGTACTTCTTTTAGATTCTCTCTAAAATTTTCACCATTTATTCTATTTTATATATTAGATGTGGTCCCATTACAATCCTTTGTTCAGGCCAAATCCAACTTAGGGGGATATGGAACTTCCTTACATAAAAAACCATGAAAGGACTCATATTGACTGATTCCTGATAACTATTTTTATAGGAAAACTACACCAAATGCACATAGTCGTAGCATTTTATAGGTTGGTTTATTATGTACATGTGTATGATTTACTCAAGGACCTAGTTAAACATTTATGTTTTCTCGTTATTTTGAGGAGGATGTTTAGTACTAAAACATAGTTGCATACCCATCCTCGTAAATAATGCCTTCCAAAAGTTGGAAGTAAATTTTTCATATATGTATAATATAATTGTCTTGGATATTCCATGAATTCCAAAAACTTCCTTCATAAATACTTTTAGTTGTATATATATATATATATATATATATATATATATATAAGTAGACCAAACATGCATGAAATGAGCAGCCTTAGAAAACCTATCTACCGCGACCATAATAGAATCATGTTTTCTTTGAGTCGTAGGTAAATCCTGTAATAAAGTCTAGTGAGATCACCTCCCATTTCCCTTGTGTTACAAGTATGGGGTTTATTAATCTTGTTGGGTGTTTATGTTCCACTTTGACCTGCTAACATTTTTTGGACTTGGCGAAGTATTGAGCTACTTTCTTCTTCGTTACACGCCATAAAAACTCCTCTTGAACAGTGGTAATTGTTTTCTGACAACCCACGCAATATGAGAAGGGTCTTTTGTGATGTTCATATAATATTAATCATTTAATTTTAGCTACATAGAAAACATAAAGTACGTCTTTATATCTTAACAGCCCACTTTCATTCATTTCAAAATCTAGTTGTTTCAGCGATCAACTCCAAAAATTTTAGGTTTTCCATAAATATGATTATAACTCTTATCATCTACTACTTCCATTTTAATATGTTTAATAAAACATGTTTAAGATTTTCTTAGTGTTACATCACAAATCCTTTTTATACTTAGACTGAGCTCATCTACTACTTTGTTTTCCTTTCCTTTATATGTTTAATGTCGAATATGTATTCACTCATCTAGACCATCCATCTAGCTTTCTAGCATTCACATTAGATTAGATGAAAAAATATTTTAAGCTTACACGATCGGTAACTAAGGTGAATTTATTATAAATTAAGTAGTGTCTCCACATTTTAAGTGCATCGATAACCATTGGTAACTAAAGGTCGTAAATTGCATAATTTATTTTATGCTCTTTTAGTTAGTAGGATTCGTAACTAACCACGTGATCTTTCTACATGACAACACCTCCTAGACCTTCAAAAAAATCATCAGTACTCACTAAGAAATATTTATCATGGTATGTTATTTTCAGCATAGTTGCACCATAAAGTAAATTCTTTAATTTCTCAAACAATTCCTGACATTTTTTAGCCCATTAAAATTTTACCCCTTTCTTTTATAGAACAGTTATGGGCGATGTTAACTTATAAAATAAATATATGAATCTACGATAGTATACAATGATACCTATCAATGATCTCACATCTACCACATCCTTGGGAAGTAGCCAATTAAGAATGAACTTTACCTTTTTTGGATCCACTACTATCCCAACTTTGGATATCGCAATCCTGAGATATTGTTTCTTGTCTTGGTAAAAATCACAATTGTTGAAATCAACATATAAAGGATATTGATTTAAAGTATATATCATTATTTCCAAATTATTTTTGGTCTCTTCAAGTGTTCTAGAATAAATTAGAATACCATCTATAAATATTAACAAAAACTTGTCTAGAAATTCACTAACCACACTATTCATAAAGAACATACGGTAGCAGGTGCATTTGTAAGCCCAAAAGGAATCAACCTAAACTCTTAGTGTCCATAATGATTTTGGAATACTATTTTTGGAATGTATTATTCTTTCATCTTCAACTGATCATAAAAAAATATGAGATCTATTTTAGAAAACACAGACGACCCCTTATTTGGTCAAATACATAGTCTATTATGGGTATGGGATATTTATTTTTAATATTCAATTTTTTCATTTTTGAGTTCCCAAAGAAAAGCATAATTGTTTTGTTTTTTTTCTTGGAAAATAAGAATGATTCACCCTACAATGACACACTAGGTCTAGTGTACCCTTTGTTTAAGAGTAGTTCTTGTATCTTCATTTTTAATTCCATCAATTTTGATATACTAGTCCTCTAGTGTGCCTTTGATGTCATTGTTTCTCTTGGTATTAGCTCTATAGAAAAGTATATTCCTATCTTAGCTGGTAAATTTGTACTAATTTTATAGAAATGGTAAGTTTAAATGTTTTCCATAAAAGTATTATTTCAGATAGAAATAAAATATTTACAGGTCATTGTTTGAGAAATATATGAATGAAACTAGACACTAACTTGAATTTTAGTTCAAAATATCACCTAGACACTAAGAGACAAATAGAGGTGGTAAATAAGAGCTCAGGGAATATTTTGATAAGATTAGTGAGTGACAATACCAAATAGCGGTATCAAGTACTTTCTCATACTCAATTTCCATATAATGATTCACCTAATAGAAGCATGGGGATGAGGCTATCTCAGATAGTATATGTAATGCATGTGATAGGAATTTATCAGTTGGGAAATTTGGAAAAACAAGAATTGAGTCCTTGTGGTGAATATTTGCAATGAGTATGTAGGAGTTACAAGAGAGAGTCAAACAATATTTGCAAGAAAACAATAACAAGCAAAGAGAATATATTAAAAATGGATAGTGAGACATTAAATTTGGTGACTTAGTAAGGGAATATCTTAGAAAGGAAAGGTTTTCTATGGGGACATACAATAAATTAGAACTTAGGAAATTGGTCCATGTAATATTTGAAGAAAATTTTCTTCTAATTCTTGGAGTTAGAACTCCCAAATGATTTTGGATTTCTCCAATTTTCAATGTTGCATCTCTGTATCCCTTCAAGGAAACATCGTGTGTTACAATAGATGAGACTGTAAGTAAATGGATGGAATAAACAACTACTAAAAGGAGTTTAGAATGAGATTGAACTAATATTGGATCGAATATTAGCTAAAACCACCAAAGCTAACGAATAATTTCAGTACTTGATCTAAAGAATGAACCAACCAAGATAAAATGGTACTTGGATGGCAACAACATATATTTACAAGTATGGCACAAGAATTGAAGGCCTCGTGAATAGTTATTTTTTCCCCATCGAGTCTCATGCAAGAGCATCTATTAAAACACTGGACTTAGCTAAATTAATATTTTGTTCTAGATAATTTAACAAAAACATATTCATGTTGCTAATTTGTATGAGAAATATATGTAATTGAATTTCCATTTAATTAAGAATTAGAGAGAGTGGATGAGAGTTATATGAGTGTTCAAGAGTGAGTGTATCTGGGAAAATCAGAAGTATTACACAATCATGTAGATTTGTAATCCTTCCTTTGTTATAGAATTAATATATCCACACAAACTTTATTGCGTGTATCTCTCCATAATTGAATTTGAGTTGTTTAAACATAGACATAATTTATTTCTTCATTTATTACAACAAGAGTTGATTTTTGTAGATGAACGATTACAGGTTCAAGATCAAAATTCATAACTTGAATTTTAAATTTGTGGTCGAGGTATTCAACTACAGTGATCCAAAAAAATCCGTAAATTGAGAGAGACGTAATTAGAAGTCCATTGTGCATTCCTTTATCTGAATTAGGTGAGGCATTTCGTTTTAAAAGAGATTTGGCCTTACAAAAATTGAGTGATAAAGTCGATCCTCAGGTACTAGAATATCCAAATAGAAGTATATAAGTCATAAAAGAGTGTTTTTTTTGTGGACCCCACCAATGTTTGTTAAGGAGAAGAGCATTTTGGATCGAGATTTACATATGAATCATAAATCATCTAGGGGCATCCAAATAGAAGTATATAAGTCATAAAAAGAGTGTTTTTAGTGTGGACCCCACCAATGTTTGTTAAGGAGAAGAAAATTTTGGATCGAGATTTACATATGAATCATAAATCATCTAGGGGCTCCACTGTAATTTGCATCAGTAACCAATTTTTGAAATTCATGCCCACCCAAAGGAACTTGAAATCGGTCTCCCACTATCCCCATGCTGAAGCAATAATGATATCATGGACAATGTGCTTTTCTACTTACCCACGAAGGGTGAATGTTTTTTAACTTTGAGACCCTTATGGCCATATAAACATAAGGTAACCATTCGAATTTTTGTCAATTTTGATAGATAGTTAGAAAACCCAAACAAAATCTAAAAATAATAAATTTAAAAATATAAAATTAATTAAATAAGTTTAAATTTTTAACATATATATATTGTTTTGTTGAATTTTCATGGATATCTCATTTCAACATACAAAAGTTTTAAAAACACATTATACTATATATTTATAAACAAAATATTTCATGAAAATGTTAAAGCATGCATTTGGAAACAAACTCTGAAGTGAACATGACAAAGCATTTTTTCAATTCTAACTATTATCATTGTTCCTTTGTATTTGATATAAGAAATATTATTCTTTCAATTTATGTTTGATAATTTTTCTTGTGCATGTGATATCTAAGATATAATTTTTTCATTTGATGTATGATTCTATAGAAATAGTGTCGAAAAAATGTTTATGTAAGAAGATGATAGGATGCTTGAGGTTTGATTTTCAATGATTATAAAAAATAATTATTTTATTATTATTATTTTTGAAATAATATTAAAAAGGTTAGTTAAAAAATAATATTGTTTTGTTAATAATAATATTTGTAAATATAAAATTTATAATAATATGTTTAAATTAATATTTTAAAATTTTAAATAACATTATTTAATAAACACTTCATATCTTATATATGGGTAAAGATTATAATATATATATAATATTATTTTTCATATATATATATATATGGATGAAAATATGGGAAAATCCATCCAAAGGGATCACATCTCACCGACCAAACTAATCAAAGCCTAAATTTAAGGGTATTAAGGAGAATTGAACCCTTAACCTTCCAATGGTGAGGTGATCTAGTAATTGGACCTCAACCAATTGAGCTAACCCTCACGGAAATACATTTGTGTGTGTGTGTGTGTTTAGGATAACTTGGAAATGGTGTGGATTCTAGCTAGAACTGCACTTCTAACAATGGTTGACTCACCTAATCAATTGGATTAGAGAAGTCTTTTGGATGGGAGATAAGTGGATTATCGGAGGTCAAAGGATTGGAATGTGGTGATGTAACGGGAAGTGGGTAACCCTATCTAGGATGTGGGAACAATTTGTACTAGGGCATTGGGTACTAAAGACCTAATTCAAATTTGTACTACGAAAAATGCCCTTTTGAAAGCCCCGAGGTATGCACTTACCTATTGTCTCGAAGACGTCGTAAGAAGTTGTGGACCAGGGGTTTTTGGTGAATCAATCCTTCAACAAAATCCCAGGGTCTCATCAGTTGAAGCCTTATTTTCATTATCTATTAAGTAATTTTTTTTTAATGAGGGGGTTTTTCTTTGTCTTAAGAAGAAACCCTAGAACAAGAGATGGAATTGGGATTCTTGACAAGGATTATTGATAATGGTGTGAGCTCGGTGGATATTCTAGGAGACTCCTTTAGGGACCTGGTATAATTACATTTTTGAAGGAGAGGTGCAACAAAAGAGGTCGAGATAGGAGGACTATTCAAGGATTTTTCTTTAGGGAATATCCCTAAGATGCTTTGGGTGAACTCTATAGGAGGGAGTGAGAAAAAAGAGGAGAAATTGGGTACTTCTTCACCTAGGTTACCTTCTTAAGATAAAGAGACTCATTCAATGGGAAAAAATCCTTCTAATTAGGGAATCTATTGGCCCACTTGGATGGTAATACTGCGGGTGGTGAAACCCTAGTAAATAGACTCTATAACATTGATAGAGCCAATTTTTTGGTAGATAGGTCCATCAAAACTAACATTTGTGAGACTCGTAGGGCTCAGAAAAAGAGGAAGAATATAAAATGTATTCACCTAAGTCAAGAGGATCAAAATTTATCATTTGAAGAAGAAATATATTTTGATTAAACTATGGAGGCATCAAAATACATTGTGGTTGGAAGAGAAAAGGGGAGGTTCTTTGATGTAAATGGTATTTTTGAATGGATAAAGAAGACATGTAGTGACACCTCGAAAAAAATGGTCAAAGTCATTATCCTGGTTTGTGGATGGCTTATACTGATATTTGAATTGTCAAAATCAATTTCATTGGTTCTATCTTGGAACTAGAGAATCGATTCATGTTTGGCTCTCCTCAAGAAGTGGAAACCCATTTTGTATGTGCAGCGTGATCAATTGGATGTTTCTGAATCCTTATCGACCCTTACATTTTTTATCAAACATTACCATTGAAATGCGGAAAAAGTATGTATTTCGAGAAATTGGAAACAAAAAGGGGAATGCATGGAAGCTAACATGTCTTTTAAAAATACAAGAACGGGGAAGCGTGCCTGGATACTGGTCAAATTGGACCCTAGGAAAGGACTTTTTTCAGATCTCAATTTTACATGCCGAGTTTATATTCATGTCCAACAACTCAACTATGACGAATTTCATTTCTCGTGTTAATAATTCCATTTTGACAGTCACCAAGTGATGGATTTCCCTCTTTGGTACATAGCAAAAAGGTGGAAAATCCTATTGTTAGAGGCTTCCACTGCAAAATCTTAGGTGAAGGAAGGTTACGACTACTTTAAGGGAGATTATAGGCATGAGTTTTTGGAGGAGGAGCCAGTTGGAATGCAAAATCATAAGGTAAAGTAGGAAGAATGGAATGCAGAGGTGGAAGTTAAGAAACTACATAAGTTGGTTAAACGATGGACAAGTCTCAAGTAAGATGAACCATCTATCCCTATGGTTACTTTATTCTTTTACTCTCCTTGTTATAAATCTCATAAGAATGGTGTTAATTCATCATATTTTATGTTTCTTCCTTTCAGATCATTTTCATCTATCTTCCTCTTTTAGGTTCACATCTTGATACCTTTGACAACATTATGACTTGTACTATCCCTGTAAACCCCATCGATGATCCTTTGTTAGTTCTTGTTTCAAAATCCTTGGTAGATAATTAATAAAATATTAGGCCTAGAATTACTAAGGGTGAATCCTATGATTTGGTGGGGGGACTTTGCGAACTTCCACCCAAGTCTGGCTCTTGTCAATCCAAAGGCATAAAATCTCAACTTTCAAAGGCCCAGTTGAAGGATCTATTAGACATTGTTGAAGGTAAACAAAAATCACTCTAAGGGGAACTTAGAGTGGTGCAAGACCCAGTGCTAGTTCAACCATGATTTCCATCTATTTTAATTGCAGGGGGTTAGGTAGTCTCAAGAAAAAACTAGCTTTGACAACATTAATTATTTCTCCATTCCCTCACATAATTTTACTTCATGATTTTTTCTAAACTCTTAATAATTTTTTTCCCTGTTGGTTTTTATTTTCTTCATATGTTGTAGGATGATCCAATGGTTATTCCATAGGATTTAAGAATAATACTTTGAATGTGTTAAGTACTTAGGTTCCTGAAATTGTTTTGGGAGTGAAACTATTTTGTTTTAAATTAAGCATGAATTTAACTATAGTCGACATGTATGAGCCCTATTATGAAAGAGAATTTTTTTGGAATAATATGATGTCCAAATCCTTTATGAAGGTGGTTAATATGTTGGTAGGTGGAGATAAAAAAAATTCGCTGGGGAATGCAGAATTATGGGACCTCAATATCTAGAGGATCAAATGGAAGAATTTTTCATTTGGAAATTCAGTGATAATCATCTCATTGATGTCCATATGATCAAGTATAATCCATCTTGTAGGGAGAAATTTAATAGGAATGTAATGGTGACCAAGGGGATGTATAAATTTTATATGATGGAAACCATGATTAAAAAAAATCCTATGCTTTACCATTGGATTGGATCATGTGGAGACTTTGATCATCACCTTATATTTCTGGAATTAAAAGGTGGCAATAAAAAACCTAGTAGACATTTTAAATTTCACCCTACCTATTTGAACAAAGAAAGTTATGTTTAAATTATTAAAGGCACCTGATCACCCTTTAATCAAGATTCAAAGATTTCAATATCCCTTCAGTTTGCAAAAAACTTGGAATGGGTAAAACATACCTCCATTCAATGGGATAACAAGAAGAAATTTAAATATGAGGTGGATCTTAAATTAATTTAAGAGGAAATAGGGAGTTTGGAATCACCTCAAGAAAGAGAGTATGAGTTTGAGGAATCTAAATGTAGGATCATGCAATTGGAGGCCTCAAAGAGAAAGATATTTATTAATAAGTAAGAATAATGCTCGTTGAAGTGTAAATAAGTATGGTTAAAAGTGGGGATGGGAACTCAAATTTCTTATAGAACTATGCAAAATATTGAGAAATATTAATATAATATAGGATATTCCAAAGGTGGATGGAGGTAAAGCAACCACTTTTGAGAAGATTTCAGTTAAGGGGAACAATTTCTCTAGAAAAACTTTAAAATCTCTTCAGGAGGCTACTATTGCAGAAGTAATTCATGTTGCCAATTTTTTTTTGATGTTTGTGGATGAAGAGGACAAATGAAATATTGTTGAACCAATCACAAAAAATAAATGGAAGTTGTACCCAAAGGCATACAGAAGGATAAAAGTCTGGGACCTAATGGATGGGAAGTGAAATTTTATTTGTGATTATTTGAATTGATAGGGGATGATTTACATCAAATAATTGAGGACTCTTAGAGAAATGAGAGAATATATGACCCCTTCAACTCAACCTTTATAGACTTGATCACAAAAGTGGAGTATTTCTAGTTTTTTCAAGATTACAAATTGATCTCTTTATGTAAATGTATTTACAAGATCATATCTAAAGCCATATTTGTTTTCCTCCGACCTATTTTATACATGAATTTGACAAGGGAACACTTTGTATTTCTTGATGGAAAACTAATACATGAAGCTCTCGGGTGGCGCAAGAAGGTATGCATAACATCAAAACAAGGAAATTGAAGGGAATTATTGAAAATTTTGACATGTCAAAAACATATGACATGGTTGAATAATTTTACATTCATATGTTTCTTACAAACGTGGAGTTTGAAATTCATTTTATCAACTGGGTTATGGGGTTTTTGTTTAATTTATCTTTCCCAATCTTCATCAATGGGTCAACTTCTCGATTTTTTCACTCACAAAGAGGATTGAAATAAGGTTTTTCTCTACCCCCACTATATATATACTAGTTGTTGAAGGACCAAGTAGGATATTATTGAATGCTAAGAGGAGGGGAGATTTATAGGGCATTGAATTGGTTGTAGACCTATACATAACTCGCTTTCACTTTGTAGATGATATCTTGAATTTTTGCACTAGTTCAAGGCACTAGATGATATCTTGGAAACAATTAAGCTAAATAGAAGTTATCATGTAAGAGGTGAGACTCCTAACTACCATGAAAATATTTGAATGAACTAGTTTAGATGGTTTGAAACATCAACCAATAAAAAATGATTTCATTAATACAAAATAAAATCTCAAAATCATCAGAATTAATTATTATCCAAAGAAAGGACATGAAAGAAACACAACAAAAGGAAAAAATCCTCCATTCTTTCCACATATTGTATTGTTGGATGAGAAGACCACCAAAATAATACATTACTATAGATATATGTCATGTGTGAGAACTATATGTAAAAACAATTGTTATAGATAGAGGAATTTTGAACAAAAAGAAAGGTGTTAGTGGGAGAGAAAGACTAGACCTGAACCCCAAATTAATAAAACGTTGCTTTGGTTAAGGAGGTGTAAGTTGTGAAATAATTACTGAGTTTTTTTTTTTTTTTTTCGTTTTGTAAGAAGGAGCTAGAGCTAAGGGGAACTACTAAATTTGTAGTTCAACGGTTGCGAGGAACATCGCATCCTGTAATCTATTTCCACGAGTTATAGATAACTATACGAGTATTCTGAAATATATTTTAAATAATTTTTTTCTTGAAGTTCATAAATGTGAATGTATAAGGAAATATTGTAATATCCCTACAACTAAAAAGCTTATGTCAGCATTTTATGATTTTATTAATATGTGAAAATTAGTAATGATTAAATAGGTTTAACATGCCCAAGATTATTGATATAAAAAAATGGTTACAACCCCATTTACGTTACAGATATCATTCTTTCTTTAACATGGATGAATGCTCAATATTTAGTCCGACCTCCACCGGTATTCCAGACATATATATAATGTATAGAAAACATATATGGAAAAAGAAATAAGAATACCAAAGCTTGACATAGTGTTTCATTTTTGAGTGCATAAATGGTGGAAATGATGTTCAAAGAAATGATGTACTAAATACTCATGCATGTTGCAAGCGAGGTAGAAGCTTTTACATCCACTTAGAATGTAAATCAGAAAAAAATAATACATGATTGAACCATGCAACATTGGCATGAGTTATTTAAAGAGTCGCGTGAGTTATTTAAAGAGTATAATGAGTGCACGAAGGGTTTGCATTGCATATGAATAGTCGAAGTGTCACAGTCTACATAGAGATGAGTTAACTTCCGTGTACTTCTTGGAAAGTTTCATTATTCTTGTGTTCATAAAGGTATCTCTAACCATGCTAATTTATTTAAAATAATCCCTTTGAAAGATTTTGTTACTCTGGTGGACAAAGGTATAGTTAACTCTGTTAATTTCCTTGGAAATTTTTGCATAATTCCTGTTCGTTAAACTCTTGTAAAAATTGCACGGTTTTGTGTGTGGAAAGATAAACTCATTGTGTTAATTTCCTTTGGAAAGTTTTGCATAGTTCTTGTGCATTAAAATATTGTAAAGATTGCATATTAATCTTGTGCATAAAAAATAATAATTCACGTTAATTTCTTGAAAACTATTGTACATGATTCTTATGTATACAGAGATAAGTTAAGTTAAGCATTCACGGTAATTTGTTGAAAAATATTGTACATGATTCTTATGTATACAAAGATAAGTTAAGCAAGTCAATTTTTTCAAAAAGTTTTCTTGATTCTTCAATAAGTTTGCATGGTTAGTTTCATTAAAAATATTTTTCATTAATGGATAAATATTATAAATTCTCTTTAAATTAGTCTGCTCTATTTATAGTCTTCTAAAGGATTGCATGGTTGTTATCTTGAAAAAAAATTCAAAGATAATTTTCTACAGTTTTTGGGTAGAAATATAAGTTAACCATGATAATTTCTTTAATAGATGAGGTTTTCTAATTGCATGCACGTTATCTTCCACGTTATTTATTCTCATGCAAGATAATATTTAAACATGGTTGCACATGAAGATTGCAAGTTATTATTTTATAGTTATAGGTGGTATTTTAGTTGGAATAAGTATGGATAGGGAGCTTTTATCCATTCATGAATGGATATCAATAAGCATGTTTGAAAACCTTAATGCATTTTATTTAATGCATATGTGATGTGGATAAGAGAACATGCTTCTATAATTATATGAATTTATTTAAAGTAGGTGAAATATGAATAATAACATATGATTTATAACGTTATGCGTTTAATACAATATGAGTAGCTGTGGTTTTTTTATGTGTTTATTAATGCATTTGAAATATGAAAAATTAGACATGTATTAGTAGGTTTATGAATTTGTATAATGCATTAGAATAAAAACAACACGAATTTAGTTGTATTTTATATTATTAACCAATGTTATTGCATTTGTACAAATAAGAATGGTTTTATACTTGATAATTTATGTTAGTAAAATATTATAAGATAATTTTTAATGTTATTTATGCATGTTCAAGTAAGTGTTCTTGCTATTGAAAATGCTTGGACTGTAAGTAAAAGATCAAGGATGATTTTTAATGTTATTATCCATGTGCAAGAAAGTGAAACATGAAATTTTGTATAACACAAAAAATATTATTAGTGATAACTAATACATATTAACTAATTGGATTTTGATAAATGGATATTTTACCTAATCATGATGATAGAGTTGTTGACGATAACAATTGAAAGAATGAATTGTCACCTATGTGGGGAATGGATTGGTAGTTTCTAATATATCCCTTTTTCAACAATATAAAAATGTATGATAACTAACATTATGGCAGGAAATGTTGTTTTTATGCTTCACTAGTAATTCATGCATAGTGAAGGATTGCAAAACAAAATTTACAATGAATAACTTACTTTATTAAACCACCATGCCACAAAGATATTGTTCTTGAGAAATGTGGTGTAAATTGTTTTAGAAACATGAAATCATGTTTAATGTATTGAAATCTCGTTAATTATGTTTTAATTAAAGGTTATTCTCTTTAAAAAAAAATTACAATGAACAAGGGAAGGACTCCCTTGTTGCCATTGAGTAAGGGGTGATCTCCCTCACAAAAAATTTAGTAAAATAAATGATTTTTCATTCTTCCCTTTGGGGTTTCTAAGTTATATAGGTACCCTATTATGTGTTTCTTATTATTTTATCTTGATGATGTTTCTACCTTGCATGATGTTGAAACCTATATCATAAAATTTGTTATTAACTAGCCTAATTAAATGAACAATGTTAATGATGCCAATTTGTAGAAAACAAATTATGTTAATAAGTAACATTCATGGTTATTACTCCATGAGATTTTCTACTCCTTTACTAAGATTAATTCATTATATAATTTGACTACCAGTTAAGGAATATTGGATAAGTCGTTGGGTATATTACATGCTACAAAATATTGTAAAAAATTATAAACCTATGTATTTTTGCATGACATCTACTAAGGGGTGTTACAATTTGTATTACAGAAAAGTTTATAACACTAGCACCTCTTGGGTTGTTTAAGAATTAGAAGGATTATAGTTATGATGTTATCGGATTTAAGCTGAAGCATAACACTAACAAAATTAGATTACAATATAGGTAATAGGTTGCATTTAATATGATATGCATGATGGTGTCAATGACTACATTGGAGAATGATTGTGTCAATTAGTGCTTTGTATAAGCATTGTACTCATGTAATTTGAGTCTTTATGTGGATAAAATACAATTAGAAATTATTTTTCATTGGTTATAGCCAATTCATGGAAAAAATTGAAAACTCGAACTGTAAATAGTAATAGTATGGATTAATTTCCAGCTTTTGCATGCCTAGTTTTATAATAATGTCGAACGGTGCATTAAAAGAAAATTTCTTAAAGTTTCAATGCATTTATTATAAGAAATAATTAATGTACGGAATGCTTTGTTAGTAATAAAAAAAAAGTGATAATTAAATAATGAAGAAATGAAGGGGTTGTCCTCAAAATGGATATTATCATGATTGAAAAGGTAGTAAAGAACCTCCCTAAATTTTGAGAATGAATATTGAGTATTGTGTATTGTCGTGGATTTTGATTGAGTTTATGATAGTTTGTTAGCATTGAGTACTTATTATATTGCACTACTTTGTATGAATTAGAATTGTGTAATATGATTGTTGGTAATTACAATAATAATAATAATTTTTATCTGATATTTCAACAAACTAATAAAATTGTATTCGAATGTATATTGAAACATGCATCAATCTGTTTTTTATTCAATATTATCATTAAAGTTATAAACATTGTGATAGCAGTAGTTCATTTATATGTTATTAGTTCAATGGTAACAAAACATTGTGTAAATTTGGATTTGGTTATATTAGAATTTGTTACCATATTTATTATCGACACTCAAATATTAATGGTGAATTAGTGTTCTTCTATGATCTAATCTTTCTATAGAATTTTAGGCATATTAATATAAAATGCAAGAAACTATGATGGCTATGGAAGTGGATATTTGTTTAACCATGCATGAGTATGAATACAACTTCTTGAATGTTACAAAGAACCTATATCACAATAAAAATAAAGTCATTAAAAGTTCCTGATAAATAGAAATGCATTGTTGTGTCAATAATAAGAATTGAAAGGAAAAGGGTGTGCTTTGCCATATGAAAATGCATAAATAGTAACGAGTGTGATAAGGATAGCAAATGATTATGTTATATTTTAATGCAAGTTTTACAAAATTAATGATAAAACTAGTAATATAAAAATGTTGTTAACTAAATTGTTTCCACATAAAAATGTAGTTATACAAGTTGATGATTCAGTGATGGTGATAGTGAGTATGCATAACACATCTAACATATATGGTATTTTCACCCTTTATAAATTCATCCAGTATGAGTGAATATTGTCGGTGAAATTATGTATGAAACCTAATCAGTTAGGTCGAATATGTTGTGTAATTGTGGTGTCTTCATTATCATTACTAAATAAAATCTGAATGGGATTTCGAATCGGTTAACATTACTAATTTCTTTGACCAGGAAAAATTATTTTATTGACTTCTATTTAGTAATGTTGAAAAATGAATTTGGGTTAAAAACATAAATAAAATTAAATGTAATTTTGTATAAATTACAAATATGGTGAATGTAAATAATTGGATTAGAATGACTATATCCTTTAGAGGGTGCTATTCCCTTCACTGTTGTTTTGGAAAAATAACTCCGTGGAAAAATTTGCTTAAAATTTTCTTGGATGTAGTGTCTAGAATATGTATCATTATTTGCTACATTTATTTTTAAATAAATGGAAATATACGTGAAATATTAATACCACTAGTACCCAACATTAATGCATGTGGCATTCGAAATGCATCTTGAGTGTATTTAGTAGAATTCTTTGTAAATAAAATGATTTTGTGAAGAGTATGGTTTTATGAAGTAAAATTGTGACTAATGTTGCTATTATGGTTGAGAAGGGGTAGCCTAATAGAAACACAATGAAATCACTAAAATTTCAACAACAAAAAATTTAATAGTCAGTGAAAGGTAAAACATTGCAATTTGATTTGACATTGCAAATGTGAAGGTATAATGTTTACTGTTATGACATGCAATATTGTGCATAGAAGATATAGTGTTGTTTCTTTAAATTTCATGTTTTTCTAAATGAACACCGCCCGTGTGACATGAGATGCCAATCATGGTTCCTGTGAATTGTTGGATTTTGGTGGACACCTTGATTGGAGGCCAAAACCACGATGATTATAGGGTAGTATTTCATGAAACATTTTAATGAATTGTGAGCCTATTATAATCGTAAGTAATGATGGAAAATGTTTCAAGAAAACATTCGAGTACAATGGGAATGTAATTGTGACTTTATTTTGTATGCATATTAATAATAATAACAAGGAAAAGGGGTAATTCCATTTAAAATTGACATTATGATTTTCTAATATGACATATGGTTGAAACAATGCAAATAAAATATTTTTGATAATAATGTAAATATTTATTTCGTTGGTAAAATGAAAAAAAACTATTTACTATTATATCTAGGAATATTAGAGGAGCCACCATATCTAGGAATATTAGAGGAGCCATCATATGAGATATTATACCCTCAACTGAGAGGAAACAATTAAAATCAGTTATGTTCCATGAAGGGACAAAACAAAAAATCCTCTCCCTTTTTTTCCAAAGGAATGACCCTGTTTGGTTGTTCCGACCACCAAGATATAACATTAATTGAGATAAATGCCATGGGTGGAATACCACCAAGAGCTAACATGAATGTAGATAAATTTCATGGGTAAAATATGTATTAAAATAATGTAGAAAATAAAGGAAGTTGGAACTTAAAGGTGTGTTAACGTAGGCATTGACATGCCTATGTCAATAAGGGAGAGATGACCCAGACGAATTTTCTTCACAGAGCCCCATTTTTTTGTAGTCATTCCCGAAGGGCTTAGAGGCTCTTTTAGCGTTTGGCTTCCTCCTCTTATGAAGTAGATAGATTGGGAAATTATCCTAGAAATATGGTATACGTTATATTTTCCTAAACTATGTTAAATGATACCTAAATCACTTGAGTTATGTTAATATAATTCAAATGAAGTGTAAAAATATGTAATCCATACAAATAACTAAATTAGATTATAATATTTTCAATACTATGACACAAACATAAGGATATAACTCAATGTAACTAGTGCAATGAGTAAAATTTTATAATATAGAAACTATTTTAAAAGAGAAAAAACAAAGAAAACCCTTTTATGAACATAGAAACAAATGTATTTATCTCGTCAACGTAACATGAAATAGAATGAAAATTTGTAATAAAAAAAATTAGTTCATACTATTAAGTAAACACATTGTAAAAGAACTTTGTTTTCTTTTCAAATCATTATGAAAAGAAAATATTTAAATTAGTTATTGTTCCCGAAAATTACAACTTAGACAATATTTATACGTGAGAGAGAAAATTAAACAATGAATGATACATACTTAAAATATTCAGGCTATCACTAGTGATAAACAAATCAAATTAGATTACCATAAAATGAATACTGAACAAAATGGTATTCATAACATTTACTAAAATATTCCCACTTCTTATTTAAGAAAAAAATTCTACAAATAACCACATATTTTTCTATCTATTCAACAATTAATATCAAATTATTTTCTTAGGGAACATGAAACAAAGATAAACAATGGATAAATTCAGAAAATCTAAGATGTAAAGTTATAATAACAGATATATGAATAAAAACATTCACTTGTTAGCACACAAATGCAGCTTAACAAATGCGAATGCATTTCGTAAACCACAAGATATTATGAAAATTTAAATTATCACTATGGAAGGAGTAAAATAGAACACACTGATGCAATCCAACCACATCAAAATGTGAGATCTATCATTCATTCAATAGTAAAAAAATAACACTTCTCTGTAAAAATAATGTCTCCCTCTCCTCTCTCGGGTTCCCATTTTTACTTCAAAAATAAGGAGTGTATATAGGAGATTACAATATCAAAAATTCAAACGTTGAAACAATATGATTACCAAAATAATAAAATAGATTTCTGTTTGCTATGTCAGTTGGCTAATCTTACTAAATAAACTATTAAGGATAGATGACAAGAGAAATTTTATGGATATGTCCCAACTTAAATAGTTTTGTCCCGTAACTAGAGTGATAAAAAATTTCATCAATGATTTGACCCATGATAATAAATAACAAAATATTAAAATATAGTATAAAGTGAATAAGGTTGTTATAAAATTAGAAATTTTGTAACATCCATTATTATTATCTATTAAACCTTCTACTTCTATTTATTTAAGAAAATATGAAATCAACAATAACATCTTACCTGAAGACTACTATGAAAGAAATATCAACTGGAAATTATTTTTTAATGCTTCCTCATTCTTGAGAAATAGCCAACTTGAAATTGGCACACCTTAGTATAGTGTGAGTGTCTGACCCTTGAGAAATTTAGATAGGCTGGGAAAATTGTAGCCCCTTAGCATTAATATGATGATTACAAGTAACCCTCAATTGCTCATTTTATTGGTTCAAAACTTCAATTTGACGTGCGAGTTGTGGAATTGTCACCAAGTATTGTTGGTGCTAATAAATATCTAATAATGGCTCAGAAGAAACCTTCTTAGAATTTTTTTCTGATTCTGGTGGATTTTGAATATCACAGGGAGAACTTTTTTACTTGTTAACTTCAATTTTAACCTTCTTTGACAGAGTTTCCTCCAACTCTAAGACATTCGGGTGAGAGGAGGATTTTTTTCCTACTACGCAACAAATTGGATATTTTCCTATTTAATAATTTGTCCTTTATATGATTACCTTTATCATATTTTTTTGTGTATTGGGTTGCAAGGTCAGGTTCGAAAGAGTCAACTTGAGTATTTTTCATCTTAACTAGAGGTTTACCCTGTCGACTAGGCACCTTTCGAACCATACCCTTTGCAACAGTTGAATTAAAATTCATACTGTGACATAACCTTGCGGTTTCGGTTGTCAAAACCTTATCTTCCCTTTTCCCAAAAGATATAGTTTTTGAAACTCACTCTTGTTCACTAATAATGGTATCATCACCGAGGGGTTGATTAGGACTATCATCAATTTATACATCAGGGTCTGAAGACATCTGAGGGCAAGATTCCTCGAGTTGGGTTTTATCAACAAAACCATTCCTTGAAATCAAACACTCCCATTGGAACCCTAGCTCACTCAATTGAAACTTAACCATGATGAATTAGGTAGTAGTCATTTTTCTGCTTCCGATATGTTGAAGCCATTTTAACTAGTGAAACTTACAAGAAATGTGGAAGATTCAAAGGATAACTTATAAAAACCATTAACCATATAACATGATAAAAAAAACCAAATCGTAGCGGCCTTCACATGTTATATACTTTATGATAAATAATAACATGGTTATTTATTCACGTTTCAAATGAGTGATCCACATAAATTTAATATCGTAGGAGTATGACCTTTTAGCCAAAAATTTCTTCCTGGGAACCTTATTTATCCTCTTGATCTTCAACCATTTCCCACCTTCTAGAGACAAGTCGGTGGATTATTCAATGAAATCAGGGTCAAATTTAAATTGAACACCATCAATTGTAACCCTATGACCATTGAAATAAGTTGTGAAATTATTTGTGATTGTCTGGTTATCTCCTTGAAACAATTTTAAGAATTCAAGCCATCCAGCGGTCTAAAACAAATGCATACATTCCTCATAGGCCTAATAACTTGTTAATTCCCTGAGTCTCATATCGAACCACGCAAGACATGGAAGAAGAATAACAATCATACACATTCCAAGACTAATATAGGATAAACAAATTCTCAAACCCTCACCTGCTATCAGGAGAGTTGTAATAAGAATAGAAAAATGAGACAAAAAATTGAGCGAGATTCACAATTCCTCATTAGTTCAAGCTATGATTTCATAGGTATTTTTTGTGGTAGGAATCACAATCTAGACCAACAAAATAACAAGTGTACATGATGATCTAAACCATGATAATATCACCTCACATCATCATGATAATATCATTTCCCAATCCTTGTGAGCATATCCTCATTCTAGGGGGTTTGAAATACATTTGAGGATTTTAGGCTAACGTTTTTAGTAATACATATTTTGAATAATATTTTAGGTCCCTATATTACTAGTTTGGTACCTTACTGTTATTAGTATAGCCCACTTATTGTTATTTTTTTACCCATGTAACCCCAATATTGTTATTATTTCTCCCTTACATTATTATTGTTAGGTCGGCTAGGATTCTATTATGACCCCATGGACTCTTGTATATAGAAGGAGGTTTTTTCATTTGTATCATCCAAGAATTATTCATTTATGTAAATTAAAGGATGTTTCCCCTTCGAACTGGAAAAATTGTAAGGTTTTGATCTCTTTTTTATTTTATTTTTGGTGCTGGTTTCATAATATTTGGTATCAAAGCTTTGGTTCTAGGTTTTCGTTGCTCCAAATAGGTCATCATGGAATTTTCAGTATAATTTTTTTTCTACACAAGTTAATAATATTAAATGTTTACAGAGCAAAGCCTAAATCCTAAGGAACTTCGTGTAAAAATTTTAAACCTTGGTTTGCAATAGTTTCATAGATGTGAGCTGTGGAAGATAGGGTTTTTTCAGGCTCCCAAATTTCACCCAAACAGATCATCGTGGAATTTTCGCTATAAGATTTTTTCTACGAAGGTTCAGAAGTTGAAATGTTTACAAATTGAAACTAACATCCTGAGTAACGTCTTGTAAAAATTTCAAATCTTGGTCCACAATATTTTCGGAGATATGATCTGTGGAAGTTATGAATTTTTCAGGGTCCGAAATTTCATCTCAAATAGGTGACCGTGGGAAAATCATCATTACGATTTCTCTGAGAATCAGATTGGAATTCTATAAAAAGTTCCCACAATTACATGGAATTTAATTTTCTTTGTATCAATTTGAGAGTCGCATGAGGAAACAGTGACACATGGCACATCATAAAATTTCACTCTACCGAACGAGTCCATAATTAGGTCATTGTGGGAGATTGCACATAAATTTTCCTTGAAGAATCAAAATCAAGTCACACCTATAACATTCAATAGAAGATTAAAAGGGATATTGCAGGACCAAATTTTAGATATTGATGAACCAAAATCACAGAGATAATTCAGTTTCAATATCGAGCTCCTCAAAAGCAAGAAAAATGCGTGTATTTTTTTTCCAAATTGCATAACTCTTATTTGAAGAATTAGTTTGAATTGATTGGAAGGGAATATTGTAGAATATATATCAGTATTGGGTTCTAAAATTCCCCCGAAAAATAATTCAACACCCATTAAGCCTTCAGAAGGCTCTACTATGACTCATGAATATGAAGAAGTGCGACATGACATATTAGAATTACAAGAGAAAATGCACAAAATTTCGCTCACGCAAAGAGCACCAAAAAATGAAATTGAAGTTTTGAAGAAATGTGTGGAAGCTAAGATGGATGGTTTTAAGAAAAGCGTGAAAGCTAATATGGCTGGGATCGAAGCTTCCATGGAAGCCAAGATGGATGACAAGGAAGCTAAGATCGATGAAAAAATTGAAAACATGAAGAATGATCTGAAAGAAAAAATGGAAGGTTTGACAAAGTTGATACAAGAAATGTTTTCTAATGGCGACAACATAGTATAGGAAACTCGTGATGAGAAAAAAATAAATGTTAATCATGATTTCATAAACTCTAATGTTGGATGGAAGACCCACCATATTCCAAAGATTGATATGAGGAAGCTTGATGGCAAGGATCTCGTAACATGGATACTACAGACGGAGCAATATTTTGATCTCAATAATGTGGAAAACAAACAAAAGGTACACATTGTAACTTTATAATTAGAATAAAATACATTTGTGTGGAATCTATGGCTTTTCTACCATAAAAAAATTGTCACTTGGTCAATTTATGGAGGAAATGATAGCATATTATGAGGATACAAAGAGAAAAACCTTTTTTAGCCAATTGATAAATCTAAAAGAAAAGGGTTCAGTGGTGGAGCACATTGAGGACTTCTAAAACTTGAATATAAGGGTAACTAATATTCCATAGGAACACAAGATTGATGTCTTCATAGGGACTTTAAAGGATAACATCCAACATGAGGTTCACATTTCAGAACCTGATTTATTGGAGAATGCATTCATGCTCGCAAGAAAAATTGAATGTAAAATTATGGAAACAAGGAAGCCTACCACTGACATCTATAAGGATGGAAGTTTTTCTACTCCTAGACTTCCACAACCTACAAGGTTGACACCACAAAAATTGGAAGAAAAAAGAGCAAAAGGGATTTTCTACAGTTGTGATAGAAAATACACTAAAGGTCATAAGTGTGCTGAGAAGAAACCATTTTACATAGATTGTGAAGAGGTGGAAGAAAATGAAGAAGAATCTTCAAAAGAAGGTAATATACACCAGGAACCACTTATAGAATAAGAAGAAACTAATCCAGCCATATCATGTAATGCATTGGCAAAAATTACCACTCCTCAAACTCTCAAGATAGAAGGACATATCAAGAAGAAAAAGGTAATAGTGTTTATTGATTCAGGTAGTACCCATAATTTATTTCATTGTAAGGTAGCCAAGGAATTGAATTGCTTAATATAACCAACATGAGAATGTCAAGTGATGGTTGCAAATGGAGGAACTATAAATTTCCCTCGAAAATTCCATAATATCGATCTAACCATGGGCGAATATGTATTGATTTTTCCAATTCTTTCCATTCCAATGTGAGATGTTGATGTTGTACTAGGATTACAATGGTTACAATCTTTGGGGATGATAGATTTAAATTTTCAATAACTTTCCTTGAAAAAGAAAAGAAAAGGAAAGGGTGTCGAATTGCGTGGTATCACAGGGAAGTTGGGAAAGATAGTAAGCTCTAATTTCATGACAAATATTTTGAAGAAATAACAATGAGGCGTAATGTCACAATTATGCTCACTAGAAGTTCCAACATCAAAATCATCTATTTCTCCAGATCTCCAAAAAGTCTTCGACAATCATTCCAAGGTGTTTGAAACTCCCAAAGGACTCCCACATATTCGTGATCATGATCATGCTATTCATTTTATTCCAGGAAGTGTTTCTCCAAACGTCAGGCCTTATAGATATCCTTATGTCCAAAAGAACGAAATTGAACGTATGATTATAGAAATGTTAGAGGCTAGTATAATTAAACCTAGTCAAAGTTCTTTCTTTGCTCCAGTAGTATTGGTGCACAAGAAGGATGGATCATGGCGCATGTGTCCGCATTATAGGGAGCTCAATAAGCTCACTATTAAAGATAAATTTCCCATTCCTGTGATTGATGAATTATTGGGTGAAGTAGATGGAGAAATTTATTTTGCCAAGTTGGATTTTCATTTAGGATATCATAAAATTAGAATGAAGACTAAATATATTATGAAAACAACATTTTGAAATCAAGAGGGTCATTATGAAATTTTGGTAATGCCTTTTGGCCTTACCAATGCACCTTCTACATTTCAAGGGTTGATGAATTCCATTTTCAAACCCTTACTTATAAATTTTGCGCTAGTATTTTTTGATGATATACTAATCTATAGTAGGTCTTGGAAGGATCATGTTCAACATGTTGACAAGGTGCTAAAATTATTGTAGGAGAAAAAATTATATGAAAAAACATCCAAATGTTTCTTTGGAGTACAAGAGGTCAAATATTTGGGTCATATTGTATCTCATGAGGGTGTTAAGGTAGACCCTAAAACAATTAAAGCCATTAAGGGATGGAAAGTCCCCACAACCATAAAGAAGTTGCGAGGATTTATCTAGTTAACACAGTATTATGCAATTTTGTTAAGAATTATGGGAGAATAGAAACACCTCTAACAACATTATTGAAGAAAGATGCATTTTCATGGACTCCTAAAGAAACTAAGGCCTTTGAACATATTAAAGAGGCAATGTGCCTAGTACTGGTCTTAGCTATGCCAGACTTCACAAAAACCTTTATTGTGGAATGTGATGCCTTAGGAGATTGAATTGGTGCTATTTTAATGCAAGAAGGAAGACCCATTACTTCTGAAATTCATCCAATCAAATTGAAGTATTTACAGAAAGCTATTTATGAGAAGGAAATTTTAGCAATACTACATGCACTAAAGAAATGGCGACCTTGCCTAATGGGAATACACTTCAATGTAAAAATTGATAATGATAGTCTTAAAAAAAAATTGGAACAAAGACTATCTTTAGAATAGAAGAAAAAATGGGTCACAAATATGTTGGGTTATGATTTTGAAATCATCTACAAAAAAGGGAAGCTAAATGTTGATGCAGATGCACTCTCAAAAAAGAATGAAGAGTTGGAAGCATTGCTTTGTGCCATTTCTATTATCCAACCATATTGGATAACCAAAGCAAGGGATTAATGGAAGAAGGACAAAGAAGTCTGGACACTCATTCAAAATTTGCAGCAAGATCCTAGTACATTTGATACATTTAGTTGGAAAAATCATTCCTTATGGTACAAAGATCGCTTATATCTTTGTAAGAATTCCCAACTAAAACAAAATATTCTTTTGGAATTGGACACTTCTCCTTTAGGAGGACACTCGGGATTTCTAAAAACTTAGCAAAGAGTGAAGAAATATTTTTGTTGGGATGGCCTTAAATATGATATTCAAAATTTTGAGGCTAAATGTTTGGTTTGCCAGCAAAATAAAGTTGAGACAATTAAGACCGTGAGTCTTCTACAACCTTTATCCATTCCAATTCAACGTTGGGAGGAGATTTTGATGGAATTATCACAGGTTTACCTAATTTTGAAGGAAAGAGTATCATCATGGTGGTAGTTGATAGACTTACCAAGTATGCACACTTTTGTGCATTATCTAATACATTTAAAGAAAGTACAGTTGCTACTACATTTATGGACACAATTAAAAATCTACATGGAAACCCAAAAGTTATTGTGAGAGATAGAGATCCCATTTTTACTGGAAATTTTTGGACGAAGTTAATTTCTTGTTTGGGTACTCATCTAGCTCATAGCTCATCTTATCATCCTCAATCCGATGGTCAAACTTACATAGTGAATAAATGTTTGGAAGGATATCTTCATTTTTTGTATCTGGTAAACAAACACAATGGGTCAAGTGGTTACCTCTCACTGAATGGTGGTATAACACTTCCTTCCATACTACAAAAAAAATCACCCCATTTATGGCACTTTATGGATATCATCCACCATCCATCACATCATATTTAAGAGAAAATTCTAAGGTTCAAGCAGTGGGAGATCACATTGAGCATCAACAAGAAGTTCTCCAACTCTTAAAGGATAACCTAAATTTGGCACAAAATTGAATGAAACAACAAGTAGATCAACATCGCAGCGAGAGAAGTTTTGATGTAGGAGACTGCATATTTTTATGGCTACAACCATACAAACAAATATCCCTTAAGCAAGCTAATAAGGTTAATAAATTATTGCCAGAGTACTATGGTCCTTACAAGGTGTTGCAAAATATTCGTACTATGGCATACAAATTGGAGCTTCCTTCTTCTTTGTGAGTGCATCCAGCTTTCCATGTTTCATGCTTAAAGAAGGTTATAAGTGAAAAATTTATAGTTCAAACAATATTGATAGAACTTCATGAGAAAGGAAAAATCATATTGGAACCTAACGCAGTCACGGAAACAAGAAATCGATAGCTACAAAATCGATCAATTTTAGAGTATCTCATCAAGTGGAAGAACTTACCCACTAAAGGTTCTACATGGGAGTATGATAATTTTATATAGAGGTACCCATAGCTACTCAAGCATTGAGGAAAACAATTTTTTGAAGGAGAGGGGCATGTTAGGTCCATATATTACTAGTTTAGTCCCTTACTATTATTAGTGTAGCCCCCTTATTCCTATTGTTGTACCCCTGTAAACCCAATATTGTTATTATTGTGCCCTTATATTTTTATTGTTAGGTCGGATAGGATTATATTGTTACCCCATGGACTCCTATATATAGAAGGAGATTTTGTCATTTCTATCATCCAAAAATTGTTCATTTATGTAATGTAAAGGGGGTTTCCCCCTCGAAATGGCAGAATTATAAGGCGTTCATCTCTCTTTTAATCTATTTTTTGAGATGGTTTCATAACATAATAATAATCATTCGATAGGTTTTTATTCATAGGTTTAATCATTAGCGATAGCACCATCAAAATAAATCTAAAATTTATTACGATACGCTAAGCTCAATACGTCTTGGAATGGTATAAAAATGAACATATATGCAATTTGAACATAACATCAACAAAAAAAATTCAAATAATAAATAGAGGGTTACTATAGGATTTTTAAAATTATGTAATAAATTCTAATACAATGTGTCTTGTATGATTTCGAGTACAATAGAAATTATGAACTTGGGGTATGATAATTATTGTTAAGCGAGGTAAAATCAAATAATATATAAGTCCAAATATACAATGATAGTTATTATGAAGAAATGAGAAGGCATTAAAAAACAAAAACCTTAAGAATCAAACCAAAAAATAAAAATAGCAAAGAGGAGGCCCATGTAATAACCAGTGAATGAAATGGGATGGGTTAGCTTGCTAAAAATTGGTGCCTCACTAAGAAGGACCACTTATCTCTTCCTGCAATTCAAAAAAAAAGGTAACCTGATTGAAGAAACATTTATCAGAGAATATTAACTAATTAATGAGAGGAATAGTTAAACATAATGAGCAACAAATAATAAACAATAAACACATATGTTTAACCGAGAAAAACTCCAAACTCTGGGGAAAACCCATCCTAATGAAATTTCATTAGCCTTGGCCAAAACCTTGGCCAATCCAGCCAAGTGAGCCTTCACCGCTCACATCCGGGCCTTACATTACAATTAAGTCCTTCGTGCCTTATATGGGCTCCATTACATGAAATACCATGAGCTTAAACCATGGTTTCACAATACCATGTGCCCCAAAACCATCACTGTTTAACTTGGTCAAACTTGTCTTAATCGCAAGTCAATTTACCTAACATTTCCCCGTTAAACTTGACTTGTCGTTTCCTGACTAAATCCAGCCAAAACTACTAAATGAGACAACCCCACTCACTCTAGCTCCTCCCCACTCAATTTTTTACCCAGGGTAATTGTTAATTTGACATCCTCCCTATCACCTAGGTCGAACCCAGACTTTACCAATTATTACCCAGGGGTACGGATGCCATACCATGTCTTACAATAGTATGCCCATTTACATGCAAACATTAAATCCATATAATAATTGATTTTTTATTTTTTATTTTTTATTTATTTTTACCCTTGTTGCTCTCTTAATATGACCATCCTCTCATCTCTGAATTTATCGGACCAACTTCTTATTATTGCTAGTCGACATATCTTAGTGGTGGCTTCACCATTGTCCTCTTTATCCATTGAGAAAGCCTCAATGGAATTCCCCATGGAATCAATAAATCAAATATTTCCTATTTCCTAGCAACACCATGCTCCATATGGCCAGATCTGCAAAAGGTTGTATTTATTTCTCCATTCACAGGCCAATAAAACCCTTGGCTACAAAAGCATCCCTCTGAAGCCAAATATGGATTTGATACGAAATGAAGAAACATTTACCGGAGTATATTAACTAATTACTGAGAGGAATAATTAAACATAACCAGCAACAAATCATAAACAATAAACACATACGTTTAACCGGGAAAAACCCCAAACTCTCGGGAAAACCCATCCTAATGAAATTTCATTAGCCTTGGCTAAAACCCTGGCCAATCCTATCCAAGTGAGCCGTCACCGCTCACATCCGGGCCTTACATTAAAATGAAGTCCTTCAAGCCTTTTATAGGCTCCATTACATGCAATACCATGAGCTTAAAACCATGGGTGCACAATACCATGTGCCCCAAAACCATCACTGTTTAACTCGGTAAAACTTGTCTATAATTGCAAGTAAATTTACCTAACACTGATAACAATGTTAAGTGGAAAATATCAAGTATGTTTTCCACTAGATTTATTTGTAGACAGGAAAGAGAAGAAATTAGTTACATGATCAATGAAACTAGTATATATATTTTCAGAGAATAAGCTCAAAGTGCAACAGATAATAAATAAGAAGCTTTCAAAAGGAGCCTAGCTAAATATTTTCTTCGATACCAGTGGTACATCCGCTACTTCCAGCAGACATCTATAGCCTTAGTAGGGTTACCATTGAACTAAGATGTGTTAATATCCCATTTATCCACGCTTTCAAAGTGGGCAAGCTCGTCATGTACTTATTTATAATTATTGTTTTTTCCTCTCTTTGTGTTTTTTATATTACTAATTGAAAGCCAATGTTCAGACTTGGTGACTTATAGATAACATTTCCATTCACAAGACATCACATATGTGAAAATGATGGCTCGTTATGAGACCCTTTGTCTTGTGATGAGATGAAAACAAGCCACTGCCTGGCTTGCTGACCAGATATGACAATGTCGCATCCACTAAAATCCTTTGATCATGGTGTGAATCTCATAATGATATCTCCTATCTTTTGATTAATAAATTTTAATACTTCTTAATTACACTGAAACAATTTAAGATTTAAATTTTAGAAAATGGGAAGAGGCATTGACTCCTTCAGAGTGGGATGGTGTAAGAAGTTTAAGTAACTAGTATGATAAAAAATATAGTTGTTGAAACAAATATGTTGTCTTTGAGACATTAAATTTCTTAGAAAAAGAAAATAACAAGTTTCCTGTAACATTTTTCAGTTACTTTTCCAATTAACAGATCGAAAAGGGGAGCTAAAGGAAATATTTTAATTGCTTAGCCAAATAAAAAGGTATGGCTAAAAGGTTTATAAAATTAGTTATAGATTTATTTACTGTGGAATGAAACATTTTGTAGAAATCATAGTAAAACACTAAAAAATAAATAAAGAAAGCTAAAAAATTACAATCCAAAGGAAAATATATAAAAGTATCAACAAGAGGGAGTATAGAAAATACTTTTCAAAAGAAAACCATTTAAAGGAAGTGACTCATACTGTCCTTCCAACTTCTATAGCCAAAATGTGTTGCGGCCAACTTTT
Source organism: Pinus albicaulis (assembly GCA_034641835.2). Classification (NCBI taxonomy): domain Eukaryota; kingdom Viridiplantae; phylum Streptophyta; class Pinopsida; order Pinales; family Pinaceae; genus Pinus; species Pinus albicaulis. Next base: position 1,656,687,309 of record CM076584.1, on the reverse strand, counting down.
CTGTAATAGTGTAAGGTCCTAACCACAAATTTTGGAACTTGGTGTGCTCTCATTTATCTTCATGTGATTTGTCCCATTTTAACACCAAACTGCCAACCTAAAAGTATCTCTTGGAGGAAGATTTGTTATCAAACCATAGTTTTACGATTTTTTGATCTTGGTAAAATTTTGTTTTGGATTTAAGTCTCTCTTCTTCGAAAAATAATAATTAATTTATCCTATTTTCCAATATGGCTGAGTGTTTTAGTTCATGAGCATTCTGGGACAATGGCAGAGATGGAAATAAAATATGAGGTGGAAAGATAGATTCTCTTCCATAAACAAAATAAAAGGAGGGTTTCCAATGGAAACTTTTAGAGTGACCCTATCAGCCTACAGCTCATTAAAAAATGCAACATGCCAATTTAACTTATTATTAGATATACTATATTAAAGTATTGAAAAAACAAGTTTTATTATATGACTCAGCTATGATATTTCCTTCGGGATAGTATTTAATGTCTCTTATCCACATTTTTTTTTTCTTTTTTTCTTTTACCCATTAGAGTTAACATAATGTTTATTAACTACTAACCTTATTAGTTTCCTCTTTTTAATGGTTAGAAATTACAATATCCATGTAACTTTAATTTATAGCACCCACAACCTAATACACTTAACATTTTATAAAATCAATTATTCTCTCATTATTTAACTCAAGTGAATATGTGGGACTTCTAGGTATATATATATATATATATATATATATATATATATATATATATATATATATATATATATATATTCTAGGTGTATTTTAATTAAATCCTCTTACTTTAATACAACCTTCACTATACATTTTACTTAACCCTATACCCTACCTCTATACACTTCCTAATTAAATTTTTACTATGCGGAAGTGAAATTTCGATTTCGAGGTATACGAATGAAATCTTCTTAAACCTTTATACTAATATTGCTATCATTTTGATCGCCTCTCTATTGTAATGTCAATCCCCTTGATATGGTTTCTGGTTTATTAATTTCAGTCTTAAATAAATTCGTGGATAATAATTAGGTTACTTTTAGGGTTGGCTTGGAATACACCTTCTGAGAAAGATCAACATATGATGCTTTGATGGTAAGTCACATCATTCATAGTACCATCAATTCGATGTATATCTTGATTTTCTTGAGGAATTTATATCTATTAAATGAAGCCAGCTTATAAATTCGGACCTCGAGCCCAGTGCAATCCCAAGTGGATTCGCGGGTACTCTCAAACATTTATTGCTTTAATGAGACTAGGATTTCTTAATTAAGTTCATGTTGTATGAATTGGAAATTTCTCGGTTTGCTCACCCTTGACTCATTGATCGGAAGGTTATGCGTCCATCTGGTGACACTTGTATGGACAAGATGGATTAGGGTTTCACCCTGGGGCTGGGTTATTAAATGAGGATTTTTACGCCGAGTTCCCTTCTTTCCATTTTCTCCTAACGAGAGCTTCGTCTCATCTTCAAGACGATTACACACCGTGACTATGGATTACCACCACACCTCACAACCTGACTTCTCCCTTATGTATAACTAGTAATATTTCTCATTTTCCATTCATTGTAAAGTTATAATGGCTTGGTGTTTGACTATATGCTGTCTGGCTTCCATTCTTCACTGAATTACAATTTCCGTGCTTAGTTATTATTCACTGTTTAAATTTTCTTTCTCATTCTACAATCTTACAACGTCTTCATTTCTTCAATCCTACCTATAAGATAATGTCATTTTTGTTTTATTATTGTTCCCTTGTATCAGAGAAGAATTTTCATTTTCTAATTTTTCCTTCTGTGGCAGAGTCTGTTGCATATTTGTTCGTGGTTGCAAACATGGGAAATGGTTTATATAGAATAGTGTTACAAGGTAACATTCGACATCAAATTTTGCCACCGTTTGATTTCGTAGATATGCAAATTTGAATAGTCTACAATATTTTATTTTTCTTTCGTATTTTATGGGAAATAATATTCCTATTGCCATAATTTTTTTTTTTTAATATGTTGAGGCTCAAATGTAATGTAAGCCTGCAATTGGATCACGACCTTAGAAATCAAATCTCTTTGACCTCTATCCCAGTTTTCCCACCTTCATTTTAGATAGGTAATCACGCTATGTTCTCCTTTCACTTTCTTGCTCTACTAATATACCCCTGTATTATCATGACTGTGCTTTCCTATATCAAATATGATTTAGGAATGGAGCTAATATTACGATGTTTAATGTACAGGTAGGAAGCTTTTCCATTTCGTTCACTTCAGATTCGGCACTCTTTCTTTGGAACTTTTCCAATTTATGAATATAACTTACTATTGCCATACAGGTTGGTCTTCAACGTTTGGGAGGAATCCAGGATTTCAACCCGACTCTAGTCGGATTTCATTTTTACTTATGTCAATCTATATTAGAACTTTTTTTAAAACTATTTGCCTATGTTGGCTATTTCTAGGCTGAAGAAAAATTGTAACTTGTTTGACTTTCGAGATACTATTATTCCATGTAGCATAAGTGGACTGTGACCTTTATTTCTTTTCCATGGTTGGTATCGTTACCTGTGTATATTTACTACTTCCCATTATTTCACTTCAGTGTCTCGTTTATATGTTTCCACCATTTTCTACAGGATTGTATTATATTCCAAGAATAAGGAATCACTTACATCTGAGTTTTGTATTTCATATAGCTCTAGCAGACATACATATTTTCCTGAATTAGTAAATAAGTATCCGATTCATACTGTACAGGGTTTACTAGACTTTCAACTTTAAAATAAAAGAAGAATTAGATTTACTTATCAGTTCCTATCCTATCATTTAATTTCTACTGTGAAAATATACTAATAAGAATAGAATGAAAATTTCATCAATATATATATATATATATATATATACACACACACACACACACATCCATCTTTTTACATCAATAATTTGCTTATTTTCTGCAATAGGGAAATTACTAAATTTTTGCATATATCCCTGATGCGACTTAGTACTGCTATATAAAATTTATATCATTTTTGTACATAAAATTTATTCCTTTTCTTTTTATAACAGCCAAAGAAATCCAGTTTAGAAATCAAAGTATTGAATCCTAAATAAAATAGAATTTATGCTTTCGCACTACTTTCAGATTATGTTCAACATACATGGATTATTTCTTAATGTTTTAGTACCTTACTACTTTTAAATTTCTTCTCTAATTCAGACCTCTGTTCATTTCTATTGTACTAGAATGGCTTATAAATGAACTTCACTTATTTAATTCTGCATTTTCTCTGTAATAATTATAACAAGAGTATAATAACCAAAATATATCAGTTCTAATTTCCAGATATTTAATTTATTTTCTGCATCTGAGTTTAAATTCGTCATGAAGATATATAGAAAATTAAAACAGTTACCACTAACATTTACATTTACTAACGAGAAATAATAACTTCTCTGTGAGATACTGATCTCTAGATTTAAACCTATCATAGGTTTAGACATTCTGGTAGATGGGTCTCATCAGATTATTCCCATACAACTATATGGATCATAGTTTTTCTACCTTATCAAAATCTGTTAAATATGGGTACTTGGTAACTCAGTATATTCAAAAGTTAACTAACTTGTTAAAAACAATAACTTATTTACCTGAGCACAACAAATTTTTCCATTGTTCCTACTCATTCTTCAAATGGAGAATTAAATTACACATAGGCTAATTTAATATAAATCTGAAATAAACTAGTCCAGTGCGCATACCAATTGCTATGATTAGTTCCTCCCAACCTTATATTTCTCTCTCCGTAACTCACCCTCGAGCTGAGACCTTTTGCTTCCAGTGATAGACAACCCTTTTTCTATCCTGGAGCAGCTTATTTAAGCTGTTCTTTCCCAAGCCTATTTCAAATTTCTACGTCCAGAAATTTCAGGATGCTTTCTTCTTACTTTGCTTAGGCTTTCCCTCATTGAGGTAATTTAAAGCTGTCTTTTCCGCTTTTACATCTTTTTCTTCCTCTTCCCAATTAATTTTCTCTTCATTAGGGAAATTACATATTTTATCTCCAAATGTAATTTTTGTAATAATTCTTCCAAGGATTTGTGGAAGGGGTGGGAAAGTCTCATCACCTTGTCCACATCCTCATGGATTTAGGTTTCAGATCTCCATTCTCAATCTATTCATTGCACACATAAATTTTCCATTTATTTTTATTAAATAAATTTAAAATAATTCCACACACTAGTTCTCCATTGGGTTCCACTTCCCTTTTGGACTTATTAAATTGTCAGTTAAAAAGCATAGAAACCAGGGGTATTACATAGTATTTTTTTGAGTATTTAATACTTATTCCTTAATCAATTGCATATGCAACTATAGTGTGTGATGAAAAATATGATGCATTATCAAAGACAAAATATTGAGGACTTATAAAACGTGAGATGATCTAAGTTTCAAGTAATTTTATTACCTAATTTTCATTTACTATGCGAAGTAGCGTTGCCTCAACCCAAATTGTAAGGTAATTCATTGTTTTTATAATATACTTGTGTTGTTGGGATAAAGTTGGTTTACTAGGGCCTATGATATATAATCCCAAATGTTGAAGAGGAGCTTCAATGGAAATAGGATACAAAGGAAATTCGGGTGTAGATAGTATGCCAACATATTTTTGGCATGCTTGACACCTCCTCAGTGAGGCATAGGTATCCTTAAATAGTGTCAGCCAATAATAACCCACCCTTAATATTTTTTGAGTCATAGTATAACCACCAAAGTGTCCACCCAAAAACCCTAAATGAATTTCATGAAGAAATTTGGATGCTTCCTCTTGCTCAAGTCAGCAAAGTAGCACTCCATCATATTTTTTTTCTAAAAATAACATCATTGATAAATTTATATAGAATATATTTTAATCACAATGACATTCTTTGGGTTGAATTTACATGTGACAAGGTGGTACCATTTGTAAGATACAAATTTATGTCTACATACCAAGGATAAAAATTATGATTAGTACAGAAATATTCATCCTAAATAAACTAAACTCTATTTTCAAGAGGAGATCGATCATGAGTGATCGAATGAATATAAGGGAGATAAAAAATTCAACAACCAACTTGCAAACACCTTGACCTCTAAAAATATGGGCAAGATTAATTTTAAGATCAAAATATTTTAAATATGTCATCCAATATTCCCTTTTGTCCCCTGGTTCCTTTTGGAAAAACAAGTTCCTAACCGTAAGCTAAGTTACAAATACTTTAGTCCTCATTTTTAATAGATAAAAACTAAACTGCTTAACTTCTTTATAAATGGTGAAAGCTTGTTTTTCAAGTGGTGTGTAATTTCATTCATCTCCTTTAAATTAGGAGATCATAAATGCAACTAGGATTTCAACATTTTGGTCATCCTTTTATGTAAGGATAACAACATAATTTGAATATGAGGAAAAAGTGTATAAAATAAGCTCTTTAGAAAAATTTTACAACATAATTTGAATATGAGGAAAAAGTGTATAAAATAAGCTCTTTAGAAAATTTTTGGCTTATAAGAGGAGGGGCCTCTGCAATGGGTTGTTTGATAGTTTAAAATGATTTCTTTTGAGGAGGTCCCCACTTAAAAACAATAGTATTTTTTACCATATGTTTTAGGGTTTAACTATTTCTGAAAAACATGTGATAAAATGTTTTACAAAGTTGATTTTACTCATAAAATTTTGGACTATTTTTTTATAATATGGAGGCAGTAAGAAATTAATTTTCAGAATCCTTTCTAGGTCAATCGTGACGATGTACTTACATGCAATGCATCCCAATAATTTCCCTTCAGTGACTACAAAAAATGACATTCTAGGGTTAAGGGATATTCTTTCTTTCTTGCATATTTCAAATACAAATTTTAGATATTCGAAGTGATCTGATCTATTTTGGAAAAAATTATGAGATCGTCAAGATATATGAAAATAATTTTTTTAATAATTCCTCTAAAGGTTATATATATGGAAAATTGGAAGGTGGCCCAAAAATTTATCAATCCAAAGGGAATTTTCTTATATGTGAAATTGCTCCTTGGCCTTCTAAAAGTGGTTTTTAGATGATTAGTTGGATTTACCTACACCTGCTAATATGATGAGAAACCATCCAAAAAGGACAACATCTCAGATCCTAAAATGTGTTGAAGGATTTGTTCCATGGGTTGAATTGGATAATTATTTTTTCTAGAGCCTTGATTTAAATTTCTAAAGTCTACACATAAATAGATCTAACCATTTTTATCTCTTACCAGGAAAATATTGATAATGCAGTATGTGTGGCTAACTAGAAAATTATTGTGGCTGATAAAATATTATTTAACTCCCTTTTTATAGTTGATTCCAAATTTGGATGAACCTTCTTATGGTTTTTCTGAAAAGGTTTACTCTGGGATTTTATAGGGATGGTGTGATGCATAATATTAGGTTTAAAATTATTAAGATCGTCATACATCCAAGAAAATACATCATTGTGTTTCTTGAAAATATGGATAAAATCACTCCTTTCTTGGGGTCAACAATTGATTCCTAAATTAACACACTGAGGGTGTTCTTATGTGACTAGGTTTTTAAGTTCAAATGGCATGACAAAACTATTAGTCTTACAATTAATCTTTTTAAGTCTATCACGTAAATCATAGAGATTATTTAACCTTAAAAAAAACCTAAGTATTGGTATCACCATTTTAGGAAGCTCATCAAACAACTATTCTTTTCTTTTTTGTTGAAAATATTACAGTTTTTTCATGTGCGTAACCTCATCGATAACTTAATCTTTAAGGGCTCCCTCCATGTGCAATAAATCAATGATTTTATTGTCACCATCAAATACATGCCAATTATAAATTGTATTTGGTACTGAAGGTCTAAAAATAAGTTCAATAGAAAATGCATCAAGATTAAAATTATCGACAAGATTTGTTTTGAAGCAACAATTTCCAATAAATTAGCTTTCTCATTAGCTATTTGAGGTACAAATTGAATATTGAAAGTGAGAAATTTAGACATTAAATCCCATACCTCGTTTTCATATGCTTTGATATGAGCTGAGAGGCAACATATAGTATTTTTACCTGTACTATTATAATCTCATAATGCCAATAAACTTTCAGAGATTTAACTCCCAGATCGATAACTCTTCGCAATACTTCAATTAACACTTCATACTTTGCAACAGTTCTCATACACTAAACCTCAAGTCTACAAGCTATCAAAAATTTGTTACCTTTAGAATCCACAAGGACACATCGTACACCAAATCCTTTTGACTTGGAGCCATCAAAATATAAAGACCAAACATGAATTTCATAAAAATTAGAAAAATTAGTAATTTCAATGATCTCATGATCATTAGTAACAATTGATTTAACTAGTTCTATATTTTATTTTTGTATTAATTAAATATTTCAGCTAAGTCAATAGTTGTATTGCTAAAGAAAAAAGCAATAATTGTCAAATTAAAAGGTTGTACTAGCTGATTTTCATCATTAATATTAGTGATTATATGTTTCATATACGGTTCCCTATTAACATTGATTTGGTTAGGTTGGACTTTGAAAGGTAACTGTAACTGAGTTAGGTCAGTGTACACGAATCCTTTAAAGTGTTGTAGCCAATCCATGCTAAGAAATATACCATAAATTTCAAGGATATGTACTATTACAATGTCCATTATTTAGTGGACTGTACTATCAGCTGATAATTGAATCGGGAAATTTGTCACCTCTTCAAAAACTTTAACAAGAGATCAATGTAGATGCACAATTTTAATATCTGAAGGTTTCATCTAAGAATTTATTTCCTTTCAAATAGATAAAGGCATCACATTTGAAGATGCTTTAGTTTCTATCATGAAGTTATGGATATCATTATTAATAATATGAAATGTTAGGAGGAATGGTGGAGGTTTCTTTGTCCTGGTGTGAGAATCATTAAGTGATCATTTCAAAATCCTAATGTTTATGATAGATTTGTAATAAGCAGCAACATCCTTAACAGGTGGATTTTTAAATTATTAATATGTTGTTGCACCATTTTCTTAATATTTTGGATTTTCCACAATTCAGACAAATATATATTGAATTTTATCTTTTTGCGATCATCCATCTGGTCATATTAAATTTTTTGAAGAGAATATTTTTTAGCATCAGAGACTTGTTTTCTTTTTTCTTTGCTCAATTAAAGATCATAATGATTTTCAGATTGGGATTTACTTCATGGAAAGGTGAAGACGAAACTATGATCCTAAAAAACATTGATTGAAAGGCTAGGAGTTTGAGGTTCATCCTGATATTCTAGATCATCTTCATCATAATTTCTTTCACAACTTTCAGGATTAGAATCATATTCTGATGTCAGATCTTGAAGAATATTTTCCAACCCTTTAGTACTTAAACCTTCATTTAAGGAAGGTGCTTATTATTAGGTGGTCTCTTAAAATCCTATCTGAAATTTGAGCTATCGGTTGACCTTTTAAGTTTTCCCTGTTTCATATCAGTTGTGTTATTAGAGAATTTATTAATGACCTTTTGTATACTTTTGAGATCTAGCGAAGATTTTTCCTTTTTTCGTGTAGACATTTTTGTGGTTTATGCTTTATTACTAGTGGAAGAAACAAATTCAGTTCGTTATTCCAGGGAATGTTTACGACTAATGATATACTTTTCAAATAAAATGAAACCTATAAACAGGATTTCTGGGCCCTTTTAACCCACATATCAATATCATGGTGAAGAGACTTAACCTACTAGGAAATGATAATATTTTGTGGGGTTAGTGAGCTTGCAGGAATTTTATTTCTTAAAAATGAAAATATGACAGTAAAATCGTTAGCCTTTTCTTTAGGTTGAATTTTCATAGTAGACAATTCATCCACTAGGAAATGCCTTCTCAAATTGGCTCCAAGAAGTTTTACTTCGAAGGGGTTGACAGAAGTGCCATGTGGTATATTTTACATCACAATTGTATGGGAAAAGTGAATAGGCAATGTCTTCATGACGTACATTTTATGTCTCATAGCAAGCATGACTAATTTTATGTTATCTTTAGTAGGACTTTTGGCATCAGGGTCATACTTAGGGAGGCATTTATGTAGATTTCTGGGTAAAGGGTGATGTATGCCAGGAACATCGACAAATTCTTGATCAAGCCAAGGAGTACCAGGATCATTTTGGTCATTTTCATGTTTCTCGCCATTGTCGACCATTCTCAGAAAATCCTCAGATTCAGATCAACTTCCTTCACCAGAGTCTTCGAAGGATGAAGGTGAACCGGTTAAGGGGGATACTCGCATCCTCCTAATTGAGTAGTCTCAGGACCAATTATTTCAGATACATTTGTCATTTTTCTTGTGAGGATAACATGCAACCTATCTTTCATTGATTTAGTAGTTTGCATAGGAATAGCAGGTTGTTGTATTACTGAAGGTTCTTATACGCTGAAATAAAAATGTGTGCTAAGACGAGGGGATAATATCCTTCATAAAGAAACATTTTCGTCAATTCTTCTCAACATTCTAGAGATAACTTTAAGATATCTTTACAGGACCTATTCAATATCAGATTTAAAATAGGATCTAATTGTTGTACTTGATTCAACGTTAGGTTCCTCAAATGTTGGCTAAAAATATTAAGATGTTCGAGTAAGGGACGGTTAGTGTTACTCCTATTGATGACTAGTGTTCTTAGAGTTTGAATTTTTCGACCTTTTTCCATATATAGGTAAATTTTGTCTCCTTCTAGTATCAGTTTCTGATGTAAGCATTAATACACTTATTTCAACAAGGGAGAGAAGACCCGGACCAAGGGTATTCACATAACCCCAACTCTTTGGAGTAGTTTTTCTTGACGGGTTTAAAGCCTCCATTGGCCTTTGGATTTCTTCTCTTATGAAGGATATACATTAGCAAAATGTCCTAGAACTATTGTATGTGTTAGATTTTCCTAACCTAAGTTAAATTATACCTAAATCCATTTAGTTATATTAATATAATTCAAATGAATATCTAAAAATATGTAATCAATACAACTAACTAAATTAGATTATAATATTTGCACTATTGTGATACAAAGAGCAGGATAGAACTCAATATAACTAGCATAATTAATAAATTTTTATAATATAGCAACCATTTTAAAAAGACAAAAACCAAAGAAAATTATTTTATCAACAAAAAAAAAAAATTACTTCTCTCCTCAATGTAACATGAAATAGAATGAACAAATGTAATAAAAATAAGTAGTACACACTATTAAGTGAACATAGTGTAAAATGACTCTACTTGTTTTTTGAATCATTAAGAAAAGATACAAGTTAAATTACTTATTGTTCCTTACAATTATAACTTAGGCTATACTTCTAGGCGAGAGAAAAAATTAAGAAATGAATCATACATATTTAAAAAGTTCTATCATTGGTGATAAAAAAATAAAATTAGATTATCATTAAATAAATACTAAATAAGATAGTATTCATAACATTCACTGAAATATTTCCACTCTAGATTCAACAAAAAAAAAGTAAAATTAACCACATACTCTGATAGTTTATCAACCATTAAAATCGAATTATTCTTCTTAGGGCACAAGCCACTAGAGATGAAAAATTAATCAGTTAAGAAAATATGAGTCACAAAGTTACAATAACAGAAAAATGAAACTCTCATTCGAAGAACGTTTCTTCATGCGTTGTGAAGCTAGGTTTGTTGCCTCCCCACTTCGGATCATGCTTAGCCATGGCCCCTCACCCCCATGGATGCACGACGTTCACCTAACACCCCTCCACTGCCTCCCCCTATAGAGGAAGCTTCTTTCAACACGTTGCTAGCCTCCCTGCCGATGACATACCTAGATGACATACCTGAGGTTTCCCTCCCTCCTGAGGGACTGATCCAGGTTGCCTTGTCTCTGGCAGATCGAGCTCTTGTGGGCCAGTTTATGGGCCTTTGGCCCTGTCCTGCATCAATGGGGAATTGGGTTGTCAATAAATGGGTGTCGTTGATCAAGAATAGTGTAACCTCATACTTCCTGGGGTGAGGCTATGTCCTATTCGAGTTCAACTCAAAGAAGGATAAAAATATGATCTTTAGGAATGGGCCCTATTTCATGGGTCCTCAAGCCCTTTACCTCAATAAATGGATGTCAGATTTCGACCCTACAGTTGATGTTCCAATAGCTGTCCCTGTGTGGGTTCAGCTGTCGAATATCCTGGTGCACTGCTGGAATTGGAACTCCCTGCAACACATTGGCAATACCCTGGGAAAATTTATTGATAGGGAAAAAAGTAAGGACAAATACGACTGTGCACGGATTTGCGTTGAGGTCGATATAGAGGTGGGGCTTCTGGAGGCAATAAAAATCAAGGTGGGTAGTTGGACCCATGTGCAAAAGTTAGACTATGAGTATCTCCCTTTCAAGTGTTGTAAATGTCACATTTATAATCATTTTGCTATAGGTTTTCCGAGTAAAGGAGAAGCAGAGAAAGGGAAATAGGAAGGGTGGAACCAGGTTAAGAGGACTAAGACCTCCCACAAAAAATCCAGGGCTATAAATGTGCAGGGCCCTCAGCCAATCTCTACCCACATAGGTCCCTCCGAGAAAAGAAAAGAAAACATATATGAAGTCTTAAGCTTAGCTGCAGAGGAACTCCAAGAGGATGAAGTACAAAAAAAATGTACCCTAGACAAAGGTATATCATCAAGATCAAGGCCTAAAGAAAGTGCCACTGAAAGGCAAAAGGAAACTCAAGTAGAAGCCAACCAAAATGGGCAAGACTTGGAGGATTCAGAGGAGGAAGGGGAAATAGGAGAATCACAAACCTTGGCTAGAAGATCGACAAGAGGGCGTAAGTCTGCACATGAAAAAATAGAGCAGGAAACCTACAAAGACAAGCTCCAGGGTAGTCAGCCCACATTGGAGAAACTCTTGGCTAAAACTCTGTACGTGACAAGAAATTAGGCACAGGGATCCAAGGGGGCCCATCAATCACAAAAAATTAAATGATGAAGTTAATCTCCTGGAACTGTGGAGGAATGGGGAGCAAGGTGAAAGAAGAAGGCATGATAACTCTATTAAGAACAGAAGCCCCAAAAATTCTTCTAGTTTAGGAGACAAAAACGGAGCACAAAGAGTTTCTCCAAACAAGCAAGAAATTTTGGAATAAAGGCAGTGGCCAGGCCATCTCTTCCCAAGGAGCCTGTGGGGGGTTGGGCTCTCTCTAGAACAAATCTAAGTTCGTGAGGGTCACAGAGATCCTAAACATTCATTGGTTGTTCTTGAAACTCTAGCACGTGGACACTTTGGAGGTATTTTTCCTCTTCAATGTCTATGTACTAGTAAATGTAGGGGAGAAAAAGGCATGTTGGGACTCCATCAGGCATCTGTCGGGATCAGAGAACTTGGAAAATTTAATTGTTGCTCGATACCTTAATCTAACTTTGCATGTGGAGGAAAAGCGAGGAGGAAGTATTATCAGAGATCCGACAAGGGAATGGGTGGAGGACATCATGCAGGACTATGATTTGCTCGACGTCTTTCCCTCAAATGGTAAGTTCACTTGGTCTAATAAAATAATTCGTCCTGGGCATATTGCTACAAGGTTTGATAGATTTTTGGTTCAAAGTTCCTTTCTTCTTCTAGGACTAGAGGCAAGAATGCAGATTCTCCCTTGCAGCATTTTAGATCACAAGCCTATAATGTTGGAATTGCTGGCACAAAATGATCTTGGCCCTATCCACTTCAGATTCAACCCTTTATGGGTCAAGAGCCTTGATTTTTTGAATCTGGTTGAGGACTGCTGGAGTATGCTGATTAAGGGCTCCCCCTTCTACATATGGGAGGAAAATATTAGAAGATTAAAAGCCTCTTTCAAAGCATGGGCCAATTCTCTCCATCACACTACAAAGGAGAGAAAGCTGGCTCAAGACCGCCTCCAGCAACACCATGCTCAAATTGAAGAAGAAAAAATCACAAGAGAAGTATTAGACAAGGAGGCAGTTCTCCAAAAAAATTATCACAAGGCTTGGCTTTCAGAGGAGGAACACTGGAGAAAAAAGTCCCGAAGTCTATGGCTTAAAGTAGGAGATCGAAATTCCTCCTTCTTTCATAAACAAGCTCAAGCGAGAAAATGCTTCAATTCCATTACAAAAATTAAGGAATATTCCACTACTCATAAGGATTTTTTAAGTATCAAGAGGGCAGCCTCCTCTCACTTTAAAAATCATTATAGCGAAGAAGGTGAGACGAACCCAAACTCCAAATTTCAGGGTGTGATCCCTTTAAAGATCTCTCTCAATATGAATTAGCTGCTGGAAGAAAGGATCACCATCAAAGAAATAAAGGATGCTCTCTTTGACATGGAGCCTGATAAAGCCCCCGACCTGGATTGTTTTACCACAAGATTCCTCCAAACTTGTTGGCAGATTGCGGAAAATGACTTGCACAAAATGATTCTGAAATCTCAAAATTTCCAGAAAATATGGGGTAGCACTAATTCTTCCTTCCTTTCCCTCATTCCCAAGGAAAAGGGAGCTAGTTCCTTCAACAGATTGCGTCCCATTTCCCTTTGTACCATTGGTTATAGACTGATCACCAAGGTGATTGCCAACAGGTTAAAAGGAATCCTCCCATCAATTATCTCAAAAAATCAAGTTGTCTTTGTTCAAGGAAGATAGATTGTCGACAACTTCATCCTTGTTTAAGAGGCAATCCACTCAAGTCTGCTACACAAAGAGGAAGGTATGGTGGTCAAACTCGATTTGGATAATGCTTTCGACAGTTTTAGACATAGTTTTCTTTGGGAAGTTATACACAAATTTTGGTTCAGGTCAAATTTCATTAATTGGATAAGAGCTTGTATTTCCGAACCATGGATCACCCCCTTGGTGAATGGGAGAGCGACATATTTTTTCAAAGCATCGAGAGGACTAAGGTAGGGTTGTCCCCTCTGCCCGCTAGTCTTTGTTCTTCAATCCTCTGTCTTTAGTTTTTATTTGGATCAGAAGCTAGCAAAGAAAGAGATTCTAGCCCTAAATATTGCACGAGGAGTAAAAATTGTAAATCATGCTCTGTTCGCTGATGATACTCTCCTGCTCAGTGCAACCTCTGTTCTTTCAACCTTAATATTCAAGGAGGTGTTGGATGAATTTTTTGAAGCTACAGGTAACTCTATATATTATGGGAAATGTCATATCTACTGCTAGAATATCTCTGCCATTATCCTTATTGCCATCTCTAGAACCTTAGATTTCACTGCCTCTTCAAATTGGTCTTCCTTTAATTACCTGGGCCTCCCCATTTTTCAAAAGCTAGCCTTGAGCAGAGACTGGACCCCTTTTCTTGACAAATTCAAAGCCAAAATTCACTCTTGGGTTTTTTCATGGCTTAACCTTGCACGAAAATCTATTCTCCTTAAATTCGTCCTTAGTAGCCTCCCTATCTTTCAATTCTATGTTATTTTAGCTCCCTTTGGCATCCTTAGGAAAATGGAGGGTTTAATTCACAAATTCTTCTGGAAAGGAGGAAATCAAAACGAAAAGAAAATACCTTTGGTAAGCTGGGATAAAGTTTGGAAGCCCATGATGGAAGGAGGCTTGAATTTTAAATAGTTCAGCATGCAAAATTTGGCAATGGGAGCCAATATTTTTTGGAAAATCATTGCACCTCATCCTGGTTGGGTGCAAAACGATCTTTGGAAAAAATATTTCATCGGAAGGAGGAAACGTTGTCTTGACAACCCCATATCCACCAGTGGGTCGAACCTTCTCAAATTCTACTCCAAATCTATTCCGCTGATCAAAGACCATGCGTATTAGATCCTTGGCAATGGCAGATAGATCAACATATGGGACAATTACATTATGAATCATCCTCCATTAGTAGAATCTTCCTCCCTTCAAGAGTTGAGATCTTATTTTTCCAATGCGGGCTTCAAATCCTTCTTGGATATATCGATCTGGAATGGCAACGATTGGAACTGCTAGAATCTACCCAACGTCCCTCCAACGTTGTCATCCGAGCGTGATACCCTCCTTTCGTTGTTGAATGGGAGGGCTCCAATCAAGGCTGGAAAATGCAATGCTCGTGGCTGGGGAGTTAAGCCAGACTCTTACACAGTTGCACCAGGATACAAGAGATTGATGGAGAGGCCTTACATCCCACCCGATCCCTCGATTTGGAAGGGGCTGTGGTCACAAAAATCCATTCCGAAAGTGGACTATTTCTGTTGGTTGTTGTGCCACAAAAGAATACTCACAGAAGATAGATTAATGAAGAAAGGTTTCTATGGGCCATCTATATGTTGTCTCTGTTGTGAAAGTGAAGATAACGCCCAAAACTTAATGCTATAATGTAAATATGCAGCAGAAATCTGGCAGGATTTCCTGAGCCTCTGGAGAAACAAATATAATTTTCCCTCATATATCTACGATCTGTTTGCAAACTAGCTGTATCGTTACCCAGGAGCATTTCCAAAAAATGATAGCTTCAAGGCTGCCTGGCTCTCCTTGCCAAAATTCATATGTTGGAAAATCTGGCTCTAGAGGAATATGAGAGTATTTAGAGATAAAGGACACAATGTGAAACTCATCATCATTAAGATCAAATGCCAATGGAAAGAATATCTAGGTGACCAGCTGAAGGGCACAAATTTAAGTCAACAGGACTTAGAGTGTGGCGCAAGGATGGACCTGCAGTTCTTTGAAGAAATAAGGAAAATCAAACAAAAAAAAGATTCGCAAATCAGAGGGAATGAGAAATAATTTGCAGAATGGTTCTCCAAGCAATATAGGCACACCTTATTTTTTGATGGGGCAGCAAAAGGAAACCCCAGAAATGCTGGGGCAGGAGGGGTTATCAAGAATAAATAAGGAAGAATGTGTCCAACTTTGCCTAGGGACTAGGCTATACCACAAGTATCCAATCTGAAGCATTCACCCTCCTTCAAGGACTCAAGAAAGTCAAGGCTCTTGGGATAAAAGATGTCAATGTGATAGGGGATTCCCAAATAATCATAAAAAACATTGTGGAAAACTCTCTTCCAGCAGATCTCAGATTTGCTAGAGTGGTGTCAAGAATCAGAATTATGATGAACTCTCTCCAAAGTGTGAAATTCTTCCATGTGATGAGGGAGAACAACAAGGATGTAGACATAGAAGCCAATAGAGCAATTTTTCTAGCACCCAAAGGTCTTTCTAGAGACAGGAACTGTGATTGTGATACTATTCCATAATTTGCTGAGCTAATGTTTTATTGCATTTTGCTGAATCAGTTTGTTTATATTCATAAAATAGGGAAAATTACGGAGATTGAATCATTACATGTAAGAAACTTCGGCTTCCGAATAATGGGGCATTAGAATTGCTGGCCTGGGCTCTACCCCATTATTGTAACTGATTGACTAGCATTTTCGCCGAAGCTCTAATATAATCCCATATCCATTCTTGTAAAAAAAAAACAGACAAATGAATAAAAAAAATGCTTGTTAGAAAAAAAAATGACGTTAACAAATGTGAATACATTCCATAAAGCACAAGATATTATGAAATTTCAAATTAACACTAATGAAGGATTAAAATAGAACACACTAATGAAATCAAACCACATCAAAATGTTAGAACTATCATTCACTCCAGAGTCGAAAAATAACACTTCCATGTCAAAATAATTCCTCTCTAGGGTTCCGTTTTTAGCTTTAAAAATAAGGGGTTTATAGAGGATATTACAATATCAAAAATTCAAACCTTCAAACAATATGATTATAAAATAAAAAAAGTTTTTGTTTTCTAGGCCAGCTGGTTGTTCCTACAAAAGACACTATTAAATACAAATGACAAGGCAAATTTTGGGGATATGTCTCGATTCAAATAATTTTTTCCCACAAGTAGAGTGAAAGTAAATTTCATCAATGATTTGACATGTCATAATACATAACAAATAACTAGAAAACAGTATAAATCAAATAAGGTTGTTACATCATTGTAAATTTTGTAACATTCTTTATTATTATCTATTCAACCTTCCAATTTTACTTTATTTATGAAAAACTGAAATCAACAATAAAATCTTACCTCAAGACCAATATGAAAATATCAACTTAAAAAATTATTTAGTGCTTTATGGTTCCTAAGAATTAACCAACTTGTAATTGGCATACTTTACTATAATGTGAGTGTACTACCCTTGATAAAATTTGATAGACATGGAAGATTATAGCTTCTTAGCATTAATATGATGATTACAAGCGGCTCTCAACTGCTCATTTTCCCGGGTCAATTGTTCAATTCGACGGGTGACTTATGGAACTATGAACAAGTAATTTTGGTGCCAATAAAAATCTAACATCGACTGAGAAGCATCCTTCTGATACTTGTTATTTGATTCCTATGGATTTTGAACATCAAAGGGAGAAATTTGTTCCTACTTAACTTTAGGTTTAACCTTTTTTGATTTATTTTCCTCTAGCTATATAACATTCAGGCCAGAAGGGTGTTTTCTCATGCTACGCAGCAGCCTAGATATTTTCCTATTTAATATTTTTTCCTTTACATGATTATCGTTATCTTGACATTTTGTGTATTACGTTGCAGGGTCGGGATCACAAGATTCGACTTGAGGTAGTGGTCGTTTTTCCACTTGTGATATGTAGAAGCCATTTTAATGAGTGAAACATACCAGAAATATGGGAGATTTAAAGCGTAACCCAAAAAAACCTTTACCAATCTAACATCACACAAAAACACCATTAGTAGTGTCCTTCACAGGTTATATATATTTTGATAAATAATAACATGTTTCACCATTCAGGTTTCAAATGTGTAATCAAAATACCTTTAATGTCATAGGAGTATGACCTTTTAGCCATAAATTTCATCCAAGGAACCTTATTTATCCTCTTGGTATTGAATCGTATCTCACCTTCAAGAGATAAGTCGATGGACTATGCAATGAAATTGGGGTTGATTCTAAACTGAACACCACCAATTTTAACCCTAGGGCCATTGGAAGAAGTAGAGAAAACCCTTATGTCTGCCTAGTTATGTCCTTAAAACAATTTTAATTATTCAAGCCAGCTAATGGTCTGAAAAAACTACATACAATCCTCATAAGATTCTAACATCTCAATCCCCTGAGTCTCATAATGAACCACTTGAGACATGGAGGAAGAGTACCAGTAATACACATTCTAGTACTAATATAGGATGAAAAACACCTCAAACCCTCATTTCCTACTAAGATATCGAAACTAGAAGAGACTACCAAGACATCAAATGGAGCGGGATTCATAAAGCCTATTCAATTCAAGCAATGAATTGAGAGGTACAGTCAAGATAGGGCTCGAAAACTGGATCATCAAGAATAAAAAGTGCACAAGATGATCTAAATCGTGATCATCGCACTTCACATCATCACGATAATATTGTTTCCCAATCATCGTGAGGAAGGCCTCACTATATATGCTTTCAAAATACATTTCAGGAGTTTAGGCTAAGGGTTTTAGCAATACATATTTTGAATAATAATAATCATGTTATAGGTGTTTAGTGATAGGTTTAGGAAATAACGATAGCACCATAGAAATAAATTTAAAATGGATTAGGATACGATTAGGTAAATAGGTCCGGGAAGGGTATACAAATGATTCTATGTGAAATTCCAACATAGCAACAAAAATTCCAACATAGCAACAAAAGACATTTCAAATAATTATGCCATAATTATGCCGTAAGGCATTCTTATTTGAAAACAACTTTCCTAGATGCCAATGTGTCCATGTTTGAACCACCGGATCAAATGTTAGACGATTGAAATGTTTTAGGCCATTAAATCCACAAGAAAATAGTTTTATATATATTTTTTATAGTTTTATTTTTTTTTTCTTTCTTTCTAATAAGTTAAATTGATTTTAGATGTAAAATAGAAATATTGTAATGTGATGTTTAACATTTTGGCTATGTAAAATGACACAAAAAAAAAAAAAAAACTAAAAATCTTGACATAATATAATGAACATTTTAACTAGGCCAAAATACAATAAAAAATAAAATAAAATAAAATAAAATAATAAGAAACTATAAAAACAGCCCATGGTATTGATCTTATTTGAAAACAACTTCCTTAACTGCCCATGTGTCCATGTCTGAGCCATTGGATCAAATGTTAGACGATTGAAATGTTTTAATCCATTAGATCCACAAGTAAATACTTTTATATATTTTTTTATAATGTTTTTTTTTTAAAATAAATTAGATTGGTTTTAGGTGTATAATAGAAATGTTGTAATTCCATGTTTAACATTTTGACTATGTCAATTACACAAAAATAAAAATAAAAGTAAATTAAATAAAAAGATTGACATAATGTAATGAAAATTTTAACTAGGTCAAAATACAATAAAAAAATAAAAATAAAAATAAAACAATAATAAACATTTAAAACAGCCCATGGTATTGACCCATGGTATTCATGTGGAATATAGTTTATTAAATTATTTTAGAGGACATGATTCATCTTGAGCAATAATGATGAATGGTCATAATTCTCATTTCTTAAATAACACTAAATTTACCTTTAATTACTTAATTGTAATAGTTTGTAATTACATAACACTTTGTAACTACATACATACACTTTCCGATTTTTTTTGTTAATGAATATCAAATTTCTTCTATTAAAGATAAACTATATACATCTCTTTAATTACTTAATTGTAGCTAAAAAATATTATATGTTTTTTACTTTATAATCATAAACAAATTTCATATTATATGATGTCAAACTTACTCAACCTTTTATTATGAAATTTTAAACAAGGTTTTTCACTACATAATTTTAGTTTTTATAATTTTTTTATTTTTCAATTTAAAAAAAAACTAACAAAAGAAAAAACCCAGTGGGTCCTTACTATAGATTATAGTTTTACAATATTGGAACTATGTGATTAACAATAAAGTAAGTTGACATAACCCTAAGGGGTTCTTTTACAATTTTTATCATAACCTTTCCCTTCATCCAATATAAAATTTATATCATGAAATTAAACTCCACACAAACCAATTAATTTATATTACATGGATACAAAATAATATAAAAAAAGGAAAATAGCTATTTATAGATTTAAATATTACATTTTTGTATTACTATGATCTCCAACAAAGTATGATAGAAATGAATTTGGAAAAAGTCATGAAGCTTACCTCAAGTTCCATTCATTTAGATTTGAAGTATATGGAAGAAGAAAAGTAGGCCAATGGAGACATATCAAGAATATATGATTCTTTAGAAGGAAACGATGTTGACAAAGGCTACGAAGGACCAAATAGTAGAATTAAAAATAGAGGAGGACTCTTCAGAAAATGGGTTAGTCAAGGATTTTGGAATACATATGAGCTACATTATCTCACGGATTCAAGTAAATGCTCAGAAAGAGACAAACAATAGTGATATAGAGACAATTTATTTAGAAACAAGAGAAAGCTAGAATTATAGCTTAGAGATAAAGTTATGGGAAGAGAAACATTCCAATTGTAAAGAGGAGTCAGAGTTACATGAGTAGTAGTTCACTCAACATAATTCTCTACCGCTTATTCTGGAAGATTTGGAGGTGAGAAAGTTCCTACTACCTCATCAGTTGAAGAAGGCCCACATGAGAAAATCAGAAGTTATTCCTCAATGTTATTTCATTTGACATTTAGTCACTTTTCTCTTTTTTGTCTAATAGTCTCTTTACCTCTGCCCTTAAATTTAATGGCTCAAAAAATACTATACAAACATCACTTACCTATTGCAATCAGTTAAAAAAAAAGGTATTTCTAAAGGGTCACTTGGGGAGGAATTTATTATTTAAAATATCTGGAAAATAATTTCCTTTCAAAACCAAAATATGCTATCACTATGGAAGGGAGTTATTACAAGTAAAATTTTCTCCCATTCTTGTCACTACAAAATTTTATTGTTTCTTTTTATTTGATAGGAAAATAAATGATCTTTAAAATGCACTAAAGTCTTCAATTATGGTCCTTAAAGAAGTCGCTAGATTCCCTTATTATGAGCTGGTTTTTTCTTCTTACTTCTAGGTCTTGATGATTTGTTATTCTGATTGAGGTGAAAGGTTCCAAAGAACTGGAATATTGGTCATTCAAAGACGAATTATGGAAATATGATTGTAGATAATTTATTAATATAAATGATCTGAAGTGAGATTAATTAATCATCCCCAAGGTTTTAAAAAAGCCCAAATGTAACTTATCCATAAAATTCACTATTAAGATAACTCTATGCTCTATGTTCAAATGATAGGTGAAGGTGGATTTACCATACTTAAGCTTCTTAGTAGTCTCTCATGAAGTACAAAATTTCATAGTGATACTTTTTTATTGCATTAAATAATTCTATTGGTGAAGCCGAATCAGAGTTCTAGGAGTAGTACCAGATGAATTCAACATTGCAAATGTGATAGAAGCAAATAATTTCATGGAAGGGTGAACTCTGCTCAACCTGGTCATAAAAAACAAGTGCATCCTTCATGGAGAAAAAAAAAAAACATGTAGATTTCATCATATAGAGGTATTGAGTACTTTGGCCAAACTTGCCCATCCATTATCAAAAAACACATCTTACATGCAATTAATAACAAAGAAGTTGTTCCACATCAATTACCCAAGACGGATATTTCTATTTTATTTTTGTTAATTTCGCAAAGCCTCACAATTTTCTATATATCATAAAAGTAGATTGCTATACATATACTGATGCATTTTGTGGCCTCAACCTGCCTGAAGGAAACCAGGTCTGTCGGCCACTAGAGTGAATTAAAAGCCAACCAGTATTGAAATTGTTTTTTCCTTCTACTTGCCGCTATATCTAATGTCTAAAAAAATTATAGTTTCGTCAATGGTTGTAAAAACTTGCCACAAAAATCATTAAATAATAAAAGACTAATAAGAGCAAATGTCACCCATCAGAAGAGTCAATAGGTGTCGGGTCTTTTGCAGTAGAACCCGAAATCTCTGCTTGCTACATTGATTGTAGTTATTTTTTAATTCTTCTGATTCTTGCCGTAGCATCGTATTGAGACATGGCAATATCTTGGATTTCCTGTTTAATTTGTTGCAGCTCTCAAACCACTGAAGGGTTTCCTTCTATTTCCAACATGCTAGTCATGGCCTTCGTCAAGACACACTTGAGCTTCCAATAAGTGTTGAAAGATTGATGGAAAAGGGATAACCTTCCTCTTGTATTCCCTGAGTCGTAGAGGAAGTCCATGGTGGCCTCCTACTGCTTGATATCTTCATCTTCATGGTTAATCTCTCTTTCCCAACCTTGGATGGTATTTCAGATCTGAGTTGCATTTCCAGCTTCATAAAGATCGTAGATATTTTCTATAACTTCTTCATTAATTTTCCTTCCATGCTTACTAGATCCCTCATTCTGAATCGGTTGTTTCTGTTTCCCTTTTCTGCTTCCTTTGTGTTTTCTATATTGTCCTTTTGCCATTACTTTGGTCTGATGGGCAGATTCCAACTTCTTTTATGTTATCCCTGTAACACTTTGGAACAGGCCTGTATAAGACAACATAAAATTAATAACAGTTTGCAGGTGAATTTTGGTGGAGTTCACTACGTCCTGATATACTGGTGGATCCTCAGACGTTGCAGAGAAACCATCCTTTTTCTTGGTATTAATATAAAAAACAAATACATTTAAAGTATCTTTGCAACAGTTGAGATCTAGATTACTTCTGAGGTTTTTTTTAGCATCAAAACTGAAGGTAAGGAATCCTGACATCATACAATAGAGATATTTGTTGAGAAGGGCAATTATGGGTTCGAAGATTGTCATTTATGAGCATGCAATCTTGCTCATATGCTTGATAGGTAACGTCATTGTTGATGGTGCTAGGAACCCGAATTGTGGGATGAATCTCCTACAAAGGGGGTTTCCAAGGAGCTTGCATGAGGTTCTCATCATGAGAAATGGGTGTTGAATAAGGACATAGAGCATTAGGGATAAGGCCATGAATTAGCTCAGCTTTGTTATTGAAACACCTACAAGATTTTAACTGGATTTCTACACTAAAGCACGGACTTGATTGAGCATTCTTGAGACATGAGAGTGGGCTTCTAAGGCAGGGTTCAATAAATAGAGACCCTACATTAGCATTGTAACAGAAAAAACGAAACAAAAGACCATAATTGAAAGAAAACCCACTATAAGAGTGAAGAACTTCCTCCGTGGAATTACAATCATCTTCAAAATTGGTGTCTCCTTCATAACTTGTGACAATAACAGGAAATTGACAAAGGAGGGTGGCAAAAGCCAAAATTTCTGCATGTCACCATAGCTCTACCTCTGTTTCCTTGCACTGCTCTGGGGAACGCCTGCTGAGAAACTTACCTCTCTGAGGTTCCCTTTCCTGTTTTAACTCCACCCATAGGCACTGTTTCCAAACTCTACCCGACATGATATGTTGGCATCCTTATTTTCTATAGGTTTGCATTATGTTTGAGCATGTGACCATATGCCTTCATCGGCCTCGTGCAAAGGTTACAATTACTCGTTATGGTGGACAGTCAGTTACACGCCTCCGCATGGCACTAACCTTTGTCCGATCGTAGAAATGTGCCACCCCGATCGGGGGCAAGATAGATATTTTGATTTGAGGTCCAGTAAACATAATTCTCCACCCCTTATTCTAGAGGATTAGTTGGAGCGAAGAAAGTTCCTACTACCTCTTCGTTATTATATGTTATTCTTTCCTATACTACAACCTTACGGCATTTCCTTTGCAACATGTGGTGCAATTGCCAGTAAAAAAAAGTGTTGTTACATGATTTTAAAATTTTATAATAACTTCTAATACAGTCTGTCTTGTGTGAGTTCAAGTGTACCAATAATTACGACCTTGGGGTATTACGGTCAATGCTAAGTGAGATAAAATCAAATAAAATATAAGTCTAGATATACAATGATAGATATTCTCAAGTGACCGTAAGGCATTAAAAACCAAAAACCTTAAGAATCAAAGAAAAAATTAAAAATACTAAAGAAAGGTCTCATGTCATCACTAGTGAATGAGATGGGAGGGGTTGGCCTACCAACAAGGTCCTAGTGGTAGATGAAGACAATACTTGTACCTAGATATAGTAAGATGATTCTTGAGTTGAGTATTTGTATACTTGTGAAAGATTTCTGACTAGTTTCATGGAAGGACAAGAGCCCAACACTTTGGGAGATCCACTACTCGAAGTGTATTTTAAGGGAAGCCTCTATGGTATTTCCAGTCTTGTGGATTTCCTTAGGTGCTAACAGTGTATGCACGTCATGTGATTATGCCTACATTGACTATTTCTGATTTGAGAGCTATGTGTTCTCTAAGTAACTGTAGAAGTAATGTGGTAAATTATTTCCAGCTGAAAATATTAAGATTAAAAATATGATTAAGATTGAGAAATAGTCACCGGATTCCATACACCATGGCGTCGTATCCTAAGAGGATCATAAACCACCCAATGTAATCTAAAAATTATATTGTATGAGATAAAGGAAATCTAAATGAAAAAATAAAATTCTAGTGAGAGATAAATACTGGATGAAAATATAATGATGATGACAAGAAAACGGTATAAACATTGAGGGCAATGTTATCAATAAAGGGGAGAGAATACGCTGTCCCTAAACAAGTAAATTTATGTCCACGTTTTATGATTTTATTAATATGCGTAAAGTATTATTGATTTAATAAGTTTAAGGTTCCCATTACAGTTGATATAAAGAAACGATTCAAAGCATTGGTTACATTACCAATATCATTCATTCTTTACCATGGATGAACAATCAAGTTTTTATCCAAACTCCACCGGTTTTGAAGACATATATCTAATGTATAGAAAATATATATGGAGAAAGAAAAATGAATGCCAAACATTAAAATGGTTTTACGTTTCGGAGTGCATAAACGGTGGGAATCATGTTTAGAGCAATGATGGAGTAAATACTCATGCATGTTGGAGGCGAGAAGGAAGCTTTTACATCCACTTTGATTGCAAAGTAGAATAAGCTAGTGTGCAATCAAACTACATGGCATTGGGTGAGTTATTTAAATAGTAGAATGAGTGCATGGAGGGTTTTCATTGTACATGAAGAGATGAAGTACAAAGAGAGATGAGTTAACTTCGTGTACTTCTTGGAAAGTTCCATTATTGTTATGCGCAGAAAGGTATGGCTTAGCATGCTAATTTCTTTAAACTGATTTATTTGAAAGATTTCGTTATTCTAGCGCACATAGGTATAGTTAACTTTGTCAATTTCCTTGGAAAGTTTGGCATAGTTACTATGTGCTAAATTGTTGTAAATATTGCAGTGTTTTGTGCGTGAAAAGATAGATTCATTGCGTTAATTTCCTTGGAAATTTTAGCATAGTTCTTATGAATTAAACTCTTGCAAACATTCATATTAATATTGTGCATTAAAAATAATAATAATCTATATTAATTTTTTTCAAAAAGATTGTACATCATTCTTATGCATAAAAAGATGAGTTAATCATGTTATTTTCTTGAAAAGGTTTTCATGATTTTTATATATAAAATGATAGTTTAATAATCTTATTAAACGTTGTATGAATTGTTATGCAGAAAAATATTTTCATGATTTTTATATATAAAATGATAGCTTAATAATGTTATTTTCTCCAAAAGGTTGCATGAATTATTATGTAAAAAAATATGTTAGCCATGCTATTTTATTGCAAAGTATTGGAGTTCTTTGTATTTATGTTTATTTTCTGGAAACTATTGCATAGTTTTATGGGTAGAAAGATAAAATTGATTATGTTATATTCTTTGAGAATATTACATGGTTAGATTCGTTAAAAATATTTCTTCGTTAAATATTATAAATAGGAGTCCAAGGTATTGCGGTATATTTATAATCTTAGGAAAGATTTTGCATGGTGCTTGTGGTGAAAAACATGTTAATGATAAGTTAACTATGTTCTTGTGAGTAGAAAGATAAGATAACCATAGATAACCATGATAATTTCTTGAATAGACTAGGTTTTGTAATTACGTGCAAGTTCTTTATTCACATGCAAACTAATATAAAAATTGTTAAACATCGGATTGCAAGTGATTATTATATAGTTAAATGTCCTGTTATACTTTGAATAATGATGGATAGGGGAGCATTTTGACATTCAATTATTGTATATGAATAGCATGGCTGACAATATTTTTGCATTTTATTTAATCCATATCTAATGTGGATAATAAAACATGTTTTTGTAATCATATCCATGTATTTAAAGTTTGTGAAATATGAATATGAACACATTCTTTATGGGTTTATGTAATTAATGCAAGATAAGTAGATGTGGTTTTTGTATGCATTGTCTATTGCATTGGAAATATGAAAAATTAGACATGCATTGTAGTAAAAGAAACAACACTTTAGTTGTAATTTTGTTATTATCCAATGTTATTATTCTTATATAAATAAGAATAGTATTGTAATTGATGATGTATATTAGTAAAATATTAAAAGATAATTGTTAATGTTACTGATGCATTTAAAATTAAAATATCAAGAGCGATTTTTAATGTTATTATCCATGTGCAATAAAGTGACATATGCAAATATGTACAACCCATGGATATTATTTGTGGTAATAGGTAGAGATTTATTAATTGGATTTAGATAAATAGATATTTTACCTAATCATGATGATAGAGTTGTTCATGATAAAAATTACAGAAAATAATTTCCACCTATGTGAAGAATTGATTGATAGTTTATAATCTATTTCTTTTTCAATAATTGAAGAAATGGATGACAATGGGTAGGAAATGACCTCATTATGCTTTACTAATGACATAATTATGCTTGGATAATGATTCATGTAGAGTGAAGCACAGCAAAAATCATTACAAGAAACCACCATGCCAAGAAGTTATTGTGCTCGAAAAATGTGAGTAATGTGTTTTAAAAACATGATATCATGTTAAATGTATTGACCTCTGGTCAATTATATTTGAAATAAATATTATTTTCTTTATAATATTTTTACAATGAATAAGGGATGGGCTCCCTTGCTTCCACTGAGAAGGGTGAACTCTCTCATGAAACATTTAGTAAAATAAATGTTTGTTGATTTTTCACTTCCGAGTTTCTAGGGTGTAAATGTGTCCTTTTATGAGTTGTGTATTTTTTTTATCTATTTTTTTATCTGGATGATATTTGTACCTTGCATGATGTTGAAACTTGTATTGTCAAATGTGTTATTAACTAAATTAATTAGATGAACAATGTTAATAATTCCAAGCTGCAACAACAGAATATTACATATGGTATAAGTAATTGGGAATATTACATGCTAATAAGTCTGATAAAGGTTTGTAATCTTGTATATTTTTACACGAGGTATACGAAGGGGTCTCATAATTTTTTGTATTGTGAATATATGTTACAATGTGTGTATGAAAGGGATATAATTATTAATTTTTACAAGTGACTTTGGTGAAAAATAGTACATATTTGTTTGTTATATTCACTATAATAAATGGAAGTGTATGAAAGAGATATAATGATTAATTTTTATTAGTGATTTTAGTGAAAAATAATACATATTTTTGTCATAAGATATCTAAGAACATAATATATAATAAGGTATCTGATAATTCAAAGTCTAAATATTCATCTCACTCTAGACATACTAGAACCCAACCGAAGAGACCAACCCTAATTTCTACTATACATAAAGGGTCAGTCAATGGTAGTCACAATGACAAGAAAGTCCAATAAAGTTTGTTAAATTAGATGTCTAACCAGAACAATAAATAAATTCATGTGAATAGTTAGTCGGAAACGGTGAGCATCTCACTTGTTTATTAATTTGTATATATATCTAGTTTACATAAGAGAAATATACAACTGAACCATAATAGAATTGGAGCCAAGTTTAGCATATTATACATCGAAGAAGAGGAATGGAAAACTTCGTTGACTTGCCAAGAATATGTACTCCTTGGATATAATAATATTAAGGCTCTAAAGAAGAGCTTTTCTATAAACACATGGCAGGATCCTACGAGGCCTTCCGACCTACATTCCTCCTAAACTGATATAATAACCATAATATCTGCACGTGTATGTATCCATAGAAATACTATAATTACTGTACATGGACAAAAATGGCATAAATATATTTAATAACCATAATATCTGCACGTGTATGTATCCATAGAAATACTATAATTACTGTACATGGACAAAAATGGCATAAATATATTTTAATGCATGTTGCATGGTTTTTCCAATAAATAATTTACCCATGTATAAACAAAGAAAAGAAATCTCGAACATTGCCATCAAATCCTAGTCTTTACTATAACAAAGAAATCTCGAACATTGCCATCAAATCCTAGTCTTTACTATAACAATATTTACACTGAGTAAAAGAAGTACAACATAGTCATTGTATGCAAAAGAAGTTACAACATGTTACCACACAAGTCTAGGTCATAACCAAAATTCAAATATATGATATAACTCTATCGTCATTAAATCGGAAACCCTTATTCAAAAGTTTATAATCTCTTACCTGTATCCAAAAAAATACCTGAAGTAAACTACCCAAATTAAATAAGAAAAAGCACTTTATTTCATTTTATAAACCCTTATAAAATTATCAAAACTTAACAGGACCGAGCCGAAACATGAATAATGACTTGGAGACCAGCCAGAGGCACCAAAAAAGATGAATACCTGGAAGAGCCAAGACAGAAAGGAGCAACTTCATAAGAAAATAAACCCTAAATGTGATGTTTGCATGAAACCCTAAATGAGGGTAGAGGGATAACCTGTAAGCATAGGAACTCTTTGTCAGACTTTGAGCCATGAAGAAATATATACCAGAATAATTATAAATGAAATTTCTGCACAAATTAGTCCCTTACCTTGGAAAAGCGTAAGCGAACATTCCTCGCGTCACTGTCAAAACAACAATAGGGTTTACAGTTATTCAATATAAAAAACTATAGTCAGAAAACCCTACTCGTAAGGGAAATAGAATTAGGGTTTTAAGTAAGAGTTTCCAGCTAAGAAAATTACCAGCAAAGAAGCCATGAGAAAGAAGCAGGAGCCCAGAATGTCGTAAAAATTTTTGGCTGCCAAAAGTGAGCCTTAGAGAGATGTTTATATTTGTCCCCACAATTCTGTCAAACAGAACCTGAGAGAGAAGTCTATATTTGTCCCCACAATAAATTTATACGATGTGAATTATAAATTCTCCAGTCCCAAATCATGTAAGAGGAAAACAAAATTATATATACATTAAGGCAAAAATATGTAAACGAGGACATGTTAGGATCAGTGTTTAACCTAGCTTGAAAAACCATGCCTCTATCAACATGCATAAACGTTTTCCTTGGAAAAATAGCTTTAGAGAGAAACAATCCACAAAGGAAACGTTGTACATGCATGACCATACATTCGATTTTCCATGTTTTCTCTCATTTTTTAAAAGCTCTGCTCTCAAACAAGCCAAAAACAAAATGGCACAATGCGGTGGAGGGGCAGAGGGTAGACGAATATTCTAGTAATACCAAGTCTCATCCCTACCATTGATTAATTCAAGTTGATCACCACCGTTGGTAGGGAAAGATCACATGGTTGAATGTGGTCGAGCACGCAGAATCTTACCAAATAGATCGATCCCCTATAACGTCCACTTAAGGGCCAAGATGCTATGATGGTACTTTCAACACTAAACCATTCAATAAATTTTGTATATCTATATAAACACTAGCAAGATGGAACCAAAGAAAAAATAGTAACGATTATATATATTTGGTAGATCTATAGTACATTAAATAAAAAAAATTATGACTATAATTAGCATAACATTATATGTGTGAGCTTGTCCTAGGTCAATGGCTTTGTTGAAAGATAATGGAGAATCCCTAATTAGTGAGAGTTGGTTCACGAAACTTTAGGATAGGAATTAGTTTCTATTTCTTAGGGTATGGTTCTAACTTCCCTATATCCATGTATGATATATATTTATTGAGTTGTATTGAGAATGTAGAGCATTTTTCATAGCCAGACTCTCCTAGTTCAGACTCTCTTTCGTATAGATGACTAGTGGGTTTTTTCTTTTATTAATTAAACATCACATTTTATCATGGTATCAGATCTCCAGGGTCGAATCATAGCTGAAGCATTGTGATCCCTGCGAGTATCTAGGTGGGAGAGTAGAAGCCCGTCATGACTGAGTGAATTTTTTTTTTTCAAGTATTAAGCAGATTAGCGTGCTTTTTTGGAGGAACATTTACGCTGATCGTCGTAGTTCCTATAGTAACAGTCACGCCAATGGCATGGAATTGAGCTGAACAGAGGCACCGATTAGAGGAAGACTTACTGCATTCTATTTATGACGCGATCATCACGGAAATTGAGTCGGTAAGTGAGACAAGGAGATCTAAAATAGATCTGACCCACTCAAAACCACTAATGAGGGAAGAGATCTGATGAAATTTCGACGATGAAGAGATCCGATGAAATTTCATCGATGAAGGAAGAGATATGAAGCAGATCTTGGTTGCACGGAGGAGTCGAGAGCCTATTGCACAACGTGAAAAACAACCTGCTGGATTGATTACAGATCAAGGAGATTTGTATCATGATATTAATTTTTGTGAGGACCTTCGGTAGATCCATTATTTTTTTTTCATATCAATCATTCAAAGTTTTTTTTTGAATATTCAAATATGAATAATCAAATAATGAAAGCATACTTGAACAAGAGCAACAAGCTCGATGGTTCCACTTACTCTAATTGGAAATTTAAGATGCAGACTATGCTAGAAGCGCAGAGTGATTGGACGATTGAAAATGGGGATGAGCCAAAGCCAATAGAGAGAGCCCCAATGATTCAAGATTGAGAGAAGAGAGAGAAAAAACCAAAGACGTTATTGAAGATGTCAGTGAAATACTGCATCATATGCCTATCAGAGAATGCAAATCAACAAGCGAAATTTTGATGGTATTGAATGATTTATATGAGATCAGGAATACAAATCATCTTTTGTTCTTGAAGAGTAAGATTCTATCCATAAATATGGAGGAGACTGAAACAGTTGCTTCTTTCATATCACGGATCAAAGATCTGAAGAAAAAATTGGCATATATCAGTGAGATAGTAGCAGATGTAGATTTGGTCACAATTACCATGAATTGTATGACTATTTATTACCAAATGTTCATCACTGGGATAAGTGAGAGAGAGAAAATCCCAAATTTTGAATAACTGACAGGAATATTAATGCAAGAAGAAGAAATAAGATTGCCTCTAAAACCCAAAAGTGTAGGTCTTGCATTAATGGAAAAGAAGATATTCTTAAAAGAAAAAGGAAATCAATCACAGAAAAATAGATGAAATCCACAAAAAGGACCGAATCAAGCTCAAGGTACATATCCGAAGAAAAAAGACTCTGTAGTAAAATGTTTTTATTGCAAATAAATTGGTCATATGGGTAAGGAATGCAGGAAAAAGAAATTTTATGAAGAACAATAGAGACATAAAAGACATGTAGGTCATTTCGTAGATGATGACCATGTTCAGGACTTCATATTATTGATGGAAGACTTTGATGAAAATGTCGAAGCAGACATTTGGTATGTGGATTCGGGAACATCCACACATATGATGGGGAACAGACAATGGTTTGAAGATTTGAAGGAAATAAACAATAGAGCGCAAATCTACCTTGGTGATGATAGGAATCGTCATATCAAAGGGTGCGGGAACATTTCCGTTATTTTGCCTAATGTTAATATCAAACATATCCAAAATGTAATTTATGTACCTGGAGTTACAAAAGATATGATTTCCGTATCCATGATTACAGATAAGAATCTCAAGGTAGAAATTTTTAAATCTAACTGTTATATTAGATATTTGTTGGATGGCATGAAGACTATTGCTTCAAGAATTCGAACAGGAGGTCTGTACAAATTAAATGTGAAGACAACACCAAATGGAGACTTGACAGCATCAAGTTTGACTACAGAAGAGCTATGGCACCGGAGACTTGGTCATATCAACTTCAACAATTTGTTGTTACTTCAGAAAAAGGAAATGGTAAGATGTATTCCTACATTAAAACAAATGCATAGTGATTGTGATGCTTCTATGTTAGGAAATATGAATATAGAAGAATTCCATGTTCGAGTAGAAAATAAAAAGAGAGATATACTTGAATTAGGGCACAATGACCTATGTGGACCCATGCAAAGAAAGTCATTAGGAGGTGCACTATGTTTTCTATTATTTTTTTATGACTGCAAAAAGTTTTCTTGGGCATATTTTATGAGTAAGAAAAGTCACAAATTTGAATACTTTAAGCAGTTCAGATATATGATAGAAAAGAAAACAAGGAAGCACCTAAAAATTCTCCGCTCTGATCAAAAGGGAGAATACTGGAAGGATGAACTTACCAAGTATTTTAAAGACCATGGAATATTACAAAAATTCACAGTACCCCATACTCCTCAGCGAAACGGAGTAGCGGAAAGAAAGAACAGAACATTGGTGGAGTGTGCTAGGATCATGTTGAAAGGTAAGGATATTTCGAATGGTTTCTAGGTTGAATCATTGAATACTACAGTTTATTTGAAAACTAGGAGTCCTAGAAGAAGTCTCGAGTTTAAGAATCCTTTTGAAGCATATATGGATTCAAGCCCATAGTAAAAAATTTGAGAGTATTTGGGTCTCAATCATTTTCCCACATTCCAAAAGAAGAAAGAAGAAAATTAGATTCAAAAGCCATCAGATGTACCTTTGTAGGGTATTGTTCACAATTTAAATCTTATATATTGTTTAATCCCTATACTCAAAATATTTTTTTTAGTAGAGATGTCATGTTCCATGAGTAGGTTTATTATGAATCTGACAAAGGCAATGAGGAATGGGATATTTCGTTCTTGGTGGAAGGAATTGAAGAAACAGGAAACAACTGTGAGAAGCAGGAAAAGGCAGAAGCATAAAGTTCAGATACACCAATCAATCTGAGTTATTCAAAGGAAATTCAGAGCAGGTTGGAAGCTACACCAGCTCTTAGAAGATTAGGTAGGTGGACTCAATTTCCTGCTAGATATAGGGAAAATTCCTTTATAACTAGTATGATGAATGTTGTTGAACCTTCTAGTTTTATAGAAGAAAATCAATGTAGTGAATGGAAAGAAGCTATGGAACAGGAATATGAATCTATTCTCAAAAATAGCACTTGGGAGTTGGTTGAACTACCTAATGGGAAATAAACCATAGGTTGTAAATGGTTCCATAAACCCAAGATTAATGAAGATGGAACCATATATAAATTAAAAGCTAGATTGGTAGCAAAGGGGTATTCATAAAAAGAAGGTATTGATTATGAGGAAACCTTCGGAAAGAGTAGAAGTGTCATCAGACACACAACTTTATTAATCAAGAAAAAATATTACAGGGAAAATTACCGGATTTTACGCACGTAAACTCACTCTCACATTCTCTCATTACACATTTCATTCAAAATAGGAAACTAACCTATTTATATGCTCTATGCTCTAACTTAATCTAGTTATGGATCACTTGGAAAATAAACAACTGTCCATTTACAATAAATGAGCTTCTAACCAAACTACTAACTTTTCTCCTAACTTAGAGCCTAGTAAACGACTCTTTTCTAGAGTCCTAATTTTTATTAACAAATTTATAATTCTAACTATCTCACAAATATATTAAATATTCTAGAATAATAATTATTAATTTAATATCTTAAATTAATAATTATTTTATTCAAATACTATAACCTATGATAAAAATTATTTTTGGATCATATAACACCTTCGCCCCCGTAGCCAAACTAAATACTATCATAATGATGATTGCTTTAGATACTATAAAACACTCGATGATTCACCAACTAGATGTAAAATTTGCATTTTTAAATGGGGAATTGAAAGAGGAGGTTTACTTAGAACAACCTGAGGGGTTTCTCCAGAAAGGGAAAGAACATTTAGTCTGTAGATTAAAGAAGGCTTTATATTGGCTAAAACAAGCACCCACATCATGGTATGAAAATATTGATTCCTTTTTTCAGTAACACGGTTACAATAGAAGTAAAAACGACCCTAATCTGTATACTATTAAATATGAAAAGGGGCGTATAGTGTTGATTTGTTGGTATGTAGATGATATTATTATTACAAGCGACGATGTTGATCCAATCAAATAAATCAAGCAGTAAATGTCATAAATGTTCGAAATGAAAGACCTTTGTGAACTAAGATACTGTTTGGGTCTTGAGATCTGGAGATATTTAAGACAAATTTTTCTGTACTAGTGTAATTATGTCAGATGTCTATTGGAAAGATTCAGGATGGATTAGTGTAAGGCTATAGTAGTACCATTACAACAGAAGATTAAACTTTAGTGTGAGGATGGTTATAAAGAAGTAGATGCGACACTTTATCGATAGCTGGTTGGGACTCTAATCTACCTAGCCACTACTAGACCATATTTGGCTTATGCAGTTAGTGTGCCAAGTCAAAAAATTTCCAAACCACATGAGAGCCACTGTAATGTAGAAAAAGGCATTCTAAGTTATCTACAAGGAACTGTAGATTACGATATTATTTATATTGATTATTCTGATGTTAGATTGACATGGTATACAGATTCTGACTCAGATGGAAATGTAGATGACCGAAGATCCATAACAGGCTATGCATTTAGCATTCGATTTGGGGTGATTACATGGATTAGTAAGAGATAGAACACAATTTCCTTGTCTTCAATGGAGTCAGAGTATCAAGCTATGTGCACAACAACATGTGAGGCAGTTTTCTTGCAGAGACTTCTCTAGGATGTCGGGGAAGGACAGAAAGATGTAGAAACAATGAGATGTGAAAACCAGAGCTCAATCAAACTTGCTAATAATCTGGTGTTTCACAAGAACATTAAACACATTGATATACAGTTCCACTATTTCAAGGATAAAGTTCAATAAAAATAAATCCATCTTGTATATTGTAAAACATGTGATAATTTTGTTTACATTTTCACTAAGCCTCTTCGAAAAATCAAATTTGAAATGTTTGGGGAGATGTTAGGCATATTTGTGAACCCCTTGTCCATTAAGGGGGAGTGTTGAAAGATAATGCAGAATCCCTAATTAGTGAGAGTTGGTTCATGAAACGTTAGGATAGGAATTAATTTTTTATTTCTTAGGGTATGGTTCTAACTTCCGTATATCCATGTATGCTATATATTGATTGAGTTGTATTGAAAATGTTTAGCATTCTGTAGAGCTAGACTCTCCTGGTTCAGACTCTCTTTCATAGAGCTTACCAGTGGGTTTTTTATTTTATTAATTCAACATCAAATTTATCACTCTTGGCATATCCATGGCCTTGAGGCTAACAAGAGAGTGTTAAAGTAATTTTCCCACTGAGGAGTGGGCGAGAATAATTTATATACCATATCCAAACCCAGTTTTCGGACTCAGGTGAGACTCAAGAATGAAAAGACATTACAATGCTACTCGTTACATTAAAAATAAACAGATATTGAGTAGGTAATGAGTTTTTCTCTCTCTAGAAGTAAATCAATGGTTATCTTTTTTCTATTGTAACAAGTAATGAACGTATAAAGTTTAAAAATTAAGAAAAGAAAATGCTGTGTAATTAGTAAGTGTTATTGAGTGATTTTTGGGAGATGTTATTAAATATGTACATATTATTTGTTTAGATTCAACAAGATGATGAGCTTAGTGAAAAGAGTCGCCTTCACTAAGTGGGCCCACAGGTTGTTTTTGGCAGAAAGTATATTTTTAGACTATGCCTATTTTTAGACATGTCGATCATATTCTATCAGTTGCAGGATGCTATTTGTGGATGGTTCGTCAAGTTGGAAAAATAGATGGACTTCTATTTTTAGACATATTGGGCAGAATCTATTTTTAGATTGCCAGTCTAAAAATAGATATGTCAAATATTATTAGCTCTTAATAATATTTGGACTCTAAACATTATCTTATTCTCTTGGAGCACTTTAGTTAAGTGCACAGATGTGGCACAATAGCTGACAGAAGGAATTACGTTATTCCTGAGGGTTTATTGGAGCTAATGCATGAGGAATTCAGTTACAACTCATGTGATAGAGTTTGGTGAGTTATAGAAGTAGTTGGTGGAGTTGTATTCAATTTAACTCAGTTAGACTCAATTGAGCTAGTTGTATCTAGTCTAACTGATTGATACACTAGTGAGAGTGGTGTGAATTAATTATTAATTAATTCACTAATTAATAACTCATTAATCAACTGAAGAATACATCAATTAAATAAAGTGCATGGACAGTTTCAGTGGAGACCAGTGGAGAGGTAGGTGAAAAAGCAAGTGTGACTATCAGTTGTGACTATAGTGATGCATTGATTGCATCCAACACTCAGTGGAGATGCTAATGAGGATTTTCCTATGAAATCCAGGTGGATTCAAGTTCATTCAGAGCTATTCTTCAGCAGGGATTGCGCAGTAGAGGCAGGCTAGCAGGTGGCAGAGATCGGCGCATGGATTTACTAGACCGGACCTGATTAGTGTGTAGCGATTGTATTGTACTGAGAACTTGACATGTTCAGCTTTGTATGAGGATTGTTACATGATCTCTATGACATATATTATATACAGATATTTGGGGTTTTTAGCTTCAAGCTTTCCCATTAAATCACTATGTTAATGTGTGTGAATTTTTATGGTTTCATGTGTGCATTGCAATTGATTTAATTTCCACATATGGTGATCAATCGTGGAATAGATTCTATATTGTGCAT
Source organism: Pinus albicaulis (assembly GCA_034641835.2). Taxonomy (NCBI): domain Eukaryota; kingdom Viridiplantae; phylum Streptophyta; class Pinopsida; order Pinales; family Pinaceae; genus Pinus; species Pinus albicaulis. The sequence continues at coordinate 1,656,650,401 of CM076584.1, read as the reverse complement.
GAAGATAAAATAGTGTGTGATAAGGAGATTATTGGATATATAAAGCATAAGTTATATAATATCTACATGGTGTCGGAGCATTTTATCATTGGAGAAGATTTTAATTATTGAAGGGGTTGAGTTTTGCGCTGCTGGAATTCGAATTTGCTGCAGTGTTTTCTTGGTGTCAAAGTTGAGCATTCATTGAAATGTATTTCAACGGATTATGATTGGAGTATTACCTTGAGTGAAGCTTGAATTATATTGCATGGAAGGACAGGATGGAGGCGGTGCTGGATGATAATGAGCTGAAGGATTTCATAGAGGCAGAAATTCCAAAACCTACTTCTAGCGATGCAACCGCACTTGACGCATGGCAAAAGAAGACAAAAAAATGTCGAAGAATTGTATTGGAAGGTGTGAAAGATCACATAGTGTCTAGCATTCGTGGTAAATCTATTCCATTCTTGATGTGGAAAGCTCTACCAGACTTGTTCCAAAGAAAAAGCGACCAAAGGAAGTTGGCGCTTAAAGACAAGCTCAGAAAAATAAAAATGGAGAAGGGCGAAAGTATACCCATGTACCTCACAAAGTTTGTCCAGTGCAGGGATGAGCTAGGAAGTGTGGGGGTTACTATAGATGAAGAGGACTTCGTGAGCTTGGCTCTCCTTGGGCTTCCGAAGAGTTGGCATAGCTACGAGGACTCTGTCAATGGTCGAGAGAAACTGCTCTGATGGGATCAACTTTGGTAAGATCTTGTGCAGGAGGAGATAAGGTGAGGTACCAGGGATGGATCTTCATTGAAGAATGAAGATGAAGAAAATTGCGCTTTGGCTCCCAAAGCAAGGAAAGGGAAGGGAAAGAAAAATCCTTTTCAATCTGGTACGAAAGGCAAGAAGCAGGACTTGTCCAAGGTGAAGTGCTTTCACTGTCACCAACACGGACGTTACGCCGCTAATTGTCCACAGAAGAAGAAAAATAAGCAGGTTGTTGGATATGTAGCTGGAGAGGCCTTAGCCTCACAGTTTGAGCTATATTTTTCGCTGATCGCATGCTTGGTTTCAAGTGTGATGGGATGAGTGTGGTTTCTTGATAGTGGCGTGTCTTTCCATATGACCGGAGACAAATATTTGTTCACTGATCAAGATGAGAAGGATCTTGGAGTGCACATCGAGATGGGCGATGATGGTAGATACAGTGCGACTGGTATCACAACCATTTCCTTTGAGAGGGAGTCTGGTAAACCTTTCATATTGAAGGATTTCATGCATGTTTCAGGATTGAAGAAGAATCTAATATCTGTGGCGATGTTGGAAGACAAGGGATATGATGTTTTATTTAGCGAGGGAAATGCTTTCCTGCGCAGTAAGGCAACTGGTGAAACCCGAAGGACAGGGGTTTGAGTTAAGAACCTTTATCAATTGCAGGTAGATGGATGCACAGTAATGGCAGGCAAAGAAAAAGGAGTGGTGAGCTAGGATGAGGGCGAATTGTGGCACAGGAGACTGGGCCATCTTCACCATGGCACTTTGAAAATTTTGCAGCAGATTTCTACCGAGCTTCCCAAGGGTACACTTGCACAGTCATATCAGTGTAAGGGATGTACTTTGGGAAAATTTGTGAAAGCCACCTTTCATGAGAAGGATAGTCGCGCCACAACGATCCTTGAGAGAATTCACATAAAAGTGTGTGGACCTTTCTCAGTAGCTTCGACAGCAAAGCACAGGTATTATGTGATATTGTTTGATGAATTTTCTCATAAGTGCTAGATATTCTTCATGCAGAAGAAGAGTGAGACATACTCAAAGTTCTGTGAGTTCAAGGCACTGGTTGAGAAAGAGTCAGGGAAGCAGGTGAAGGCTCTTAGGAGTGATAATGGTGGTGAATTCATCTTTGGAGAATTCAAGTACTTTTTCAGCACAGAAGGAATTCGAAGAGAACTCATAGCGCCTCATAACCCACAATAGAATGGGGTCGCGGAGAGAAAGAACAGAATGATCATGGGTGCTGCACAAGCGATGTTGCATGATCAGGGCCTTCCCATACACTTGTGGGTTGTAGCATGCAACACTGCGGTTTATGTGCAAAACCGTTGTCCTCATAGAGTACATGGCATGAGTACACCCGAAGAGGCGTTTTCTGGTGAGAATCATGATATTTCTCATTTGAAGATTTTTGGCTCACCTATTTACATTCATGTGGCGAAGGATGCCAGGAAGAAGTTGGAGCCGACCAAAAAGGTTGGGATATTTTTTGGGTACACAAAAACACCCAACAACTATCGTGTGTATTTTCCAAACAGTCAGAAGACTGTTGTGTGACGAGATATCAAATTTCATGAGGAGAAAGCCATGAAGTTTTCGCTTGAGAGGGAGATACACTTGCATGCAGATGAGGAGCTACTAGTTCCTAAGGATGAGCCTCATGATGTGGATCAGCCACAAGAGGAGGTTCATGGAGTGGAAGAAACCACTCATGCAGCACCAAACATCAGAGGGAAGAAGCACACTACAGGAGCTGAGCGACTGAATCTTGATGCAGCACAGAATGTAGGAGCACCTACATCACAGTGTAGACAGAGACAGTCACCTGACCAATTTACTGGATGCATGGCTCTGATGAGAAAGTGTATCGTGACGGAGCCATCCTCTTTCGAGGAAGCTGTGGAGGACCTTGCATGGGTAGATGCCATGGTGGAAGAGTATGATTCGATTTTTAGAAACAGTGCATGGGAGATTGTCCCAAGGCCGGAAGGGAAATCAGTTATAGGTTCTAGATGGATCTAAAAAGTGAATCAAGATGCTAACGGGAGAGTCGAGAAGTACAAGGAAATATTTGTTGCCCGGGGCTTCTCACATATCGAGGGGATAAACTATCAAGAAACCTTTTCACCTGTCACAAGGTATTCTTCCCTACAGACCATCCTTGCTCTCTCAGCATAGATGGGTTGGCACATTCATCAGATGGATGTGAAGACTACGTTCCTCAACATAGTCATTGAGGAGGAGGCATACATAGAGCAGCCTGAAGGATTTGAAATCTTCAGCAGCGAGTTGCATGTGTGCAGGCTCAAAAGAGCACTGTATGGGCTGAAACAAGCACCTTGTGCTTGGTAGACATGGATAGACAGTTATTTCACTGGACTTGGTTTTACCAAGAGTGAGGGTAAGTTGTTGATCATTCTACTTTATGTAGATGATTTGATTCTAACGGGTGATGAATTGTTGATACACTCATGCAAGGCTGATCTTTCAAAGGAGTTTGAGATGAAGGAATTGGGCCTCCTTCATTATTTCCTGGCATTGGAGATTTGGCAGTGGAAGGGTGGACTATTTGTGTCTCAAGGCAAGTATGCCCGGGAGATACTGGAGAAGTTCAACATGAAAGGTTGCAAGCCTATCGACACTCCTCTTCCTGGTGGTTGGAGGAAAGAGGATGCTACATTAGCAGAGGTAGTGGATGTCATTGTTTATCGACAGTTGGCTGGTTCGCTCATGTATTTGGTCAATACACAACTGGACATATGCTATGCTGTTAACCAGCTTTCAAAAGCTATGGTTAAGCCTACCAAGCTCTTTTGGAAGGAAAGAAATCATGTCCTGAGGTATCTCAGGGGCACATCTGGATATGGACTGTGGTACAGACAGTCGTATGAAGTGAAGTTGCATGGCTTCACAAATGTAGATTGGGAAGGGAGCCCAACAAACAAAAAGAGCACATCCAAAGGGATTTTCAGTATCGTGTCTACAACAATTTCTGGGTATACTAGGAAACAGAGATCCGTGGCACTCAGTTCAGCAGAGGCCAAGTACATGGCAGTAAGTTTGGCTACATGCGAGGCTATATGGATGAGGAAGATCCTAGTCAGGTTGTTCGGTTCACACTTAGATCCTACTGTGATATAATGTGATAATCAGAATTGCATTAAAGTCTCATTTAATCCAATATTTCATGATAGATCTAAACATATTGACATCCGGTACCATCATATCAGAGATTGTGTGCAGCGAAAGATCATGTTACTATCTTACATTCCTACAGAGGATCAGGACGCTCATATTCTGACAAAGGCGCTCACTAGGAGCAACTTCAAATACCATAGAGACAGGATCGGGGTGGTAGATAGTCCCTATCTTGTTGAGAGGGAGTGTTAAGATTCAACAAGATGATGAGCTTAATGAAAAGAGTCGCCTTCACTAAGTGGGCCCGTAGGTTATTTTTGGCGCAAAGTCTATTTTTAGATTATGTCTATTTTTAGACATGTTGATCATATTCTATGAGTTGCAGGATGTTATTTGTGGATGGTTGGTCAAGTTGGAAAAATAGATGGACTTCTATTTTTAGACATACTGGGCAAAATCTGTTTTTAGATTGCCAGTCTAAAAATAGATATGTCGAATATTATTAGCTCTTAATAATATTTGGACTCTAAACATTATCTTATTCTCTTGGAGCACTTCAGTTAAGTGCGCAGATGTGGCCCAACAGCTGATAGAAGGAATTACACTATTCTTGAGGGTTTACTGGAGCTAATGCATGAGGAATTCAATTAGAACTCACGTGATGTAATATCCCTCGCATAAGCCACCATAAAAACTCTCATAAAATGAGGGTTATTAAATAATTAAATATGATTAATTATTATATTGATATTAAATGAAGAATATTCTTGTAATTGTTGATTATAAGAATATTGGAAGAATTATTTCTTAATTATTTTATTTATAATAATTTATATTCTTCCATGGAAATAAATTATATTTCCAAGTTGGTATATTTTATGAGTTTTAGAGATAATGAGTAATAGATTTGGAAAAATTATGGATAAGTGATATTTTTCTCATAAGGAAAAAACAAATATAGATTTAAAAATAAAAGCATGAGGGATTTATGGAATGCTTTTCTGATTTAGGAAAAATCAGATTTATGGAGGTTTTATGGATTGGTTTTGTGATTTAGAAAAGCTGGAATGCTTTTATGATTTAGAAAAGATGGAATTATTTTATGATTTAGAAAAAAGTTGGAATACTTTTAGGATTTATAAAATATATTCCATTTTAATTAATTCTATTTTATTATAATCCCATGAGAGAAATAGAAGAAGGAAATGGGAGAATACATGGAGAATGGAGCCAAGGAAGAGGAAGAGAGTATTTCAAGCATGCATCAAGAGATGAGTAACCATATTCTTTGAAAATATCTTTGTTTGCATATGGACCCTGATTATATAATGATTCAATTTATTTGCAATAAAAATTTCAGTGTATTAAAAGCTAGATCTACACTTATTTATGCATTATTTTGATAAAACGCCAAGGGGATCTTGTTTAGAAGGCTGAGTAGTTCCAGATCTGGTATGGATCTGATGTTTTAGCCATATATCAGTTGTAGATCTGAATATTAACCTATAGTAGCTGAAGCTCCTCATATAAAATGTTGTCAAGTTTTTCTGCAGCTTTCCCAATTGTTTCTGCTATTATTTTTGAAGGATTCTTGCTCTTGCTTCAAGTAAATCCAATGCTTCTACAAAGGAACTTGATTATAGATCTGATTTCTTGATGCCATACTATAACATGAGTCTAATGGCTAATTTCTAGTGTCTTCCAGTAGAAACTGCGCAATTTCTAAAGGACGGTTTCTCTATTTACCAACTCTCTCCTTTAGCTGAATTTCAGCTAGTGTTGATTGTGGGAGATCTGTTAAAACCTCTAAACTAATTTATTTTTTGGTGAAACTTTTCTTGAGATCTTACACAGCCTAAAATAAGGGAACCCAGCCCCGTTCTACATTATTTTCACACTGGCTTGCTTATACAATGTCCTCCTTGAGCCTATTGCAGATTTTTCTGAGAGTGGAATTTCCCGCTTCTTCCTTGGTTGGTTTTTACTTCTCTTTTGGATCCATTGTCTAGATCTATAGATCTAGGGTTCCTAAGATCAGAAAAATCTAAGAGGAGTGTGTCATTCCCACACTTGTTGTGTTTCAGCATTCTTCTATAGACAGAGTCTGGAACGGGCCAGGAAGCCTTTGGATTTCACCCTTCCTTGTGAAGGTGATGCATCTAGTAAATGCCCTGCCAGTCTATCTCTTGTATGTTAACTTTGTTTGAAATAGAGTTGGAATTGTTATACATAGTAACCATTATGAATAGATCTTGGGTGGAAAATATGTTTTTGGAAAAGAACATGTATTCACATGGATAATTATAACATCTATTGCATTAATCCATATTGAAAAGAAAACATACGAGTAGGCGAAAAGAGAAATTGCTTGTTGGGATAGTTATCTTGAAAATATTGTTATGCATTTGCATGCACATTATTATTATATAGTATGTTAGCTTTCTTTTGGAAATAATATGAAAGTGCATGCAAGATTTTCTTAGTGTTTGGTGGAAAGATGATTGTTGATAGTGATTTATTTGTTACTAATGCATGTGAAATGATGTTAAATAAGGAAACTAATGTCAATGTGGTTATGTCTTATACATGCATACAAATAATTGTTGAAGTGTCACAAATAGAGATTGATTATTGGTTTATTAATATTTTATCTAATCATGATATCAATTGTGCTGACGACAGAAATGGCAGGAACGAAGGATGACTTGAGAAAAGGAAATTTCAAGTTTAACATTGTGGAAGATAAAGAGTTGTTAGTCCATGCAGGTTTAGTAGTTCCAATTGCACAATGATCCCCTGAAGGAAACAGTCTGAATACAAAGACAGAGATTGATGATTCGTGGGTAAATGGTATCATGATGATTGTAATAACTTATAGCTAGTTATGTTTTGTTTAAGATTATTTTTATATGTAAATTTTATGACAATGGTCAAGGGATGGAATCCCTTATAACCATTGAGGGAGGGGTGACAACCCTCACGAGCGTTTAATAATAAAATTAAACGTTTGCTGGTTTTCACCCTACGGGGTTTCCAGGGTATATCGGTGTCTAATGATGTGATTGTTCATTGTGTCCTTTTCATGATGTTAATTTCTTTTATGATGTGATGTTATATTATCAATTAGGTTATTTACTAATTGAGTTAAAATGATCATGGGATCGATGAATAGTTATAGCAGGAAAATTAAGTTAATATGCTACCACAAGGAAAATTAAGGGCTCTGTAACTCACTATTATTTTTACTAAATATTTCTCTATGTGATGATGATGGTTATTCAAATGGTTAATGCATAAATATAAAAATTAATTTATAAAGTTACACATTCGTAAATGTTGAAAAAAATTCCTAACTCCATGCATTTTCCTGCGAGGTTATCGGGGTATGTTACAAATGGTATCAGAGCAAAAGGTTGCAACACTGGCGCCTTTTGGGAATCGTTATGCAAAAAGGAAGTAGAGGTATGATGCTAGTGGGCATCATCTCAAGTATGATTTTAATTAAACTTGTAGTATACTACAATTAACATGAGATGAATGTTGCATGATTAATCACTGCATGAAAGAGTAGACAGTTATAATGTTTCTTTAAAAGTTGTGCTCATGAAATTTGAATATGGATGTGGGTAAAAGACAATAAAACTTCTATTGTACCTATGAACCATCTTGAGCACTCACTGTTTATATTGCACATTAATTACCAACCTTTGCATGCATAATGTGAGAAAAATTATTATGGTGCATAAGAAAAAAAGAATGGAAAAACATGGCTAAAGTTATCATGCACTACCTATAAATAATGAATACATGTATGGTTGGTGTGATAACTAAATAATATAGAAGTTGGGTTTGACCCTGAAGAGGACAATGGAATGTTGAAAACAATATATATATATATATATATTTGAATGAAACTCTTTAGTTGTTAAAAATAAGCAACTAGTGAAATAGAATTCACACAGTGAACTTAAATTCAATGAAAAAATCATAGTAGCATAATTGTGGGTTCTCTTTCTTCATTTAGAGTTGTAGAGGAAAGTTTGCATTCCATGTGTTCGACAAAAAGTGGTAATTGAGATCCACGGTTTTGTTATTTTAAATAATTTCATTCGTGGAAGTTTTGGATGTGATTAATCTTTAATATCAAGGGGTTTTCATACCTTGAGATCATGTAACCCCCATGGTGATTCCAAGAAAAAGTTATGTTTAGAAATGGATCCATAATTTGGTCAAATTTCCTGATTAGACGTTGTTGTAGGGATTGTTGGTTCTGTTATTAGCATAAATTTTACCATTGATGATATTAATATGATTCATGATGTTCTAGAAATTCTAGTTTTACTATCTCTATGAGAGTATAAACATATTTATGGAAATTTATTTCATCTCTGCTAACTAGTCCCTCAATGGTAGTAGATTGTATGCTTGCCAACTATTTTGAAGAATGCCTTATCCACCATAGATTGCATGCTTGCAAATTGTTGTTAAAATTCCTCAATGGATGTAGATTGCATGCTTGAAAATTGTTTGATGGAATGTCGAATTGGTTGTAGATTGCATGCTTGCATACTATTTGAAAAAAAGTCTACGGTGATTGTAGATTTCATGATTGCAAATTATTTTCACAAAATTCTTCAATGGTTGTCACTTATATGGTTGCAAGCTAATGGTAAGCGAAAAAAAAAATAAAAAAAAATCACATTTTGTGTCCTAGTGTTCAATGGGACTGTTAGTTCTCTACAATATTGATGGCTGCTAAGGTGAGACCTTAAATAAAGTATCATGCTATGGTATGCAACATATGTTAATGTCTTTTTTCTAAGCTACATGATTATTATTATTATGTGGAAATTTTGAATGTATACCACCTATATTACATGCGATGAATTGTTGTCAATGTGCTTTGACAAATTTTGGACCCCATGTTGTGGGTCAAGTATAGATGCATGGTGTACATAAATGTTCCTTTGCCTTAATGATAATATGCAATGGAAAATTATGTAAATTACAGTGGATTTGTATACATTGACTATTTTTAGACATTGAATTTTTATTGGATTCAATGGCTATGGAAGCTATGATGGGATTGATGTAATGAGGTAATATTTTATTTTATTGTTGAGTTAGTGAATACTTTAGTTGGGGTATTCAGGAAATAACTCTAGAGTTTTTGTAACACACCCAAGTTCTATGCTTTTCAAATTAGACATTTGAACATAAATCCAAAGGGGAGTGGACCCCAATGGATAATTATTGTATGGATGTGGTTAATTATTTATTTATGAAAAATAAATAAAATATTGTGTATGCACTATGACCAAATGAGAAATTGAGATCACATGCCTAATCCATGAGGTTATGGAAAAGGTAAAGACTTTCCCCAAAATCTTTTAAAAATCCTTGAAAGAAGTTATTTCTAATTTAGATTTTTGAGGAAAAATCTAAATTCCCCAATGATGAGGAAAGTAGTTGGGAAGAGGTAAAAAGCTGGAAAAGCTGGAAAAGCAGAAAGAAACTTTAAAGTCCCTAAATAAGGGAAGCCTAGGCAAACAGGAATAAAAGCATCCTGAAATTCTGGACGCAGAATTATAAACAGGCTTTGGGGAGAGCATAGCTTAAATAAGCTTCTCCAGAACAGATTGAGGTTAGTTTGTTCTTGGAGGATCTCAACTCGGGGGTGAGTTATGGAGATAGACGAACTCTAAGGTTGGGAGGACTGGTCATAGTATCGGTATGCATACATAAATTTGGAGATTTATCTATGAATTTTTATATAAGGTTATATGAATTGTTATGTTATGATTTCTTATGCAAAGTTTATATGAATCATTATGTTATGATTTCTTATGCAAAGTTTATATGAATCATTATGTTATGATTTCTTATGCAAAGTTTAGATTGACTGTTTGTTCAGTACCTCATGCAATTGCAAATTAGAGCTATTAGCTGAAAATCCAGTAGGTTAATAGCAGGGACAAATGGTTGGATTCCGGGGATAAGTACCCTGTAGTAATAAAGTTAGAGATGATAGATTTCCTAAATGTCAAATCTAATAACAAATGTACAGGTGTAGCTTGTTGTCTTTTAAAATGACTGATCTATATGCATGCATAGAGGAAATTAATTGAAATATATAGGCGACTGAAATAACTCATGTTAGATAAAATAATGATTTATTGAACTTTAAATTCCTAACATATGAGAGGAATATGGCTGGAGATTAATGACACGAGTTTGAATTTGAATGAAATTACTGTGGGAGAGAAAGACAGTGATTTGCAAAGGAAATGGTTGGAGATAAATACCATGAGTTTGAATTGGATTGAAATTATTGTGGGAGAGAAAGACAATAATTTGCAAAAACACTAGTGGGAGAGAAAGACTAGTGTAACTCCTAAATAAAATGCAATGTGCACTTGATAGAGTTTTCTTATCATTTTGATGATTAAAGGGCTAAGTGCTCCCTGAGTTTTTGTGAAAGTATTATGATTTAGGTATTATTTTACATTTCCTAAATAATTGGAAATGAAAATTAAAGGTTAATGTTCCAACAAGAGAAGAACATCGAGGACGATGTTCTCTTTCAGGGGGGGAGTTTGTAATATCCCTCGCATAAGCCACCATAAAAACTCTCATAAAATGAGGGTTATTAAATAATTAAATATTATTAATTATTATATTGATATTAAATGAAGAATATTCTTGTAATTGTTGATTATAAGAATATTGGAAGAATTATTTCTTAATTATTTTATTTATAATAATTTATGTTCTTCCATGGAAATAAACTATATTTCCAAGTTGGTATATTTTATGAGTTTTAGAAATAATGAGTAATAGATTTGGAAAAAGTATGGATAAGTGATATTTTTCTCATAAGGAAAAAGAAAATCTACCTTTAAAAATAAAAGCATGAGGGATTTATGGAATGCTTTTCTGATTTAGGAAAAATCAGATTTATGGAGGCTTTATGGATTGGCTTTGTGACTTAGAAAAGCTGGAATGCTTTTATGATTTAGAAAAGATGGAATTATTTTATGATTTATAAAAAAGTTGGAATACTTTTAGGATTTATAAAATATATTCCATTTTAATTAATTCTATTTTATTATAATCCCATGAGAGAAATAGAAGAAGGAAATGGGAGAATACATGGAGAATGGAGCCAAGGAAGAGGAAGAGAGTATTTCAAGCATGCATCAAGAGATGAGTAACCATATTATTTGAAAATCTCTTTGTTTGCATATGGACCATGATTATATAATGATTGAATTTATTTGCAATAAAAATTTCAGTGTATTAAAAGCTAGATCTACACTTATTTATGCATTATTTTGATAAAACCCCAGAGGGATCTTGTTTAGAAGGCTGAGTAGTTCCAGATCTGCTATGGATCTGATGTTTCATCCATATATCAATTGTAGATCTGAATATTAACCTACATCAGCTGAAGCTCCTCATATAAAATGTTGTCAAGTCTTTCTGCAGCTTTTCCAATTGTTTCTGCTATTATTTTTGAAGGATTCTTGCTCTTGCTTCAAGTAAATCCAATACTTCTACAAAGGAACTTGATTATAGATCTGATTTCTTGATGCCATGCTATAACATGAGTCTAATGGCTGATTTCTAGTGTCTTCCAGCAGAAACTGCGCAATTTCTAAAGGATGGTTTCTCTATTTACCAACTCTCTCCTTTAGCTGATTTTCAGCTAGTGTTGATTGTGGGAGATCTGTTAAAACCTCTAAACTCATTTATTTTTGCTGAAACTTTTCTTGAGATCTGACACAGCCTAAAATAAGGGAACCCAACCCTGTTCTACATTATTTTCACACTGGCTTGCTTATACAATGTCCTCCTTGAGCCTATTGCAGATTTTCCTAAGAGTGGAATTTAGCGCTTCTTCCTTGGTTGGTTTTTACTTCTCTTTTGGATCCATTGTTTAGATCTATAGATCTAAGGTTCCTAAGAGCAGAAAAATCTAAGAGGATTGTGTCATTCCCACACTTGCTGTGTTTCACCATTCTTCTATAGACAGAGTCTGGAACGGGCCAGGAAGCCTCTGGATTTCACCCTTCCTTGTGAAGGTGATGCATCTAGTAAATGCCCTGCCAGTCTATCTCTGGTTTAGATCTATTGGTGTAATTCCATATTTTTGTGATTCCATAGTGGAATATCTTAAGATATTCCCTACTGAGCCTATTTTTTTCCCATTTGGAACATTACATACTTGTATGCAAGGAAATAATTATTCTGTTAAAACTCTTCAAAATGAATAGAAGAGAAAAATATATCCTTGTATGCATTATTGGATTATATTCTTGGAGAGGAAAAGGGGTAATCACATGCTTTATTATTTAAGATTATTTAGAGAAACATATATGCTTTTATGCATGGGAAAAATATAGTTTTGAGTATTAGATTTCTATAGAAAACGAAGATGAAATCACATAATATTTATTGTGTTAGCCCTCTTTTGGGAAAAATAATATGTATTTTTCCAACCTAAAGGGATTAGCTATGGTATTAGCTTTATCTTGGGAGAATATTATGCATATTTATTGGTTATATCTTTTGGATGAGAGGGAAATGTCACTTTGCATGCATGAAATGATAAGTGGTATGCGTTTGACCCATGGAAAAGAAATGTGTTTATTTTTCCATGAAATATTTATTTGGTTTCTTTTGGAAAGAAATATATGTTTTACATGCAGGAAGAACAAGATATGTTATTGCATGCACAAAACTTAAACTTGTATGTTAACTTTGTTTGAAATAGAGTTGGCATTGTTATACATAGTAACCATTATGAATAGATCTTGGGTGGAAAATATGTTTTTGGAAAAGAACATGTATTCACATGCATAAGTATAACATCTATTGCATTAATCCATATTGAAAAGAAAACATACGAGTAGGCGAAAAGAAAAATTGCTTGGTTGGATAGTTATCTTGAAAATCTTGTTATGCATTTGCATGCACAGTATTATTATATACTATGTTAGCTTTCTTTTGGAAATAATATGAAAGTGCATGCAAGATTTTCTTAGTGTTTGGTGGAAAGATGATGCTTGATAGTGATTTATTTGTTACTAATGCATGTGAAATGATGTTAAATAAGGAAACTAATGTCAATGTGGTTATGTTTTATACATGCATACAAATAATTGTTGAAGTGTCACAAATAGAGATTGATTATTTGTTTATTAATATTTTATCTAATCATGATATCAAGTGTGCTGACGACAGCAATGGCAGGAAAGAAGGATGACTTGAGAAAAGGAAATTTCAAGTTTAACATTGTGGAAGATAAAGAGTTGTTAGTCCATGCAGGTTTAGTAGTTCCAATTGTACAATGATCCACTGAAGGAAACAGTCTGAATACAAAGACAGAGATTGATGATTCGTGGGTAAATGGTATCATGATGATTGTAATAGCTTATAGCTAGTTATGTTTTGTTTAAGATTATTTTTATATGTAAATTTTATGACAATAGTCAAGGGATGGACTCCCTTATAACCATTGAGTGAGGGGTGACAACCCTCACGAGCGTTTAATAATAAAATTAAACGTTCGCTAGTTTTCACCCTACGGGGTTTCCAGGGTATATCGGTGTCTAATGATGTGATTGTTCATTGTGTCATTTTAATGATGCTAATTTATTTCATGATGTGATGTTATATTATCAATTAGGTGATTTACTAATTGAGTTAAAATGATCATGGGATCGATGAATAGTTATAGCAGGAAAATTAAGTTAATATGCTACCACAAGGAAAATTAAGGGCTCTGTAACTCACTATTATTTTTACTAAATATTTCTCTATGTGATGATGATGGTTATTCAAATGGTTATTTCATAAATATAAAAATTAATTTATAAAGTTACACATTCGTAAATGTTGAAAAAAATTCCTAACTCCATGCATTTTCCTGCGAGGTTATCGGGGTATGTTACATGTGACAAAGTTTGGTGGAGTTATAGAAGTAGTTGGTGGATTTTTATTCAATTTAACTTAGTTAGACTCAGTTGAGCTAGTTGTATCTAGTCTAATTGATTGATACACTAGTGAGAGTGGTGTGAATTAATTATTAATTAATTCACTAATTAATAACTCATTAATAAACTGAAGAATACATCAGTTAACTACAGTGCATGGACAGTTTTAGTGGAGACCAGTTGAGAGGTAGGTGAAAGAGCAAGTGTGACTATCAGTTGTGACTATAGTGATGCATTGATTGCATCCAACACTTAGTGGAGACGCCAATGAGGATTTCGTTGTGCAATCCAAGTGGATTCGAGTTCATTCAGAGCCATTCTTCAGCAAGGATTTCGCCGTAGAGGCAGGCTAGCAGGTGGCAGAGATTGATGCATGTATTTTCTAGATCAGACTTGATTAGTGTGTAGCGATTGTATTGTACTGAGAGCTAGACATGTTCAGCTTTGTATGAGGATTGTTACATCACCTCTATGACATATATTATATACAGATAGTTGGGGTTTTTAACTTCAGGCTTTCCCGTAAAATCGTTGTGTTAATGTGTGTGAATTTTTATGGTTTCATGTCTGCATTGCAATTGATTTAATTTCTGCATGTGATGATGAATCGTGGAATATATTCTGTATTGTGCATGAAGTTAAAATAGTGTGTGATCAGGAGAATCTTGGATATATAACACATAAGTTATATAATTTCTACATTATTTAAAACAAGGGAAAATAAATAAAAAAATTATTATCGTTAAAACATTTTATTACTGTTTCTCAAAACCTAATAGGTCTATCTTAACTCTTACTAAGTGCAAAGAGAGAGATCAAATTTTGAGAAATTGAAACATTTCCTTAAGTTTTGCACTCAAAAAAAGAGTTTTATCTTAATATATTAGTTCCCTCTTAACATTTGATACATTAAGAATTAAAATGGATCAATGCACATTTATATATAAATAAAAACAAAATCTAAATTAAGCTCAATTTACCTTTTAATTTATATATATATATATATATATAATTTTTATTTTATTGGGTTTCAAATTTAGATTTATAATAATATTGGTTTAAATATATTTAAATAAATATGAAAATTAATAATACTAGTAATGAATACAAAACAAATATTATAATATTTATTTATAATTTATTTTAATAATATTTTAATTAATAATCTTTTAAAAAATAAAATATATAGAATATATATTAGTCAAAGAAAAAGAAAATTATACGGAACAAAACTATTAGTATAGATGCTTATGTAACAAGAGAATCAATTTTTTGAGGTGAATATTTATGCCATTTAATTCTATGTTGTGTGTTGATCTATTTATACTAAAGGGTAAACAAATGTGAGTTTTCTTAATGTTAAACTTTATAACATTAATGAATGGATATCTACTCATAATATTTAAAAGATAAGACGAATAAGAAGAACAAACATTTTCATCACATTATTTCTAGTAGTCTCAACCCACTTCTATATACAAGATAAATAGACATCCTTTCCCCCTCCTACACATAGAATAGAATATAATATATAAAAACAAAAATAAGTTATTGCGACAACCCATTTTTCTACCCAAGTTGGAATTATCATTATAAATTGTAAATTTATATAAATAATGTGGAAAAAAATCATTAATGATTAGCTACGGAGTGGACATGGATTTAGTGATCTCAGGAGGATTTTGTTATAATCCCAAACCACTGCAATTATTTTATCACCCATCTGTTCCATTAATTGGCGCCTTTGTTGGTGTAAGCATTGAAGGGTGTACGAGGAACTTACAGTAAAGGAACCTGATCTCGCAGGACGTGTTGTGGAAGTCAACATGTAACGGGTAGAAAATGTGAAATGTATATGAGGGGAGGCATACAAACTGCACATATTAGTGGATGTGAAAACATGGAAAAAAAAAACAAAACGAACAGTTGGTGTGCTCTCGGACAAAGAAATAATCGCATGTGAAATGTATATGAGGGGAGGCATACAAAATACACATATTAGTGGATGTGAAAACATGGAAAAAAAAGAAAACAAAAGAAACGGTTGGTGTGCTGTCGGACAAAGAAATAATCGCAGACAAAATGAAGAAGGTTCATGCAAAAAATCGAAGGTAACCTTTAGTGATTATGCCAGAATAGGCGTATAGGATTTGTGAAGTGAATTCACATGACGAAGAAACTCAATGACTAGCATAGGTGCGAGAGTGAAGTACATAAGAGGAGACACTTTGTTTCCAGATAGTTGTGGGTTAGAAAGTGGAACATTTTTTTGTTCAGATTCGTGTTTGTTAAAGTTGAAACTTTATAAAGTTAGATAGCGAAAGGGGTTGGAAAATGGAATTATTATGTGCCTTAGATCCCTGTTGAGTAGGTTGAGACATAGCGGCTATCGTTTTCTATAGCAATTAGCAGCTGGAGACACTTTGGGCTCTGAATTCTTTGTAAGTGGGTGCAGTCATTGTAAGATAGGGATTCTTGTGTGATGGAATGATTGGCATTGGTGTGAATTTCTTTGAGAACTTACTATTTGAACATCGAATCCAACTTTGGCATTCGTGTGAATTTCTTTGAGAACTTACTATTTGAACATCGAATCCAACTTGGGTGTGGTCAACGATACGAAATATTTCAATGAAGTTGGTCTATAATTGGGTAGAGAGTTGAAGTCATTCAAACTAGTTCAATAAGTGTATTTTCTTGTGTTTCATTATAAATAATGAATGATATTGTTATGTGTTATAAAAATGTATGTAACAATACTATTGATAGAGTGATATTGTTATGTGTTATAAAAATGTATGTAACAATACTATTGATAGAGTGATGGTTTATTTTTGGTTATGTTAGAATGAAATTCCTATGTTAATGCTATCATGGTTTTTAGGGGCTCATGGATTCTTGTGGTTACTATTAGTTTCCTTATTTGTAGAGCTTTTTATATGGTGATGTATTAATGATTTATGTTCTTAACAAAACTAATTACACTATGTGAATTCCAATGTTGGCATATTGTGGATTTCTAATGGTTTAAGTCTTTTTATTTTCTTCTCTACTAAGGAACTATTAATAACCTAAAGTATGATGTATCAATGGGTGTAATAGCACTATTGCGATCCCTTCTATTGAAGGATATCATGCTACTATATGTGAATTGCCAATGTAATGTTAGCCATAGCTTCGCTTGTTTTATTGCCTATTAGTGGGCATGTCAAAAATTTGTTTGAGTGAATTTTTGTCTATTTGAATATATGAGATTTTAGTGAGGGAATGAGAGTGGCATTCCTGTAGGATTTGGTGTTGTAAGTAACACTAAGCATCAAGGATAAGTTTGGGATAATCCCTTGAAATAATAAAACTTTCTTAGTTTAAGTGCTATAGGAATTCATAGTTGTATCTGAGACTAATACCTTATCATTTGGCAAGAGTGTATATGGGTGGTATGTACACAATACCTAACAAATACATCCAAGAGTCTATTGGTATGGTGAGGTTTCACTTTTGCATCTTATGGAATGGACTAGATTTTAAACAACCTGGACATTTTGTGGGCAAGGTGGCAAGGGGTGAAATCCAGTCTCGGACGCACTTGGAGCAAAGTTGGATGAGACGTTTTCAAGAAAATGTATCCACGAGTCTAGGAAATTGACCCATTTATTGTTGTGCATTTAGTAAATGTAATACATTTTGAAATAATTTACATAACAAAATAAGTTGATGAATTGTGCTAAGGGGGTCAGGCCTAGTGAGACCCGTTTCCAAGGATTTTTATAAATAAAAAAGAGAACAGTAACATTCACATACAATATTTAGAAATTTACCAATGAAACCATTAATAATGAAAACCAATAACTATTTTGGTCTTAACATTTAAAATACAATATATAGGATTATATGGCATCGAAAAATCTAATCCATTAAATTCTCATTATATTGCAACCCTAACTAGTTAATCAAAATGAGAAAATTGTAGGGTGCAAAACTGATGATTAAAACTACAAAAAATGTAACTAAAATCATATTTTTTTTCAATATATTCACCTTCAATCCCCAAGTAGTTACCCTCTTAGGTTTTGATCACAATAATGGTGAAACATATGCCTTTTGTATTACCATTACAAAGAATTTTCACAAAAGAAGAATCATTATGTTGTGTAATTAATGTTAGACTCAAAATAGGCCTACGACCACTAATATTCCTTGGGCTTTTTAAATTATGGATTTCTCCAATTATTTTTTCACCATCACTTCTTTCAATATATATAATCCCAATATCTTCCAATAATGTTTAGATATATGAAACAATACAAAAATCAATCCCATTGGGAATTTTAATTCCTTAGTAGTTCTTTGATGCCTTGAAAAATATGGTATATAAAACTCCATGAGAAAACTAAAATTTTATGTCACTCTTCAATCTCCTTAGGAAAGTGGAAAATACTTCACTAAACCCAATGAATCTATTCAATTATTTTCAATATAGAATCTTAAAAAAAACCTAAAAATTTTAAAAAATTACCACAAAATTTTGATACAACCTGATTTTAAACAATGCACTAGGTTTTAAATAGCTAGGGTATTTTTTTTTGTAGAAAATGAGAAGGGGTGAAATCCAGTGTGGGACCCACTCAGAGAAATTCATATGAGATGTTTTCTATTCGATGTATCCAAGAGTCTGGCAATCTTACTCATTTGCAGTTGTGCACTTTGTAAATCCACCAGATTTGGTAATAATGTGGATAACAATAGAAGTTGATGACCCATTAGCAGATATCTTTTATCAATAAAAAATAAAACAATAACATTCACATACAATACTTGGAAAGTTTCCAATGAAACCATTAATCATGAAAACCAATAATAAATAGGATTATATGGCATCCAAAACTATAATCCATTAAATTGAATTATATTGCAACCGTAACTATTTAATCAAAATGAGAAAACTATAGGCTATAAAATTGAGGATTAAAACTATATTCACCCTGAATCCCCAAGCAGTGACCATGTTAGATTTTGACCACAAGCATGGATAAACATATGATTTTCATATGACCATTTCAAAATATTTGTGCAAAAGAAGAATCATTTTGATATCTAATGAATATTAGACTCAAAATAGGCCTGTGAACACTAATATTCCTTAGGATTTTCAAAATATGGATTTCTCCAATTATTTTATCACCATCACCATCACCTTTTTCAATATAGATAATCTCAAACAATTCCAAAAATGATTTATCTATGAAACAATACTGCTATTAAAAGTCATTGAGAATTCTAAGTTCTTAGTAGCCTCAATCACTTCCAAAAATGATTAGATCTATGAAACAATACTACTATCAAAACCCATTAGGAATTTTAAGTTCTTAGTAGTTCTTTGATTTCTTGAAAAATATTTATATAAACCTCCATGAGAAAACTAAAATCATGTTTCACTCTTCAATATACTAAGAAAAATTGACAATACTTCACTAAACCCAATGAATCTATTCTCATTATTTGTAATATATATTTTTACAAAGAAACTTCTTTTAAAAAATATACTATACAATTTTGATACAACCTATGTTTAAATAATGCACGCACCAAATTTTAAACATTCTGGATATTGTGGGAAAAGTGAGAAGGGGTGACCACGCTTGGGACCCACTTCGAGCAGAGTCGGATGGGATGTGAGATGTTGTCAAGTGGATATATCCAAGAATCTTGGAATTTGGCCATTGTATTGTAGATCCATCAAATTTGGTATTATCCTAGATAACAAAAGGAGTTGATGAATTGCGCTTAGGGGTATATCCATTGAATTGGAAAACATTCACGAAGTTTATAAATCGAAGTTGATGAATTGTGCTAAGGGGTGTATCCATTGAATTGGAAAACATTCACGAAGTTTATCAATCAATTTACGTGTACCATCATTTAATCATGAATGTTATCATTTAATCATCATCATTCGAATATGTACAGGTTTGACATAATATATAATTTCTAAATATAAATAGATTGTGATAATTTTCATAATATTGATTTTAATATATTAAAGTAAAATTTTTATTGATCTATCAAAATAGTTGTAAATATAGACAATTTATAATATATAGTTGTAAATATAGATAATCTATATATATAGATAATTGTTAGATAATCTATACATATTATAGATATAGATAATTTATACATATTTTGGGAAATCATATTAATATTAATAACAATGTATTAGCTTTTTTTTAATAGTGTCTAACTAATTAGTATGCATATCATGAGATAAAAAGGAAAACCAGAGAAATCAAAGGAACAAACATGAGAGCTATGAAGAAAGATGGCTCCATCTCCATGGTTTGTTTTCCCTTCGAGGAATTTGTTTAGTTGACCCAAATTTCATGTGATACTCAAACAACACCTGGTCCAATAGAAATTTCATTATAAATCTATCATGCAAATTATGATTCTATTGGTTATGCATATTACCTATATCGCATTCCTCTACCATCTCCTCCTCCATATCCCATAGTTCTCGCTGAATGCCTAGTGGAGTGTGATCAAAATAAAAGAAGATGATTCAGCCGGATACTGAGCTTTGAAACCCCTATACTTTCGAATGATTTAGCTTCATACTGAGCTCTGAAACCCAGCTATACTTCGTAGTATGTTGCCCCTTGTCCACAATGAGCACGCTGTTGTAGTACATTGCCCGTTGCCCATAATGAGCACGTTGATGAGACATAGAAATGGCCAACTTCAAAGACCTCGACTAATTAAGACCTTCGTAAACATATTTTTTTCCATTGCTAAGAACGAACTGTGAGTGGCCACACTCCTTTCTCTTCTTCTTGTCTAAACTATGAAACCTTGCTTCCATGGAAGGAATAGAAAAAGAAGTCTGCCCAGAATTTCCAAGAAGAAGTGGAGTGCATGAAGGAAACAATTTACCACAATTTGCAAAACGAATTTGCTAACAATGAGTCTCCAAATTCATACCTCCAGGCCACTCTAAATTCCAAATAAAAATAATCACTGAGAGAATCGATTGCATTAAATTTGCATGCAATATATCCTCCCGCAAGTCCTAGCTCCCACAATTTCCCTCTCCATGGCAGAAACAGACTAGTGGATATGACGGTTGCTAGATGAAGTAATAGCCAATTATACTAGGTATGGTAAGGAAAATACCTTTATTTGGATGGTTATGCCGAATGGCATATCAATTTCAACTTATGGAAGTGGGCTTTAGGATTTTTTATTTTTTAAAATGAATTAACACGATTTCGTGTGAGTGGAATTTTTTTCGGCAATGGAGGTGTGTACAGATGCAATAGAATGCAACAGAATAACAGAATGCAACAGAATAATCAGAACAATAATATTTTTTTTATGCATTTTATTAATGATGGAAATAGATTCAGTACTATAAAAAAAATTTAGATCATTTAAAATATTAAAATTTAACAAGTGTAAATTAAATTTTCAAAATTTATGCCAGAAATTTTCATAATTTTACTAGAAATTCCAGATTATTCTGTGAGTTTTTAGACTACGGCTTTCAACAATATTGGTTTGCTTCGCTCGTTTCATCTTGCGTGCTAAAAAGACTTTAATAAATATTTAAATAATAAATTTTAATCGACACACAGAGTGGGCTCTCGCCTTCAGAAGGTCTGGGCGTTAATGCATTTCGATTGCACTGGCTGGCCAGTGAAGTAAACTTCTAGACATTAACGCTTATCTCGCTATATATTGCTCGTTCAGCTCCATATTCCAGATTATTAACAATAGGTATTTCCATGGGCATATTCGTTGTTTCTAGATTTTGTAAAACATGGTTCTAATACAAATGCCATGGGATATTGCTTACTGAATGTGAGAATGAAATGCTTGAACAAATTACTCAATATTGTGATACATCCTTTGAAATTCTTGAATATATTGTTCAAATCGTGAATACATGTATGCATGTATGCTCTAAGGCTATTATTAATCTCCAAAGTGGTTGATTTGCCTCAACAAAGTTAATAAATCTGAATACCTTTAGGCAGACTGGTTATGCTGATTACCTGGTCAATGTTGGCAGGCCGCTCGTTCGATTAGATATTGCATGCTATTAAAAATAGGTATTGTCATGGGAACATTGGTTATTTGTTGATTTTTTAAAACATGATTCTAATACAAATTCCACGCAGTGTTGCTTATTGCATGTGATGTTGGAATTTTGAGAAATTCCAAGTGGAGAGAATAAGTTCTCCTTGTAAACACAGAGAAATAAACAGAAATTCACAGGAGACAGAGTTTCTCAGGACTTTAAAATAAATTTCTATTATTTTCAAAAAACTGATACAGATTCTTCTTCTAAAGAGAGGGATAACAACAAAAGTGTATGACTGCTACAAACGCAGTGCAAAACAAACAACTCTCTGTCTCTCTTCAAGAACGCACTTACAGTGCTGTAATGGTCTTACTGTGGTTTTACTTGCCTGCGGGCTCACACAGCGGTTCACAATACAATACCAATAATAATGCGAACTTCGCGGGCCTTTTCCTTTTATATATGCCGTGCATATATTAAACATTACAACAAAAACCATATTAAAACTTAAATGAAAAATGAAAACCAAATACAAAGGAAAATCCTTTGCGGAACTATAAAATATGAAATGCCGGACGTACGAGTGGGGACCACTACGCAGTCGACAATCGACAATCGGCAAAAACTTAACAACACATTTTGTGATCCGCCCAAACTTTCGATTCCGATTGGAAACACATTCTCCGATCTTCCGCTTCCGATTGGCAAGGCAATCGACAATCGACGATTGGGCAATGACTTGACAACAAAGTCTGTGTCCCATTCAATCTTTCGATTGCGATCGGAACACGACCACCGATCCTTCCGCTGCGATCGGATCCGCCCAGATTGGGGCACACAAAATAATCCCGCCGATTGAACCTTGCGATTATGTGATTGCGATTGGATCGCATCGCATCGCGGCTCCATATCAACAAGACACTGCTCCAACATTACTTTCTGATTCCGATTGACATATAAGTGGTGGGGACCACTTGTCCCGCCATTTCAAAAATAAAAGGACTTCCGCCTGTTAAGACAATTTCATTCAATCTGGTTGTTGAGGACTTTAAAGCCCGAAACGACTGGTTTTTAATTTAGTCTGCTCCTCCGTAGAAAAGATCTACAAGAAATCTTCATCCTTCCACTGTGAAGAGCGGCTCTGTCCATCACCTGTTAATTTCATCTGCAATTGTGGCTGCGGCCCATCAAGAAATTAAATTCATCCTTACGGATTCACCAACATTCTTTAATACAGAGTGCTGCGCACTCAACCTCGGTTTCTGCTGCTGCTGCTGCCTTTGTCCTTTGTTCCTTTTGTCACTGCCCAAGGCACGGCAGGTGACTTTAATATTTCAACACTCCCCCTTAAAGTCAGCTGCTGGGTTATCCATCATATCCAGGCATTTTCTTTAAAATTCAAATGTTTTCTGTCCCAATGGTTTAGTTAAAATATCTGCATATTGCTCCTCTGTTTTACAATGTTGTAAAACAACTTCACCATTATTCACCAATTCTCTGATATAATGATACTTTGTGTCTATGTGCTTTGTTCTTTTATGAAACACAAAATTCTTTGACAATGCAATAGCTGAGCTATTGTCACAATAAATCACTGTCCCTTTTACCTGTTCTTGACATAGACTTCTCAACATCCTTCTCATCCAAATTGCTTGACACGCTGCTGCTGTAGCTGCCACATATTCTGCCTCTGCTGTAGATAATGCTACAATAGGTTGTTTCTTAGAAGCCCATGAAATGGCTCCTGAACCCATATGAAAAACATAACCGGAAGTGCTCTTCCGATCATCTACACTTCCAGCCCAATCACTGTCAGTGTATCCAACTAATTCTGAATTTTCTGAAGTAGTATATAAAATACCAAATCCTTTTGTTCCTTTCACATACCTCGGAATTCTCTTTGCTGCTTGCCAATGTGCTTCTTTTGGCTTCTCCATAAATCTGGAAATTAAGCTAACAACATGCATAATATCCGGCCTAGTTGCAGTCAAATACATGAGGCTGCCAACTATGCTTTTATACAAACTTGGATCGAAATCCTTGCTGCTGTCATTCTTACTCAACTTCAATCCCATTACTGTGGGAGTAATTGCAGCTTTGCACTCCTGCATGTTAAATCTTTCCAAAACTTGATTCACATACTTTGTTTGAGAAATAAAAATTCCTTCCTCACCTTGCTCCACTTCTATTCCCAAGAAGTATCTTAACAAACCCATGTCAGTCATTTCAAATTCATCTTTCATGACTGTTTTAAAATTTTCAACAAGGTAATCATCATTACCTATAAAAATTAAATCATCAACATATAAAACAACAATCAATAACTTACCATCCTTTTCTTTGATGTAGAGGGTGGGTTCTCCCTCACACTTTTCAAATCCATTCTCCGATAGATAAGAATCTATTCTGCTGTACCATGCTCTTGGTGCTTGTTTCAGCCCATAAAGAGCTTTCTTCAATCTGCAGACCTTATGCTCTTGGCCTTTCTTCTCATATCCAAGAGGTTGTTCCACATATACCTCTTCCATTAAAACTCCATTTAAAAATGCGGATTTTACATCCATTTGATATACTTTCCATTTGTTTTGTGCTGTTATTGATAGCACTGCTCTTACAGTCTCCATTATTGCAACTGGTGCAAAAGTTTCTTCATAATCAATCCCTTGCTTTTGCTTATATCCTTTGACAACAAGTCTGGCCTTGTGTATTTCTATTTTTCCTTTACCATTGCTTTTGGTCTTGTATACCCATTTAACTCCAATGACTTCTTTACCTTCTGGTAGATCTACCAACTCCCATGTTCTATTCTTCTCTATGGCTTTAATTTCATCATCCATAGCTTCTATCCATTTTTTGTCTTTAATAGCATCTTCAAAACGAATAGGATCATCAACTTGACAATACAAGGCAAATAATGAATTCATACCTTCGTTTGCTTCTCCTTGCTCATAGATTTCTCTAAGGCTTCTGAATCTTGTTCCTCTTTCATTTGGTGTAGCCGTGCTTGATGAAGCACTCGATTCTGCTCCTTGTGGTGTACTCGGTGAACCACTGTCGATTCTTCTCAAGGGTGTTCTTGCTGCCGCTTGAGGCGTCCCTTGCTGTCCTTGCGTTGCTGGAGGTTGTGCAATGGATGGGTTATTAATCTCAACCACATCTACATCATCTTCATCATGAGATAAACAGTTTTTAACATTGACTGTTTTCTCAATGCTTCCATCCCACGCTTCCTCTTCAATAAATTGCACATCTCTGCTAATTACAAACTTCTTTGTGGATGGGTTATACAGTCTGTATCCTTTGGAATCTTCACAGTATCCAAGGAAAATGCACTTCTCCCCCTTACTATCCAACTTCTTTCTCAATTTGTCTGGAATGTGTGCGTATGCTACACACCCAAAAACTCTCATGTGAGTGACTCCCTGTTTTCTGCCACTCCACGCTTCTTCTGGAACTTTGTTCATCACGGCTTTTGTAGGGCATCTATTCAAAATGTATACAGCACAGTTTTCTGCTTCTGCCCAATACTCATTCGGCAAGTGCTTTGCCTTTAGCATACTTCTCACCATCTCCATTATGGTTCGATTCTTCCTTTCAGCAACTCCATTCTGTTGCGATGTGTACCTTATGGTAAACTGCTTGTGTATGTCGTTCTCTCTGCAAAAACACAGAAATTATTTTGATATATATTCTCCTCCTCTGTCAGTTCTGAGGACTTTAATGTGCATTCCGCTCTGGTTTTCTACAAGAGCTTTAAACTGGAAAAATTTCTGAAAGACTTCGCTTTTATATTTCAGAAAATAAACCCACACTTTTCGTGTGAAATCATCAATGAAGGTCAGCATGTAATTGCTGCCTGAAACAGATGCTGTTTGCATCGGCCCACATAAATCTGAGTGGATTATCTCCAAAGGTGCTTTCGCCCTTATGCTTTTCCCTGAAGGAAAATTTTCTCTGTGTTGCTTTCCCAAGATGCAGCCTTCACATAGGATGTCAGGCTTTTCAATCAATGGTAAACCTCTTACCATTCCTTTTCTGTGTAGCAAATTTAATCCTCCGAAATTGAGATGTCCAAATCTCAAATGCCATAACCAATTTTCATCTTTCTCTTCCTTCTGGAAGGCTTCTTGAGTTACAGCTGTTACATTCTTCTCTTTTTGCTTCAAGTCAATGTTGAGCTTGAGGGGAAACATTCTATTGCTGGCCATTTGTATTTCAGCAATAATTTTCTTACTTGGAGGAATATCTCTTATGGTGCACACATCATCTTTGAATATAACATTGTAACCTTTGTTTATGAGCTGCCCAACGCTCAAAAGATTACATTTCAGACCTGGAACATAATACACATCAGGAACAAATTTTTGCTCCCCATTTCTGGCCCGAATACTTACTCTGCCTTTCCCTTTGACAGAGATTTTAGTATCAGTCCCCGTGGTCACTTCAGATTTGACTTCTTCATCAAGATTGGCAAACATTGCTCTGTTGCCAGTCATTTGATTACTACATCCAGAATCTAAGAACCAGACATCATCAACTTTATCTTGTGCTACACTACAAGCTAACAACACATTACTTGGGTTCTTTTCTTCTTTTGCTACATTAGCATTCTACCTATTCTTCATGTCATTTTGCTTCTTTCTACATTCATTGGCATAATGCCCATATTTCTTGCAATAATGACAATGGACATTAGATTTGTCATACCTTTGTCCTTGAGCATGCTGGTATTGGTGTCCACCTTGCTGGCTATTGCATTGGCCGTGGCTCTGGCTTTGACTGTTGCTCCTTCCATGTGAATGTGAAGAGCTGTCTCTTCCGCCTCTATTCTGGCTTCTGCATCTTCCTCTTCCTTTTCTTTGACCTCTGCCTCTTCCTGAAGGCATTTGGGTCTTGAAGGCGTGCTCAAGAGATGAGTGTTCATCTCTGCTCAATCTTTGTTCATGAGTTATTAGTGAGGCATGAAGTTCATCCACTGTGAACTGTGAGAGATCTTTGGTCTCTTCTATGGTGGTTACAATAATATCAAACTTTGAGGGTAAGAATCTCAAAAGTTTCTCCACAATCCTTCTATCTTCAAGAGTTTCTCCATGGGATCTTATCTGATTGACAATCCCAATCACATGTGTAAAGAATGTGTCAACACTGTCTGACTCTTTCATGCAAAGAGTTTCAAAATCTCTTCTCAGCAATTGAAGTTTTGCTGTTTTAACTTTCTCCATACCTTGATAGGCAACTTTCAGAGTTTCCCATGCCTCCTTGGATTTCTTAGCTGCTGCTATCCTTGGAAACACACTCTCATTTACAGCTTGATACAAACAGAAGAGAGCTTTAGCATCCTTCTTCCTATTATTTTTCAACACATCCTTCTCTGCTTGAGTTAAGGCATTAAAGGCCTACTCATCAGCTGGTTCTGTGAAGCCATCTTCTACTAGTTCCCACAAGTCTTGTGAGACAAACAGGGCTCTCATGGTAATGGCCCAATAATCATAGTTCTTTCCATTAAACTGTGGAAGCTGAACACTTCCAAGACTCATACCAGTGCTTGGTCCAGCCATTGCTTCTTAAACTGAACTCAGACTTTAAACAAACTGTCTTTCCTTCTTGAAAGAACAAACAAGAACAACAACTCTGTTTTCTTTGAGAAAATACCTGACTTTTCGACTTCTGTTAAGCTTTTCACGCTGCTGGAGAGAAACGCTGCAACAGGTCTTCTTCTTCAGCTTCTTTGAAATCTTCAAAGAGCCTAGATTAGCTCCGATACCATGTTAGAATTTTGAGAATTCCAAGTGGAGAGAATAAGCTCTCCTTCTAAACACAGAGAAATAAACAGAAATTCACAGGAGACAGAGTTTCTCAGGACTTTAAAATAAATTTCTATTCTTTTCAAAAAACTGATACAGATTCTTCCTCTAAAGAGAGGGATAACAACAAAAGTGTATGACTGCTACAGACGCAGTGCAAAACAAACAACTCTTTGTCTCTCTTCAAGAACGCACTTACAGTGCTGTAATGGTCTTACTGTGGTTTTACTTGCCTGCGGGCTCACACAGCGGTTCACAATACAATACCAATAATAATGCAAACTTCGCGGGCCTTTTTCTTTTATATATATATGCTGCGCATATATTAAACTTTACAACAAAAACCATATTAAAACTTAAATCAAAACATGAAACCAAATACGAAGGAAAATCCTTTGCGGAATTATAAAATATGAAATGCCGGAAGTACGAGTGGGGACCACTACGCAGTCGACAAACGACAATCGGCAAAAACTTAACAACACATTTTTGTGATCCGCCCAAACTTTCGATTCCGATTGGAAACACATTCTCCAATCTTCCACTTCCGATTGGCAAGGCAATCGACAATCGACGATCGGGCAATGACTTGACAACAAAGTCTGTGTCCCATTCAATCTTTCGATTGCGATCGGAACACGACCACCGATCCTTCCGCTGCGATCGGATCCGCCCAAATCAGGGCGCACAAAATAATCCCGCCAATTGAACCTTGCGATTATTTGATTGCGATTGGATCGCATCGCATCGCGGCTCCATATCAACAAGACACTGCTCCAACATTACTTTCTGATTCCGATTGACATATAAGTGGTGGGGACCACTTGTCCCGCCATTTCAAAAATAAAAGGACTTCCGCCTGTTAAGACAATTTCATTCAATCTGGTTGTTGAGGACTTTAAAGCCCGAAACGACTGGTTTTTAATTTAGTCTGCTCCTCTGTAGAAAAGATCTACAAGAAATCTTCGTCCTTCCACTGTGAAGAGCGACTCTGTCCATCACCTGTTAATTTCATCTGCAATTGTGGCTGCGGCCCATCAAGAAATTAAATTCATCCTTACGGATTCACCAACATTCTTCAATACAGAGTGCTGCGCACTCAACCTCGGTTTCTGCTGCTGCTGCTGCCTTTGTCCTTTGTTCCTTTTGTCACTGCCCAAGGCACGGAAGGTGACTTTAATATTTGAACATGTGATAGCTAAATGCCCCCAACAGATCAACATTTCTCAATACCTTGATACATCCTTTGGAATTCTCGAAGACAATGTTCAAATCGTGAACACATGCATGTATGGATGTTCTCTGTGCGATATTCGTCTCCACTGTGGTTTTTGACTTCTGGTGGTTTTCCAAACCATCGTTCTTTACAAATAGTAGTTTTTGTGTTTGTTTTTGTATGTCTTTCGAGCTTAAATCGAACAAAAACTTTAAATCCAAACTTAACATCATTAAAAGAATAGGTCATTTTATTTAGTTAACCTGATTCAATGAAATTGTAGCTTGCTAGTAGTTGGAGATATGTTATTCTTAAGGATGGAGACATTTAATTTCTTTATCGAACTCAAAGAACAGATTTAGAGTTTTGTTTCCTATAACGTCGAAACTCTTTCTAGAGGGATTTTGAGAATAAAATGGGAAGCTGATTTATTTCCAAAGAAACTCATGGCTACAGTAAATTTTGATTATAGAAAATTGCAAAGCACCCATTATTATAATAAATAATCGATATATAGGACAACTACAAATTTGAATTTGAAGATAACAGTTTTGTGCATTGCAATATTTCATAATACGATTTGGGCTTCTGAAAATTTTTCGTAGAATGAATATAACGAACGATAATGGGATTCGATTATTTCTAATAAAAAATTATCGATTTTCCAACAAAAATTGACCTTGTTCTTTCCTACAGACCAGTCATCCCTTATTGCGTTCTTGTCATTCTCATTATTTGATTGGAATTTGATCAACTTTTATTTTATATGGTTTCAATGACGAAATCGATTCAATAGAATTGCGTGCGAAGTTTTGCCAGGACATTAAGTTATCTCATACAATGTGCGACATCAGCAGAACTTCCCTTTCAATAATTTGTTTTCACATTTTTTAAAATTTGTATCCTAGCTTGTTTGTTTTATAATGGATTTCGTTCACCAAATTCCCTATATAATTCAAATTCATGTACTAGGAACTCACATACTATGTATTGTAATATGAGAGAGTTTGGTTCTTGTAAATTTCCGAATAGATGAAAAATCTAGGCGAAATAAATGCTGTTGAAAAATTTTGCAAAATATTTTTGAGTGTGTAATCAAATTACCTACAATCAGATTAAACTGACCTGAAATTTTAAGGTATTTATACCTAATTTGACTAGTGCACTCTAATTAAAGAAGAGATTTTTTAATTGTATTGAAAAAGAATTTTCTCCATTTAAGATTAAAAAGAGTATAAACAATACTTATGGTTTTTGTTAATTTTATTTTGATGGTTTTTATGTAACGGAGAGAAATGATATCACAAATTTTTAGTATCTCTAAGATTTGGCTACCTAGATTTCATTATGATATGTAACTTATGTAATATAACTCAACAACGATATTTGAGTTGTGTACAACAGAGTATAAATTTTTGTGCCTTGGAAAACTCAACCACGATATGTGAGTTGTGAACAACAAAGGATAAACTGCTGTGTAATATAAAAGAAATGATAAAACGAATATCATTTGTCTTATAAAACAAGGATTCCCTGCCTTGAGGGAGCCAGAGTTGGAACTGCCGAAATAAAAACCCAGCGAGCATTGAAATTTTGGGATGTTGAAAAGCCGTAAATGCTATTTTGTAAGTTTTGAATGTTCTCCAGTATATTATACTGAAAAGGAAGATGTAATTTTTTCTTGGTCGCAAGTGGCTATTGCCATTGTATGTTTTATTTTTAGTGACATATAGAGTGATATTTTTGTTCTGTAACGACTAATTCATCTAACAATAATGTTAGAGGGCAAGCAGAATATTTTTTGCAAAAAATTATAATACCTGAAACAACATATATTGACCATTTTTAAGTACAAGTGTTTGGATCAGTTGCGCTGAGCAAGGAAACAAAACCGACAACATCTGAAAATGGTCAAACCAAGTTTGATGAGTTGAATAAAGAACCAGTTATGTTGACAAACATTTTAGTGAGCAATGAACTGCTTTCTATTGTGCAGATCAAACCAGGAGAGATGTTGCATTTATTTGGAAAAGACCGAATGAAACTCCACATAAGGTGGAGCCTTCTTATTTAACAATTTATTGTAAGTTTATGGCATCATTTGAGTATTTTAATGAAACCCTGTATATTTCTTGTATTGATGCTGAACTAAAGATCTATACACCAAGCTCTTGAGAAGAATGAAAGCAATAAGACAGATCACTCAAGTAATCACGAGATTTGTAAGTGTTATTATTGTGGAAAGATTTGCCATAAGAAGAATTTCTTCATGAATGAGCTATGGGATGAGAAATATAACAGAATGTCAAGACTCTAACAGTTACTAGAGACATGAGTACTTCACTTTATATTTTAATATGTGAGCAACGTATTATTAAAAATTTATGTTAAAGTTTAAGTTCTTTGACCACCTTCCCAACCATGAGTGCTATAAATAAGTTACATGTGATGAATTTTCTAGTGTGTGAAAATTGTACCAAAGCAACTTCATATACTTTTATCTCTCCACCATTTTCATTTATGACTATGTTGCATGCATGCATAAAATACGTGTAAACATTTGAATGACATGTGGACTTGGACATTTTAAAATTTCTTCACAAATTAAGTTTATGTTTCTTTCAGATATGGAAGAGAAAAAACAGGATCCATTCGCTACAAAGGATCACTACACAAGATCTAAGACACTCGATCGCATCATCCTCTGTTGTGTTTGCAGTAAGGACCATATTTTTAATGATGACATTGGTCTTACAGTCGATCCAGAGCTTTTTATTTCCTGCAACGAGTGTGCATTGCCGATCTGCCGACCCTGCTATGAGTATCAACGCAACGACGGTAATCAGGTCTACCCTCAATGTAAAACCAAATTGAAGAAGCATAAAGGTTTGAGTTTGTTCTCTTATTTTTGATTTCTTTATAAGCAGAAGATTCTTGATTCAGTGAAGGTCCACTGATGCTTAAATAATCTTGTTGTGAAACTGGAAAAATTCGACAGTTAGTAGTGATGTACATTAGAAATGTTCCTTGGATATCTTCTAATCTATAATCATAGTTAGATGATATATTAGTTATAGTATGAAAATTAAACAGAAAAATAAACCAACAATAGTTGTTTTATTAGCAGCATCACAACCTTTTGCAGGTAGTGAAATTAAGTCCTTGGTAAACAAGAAACAAATTTCAATAGAAAATGGGAATTTTGTAACATAAAATGAAGAAATTTATAACTTACTGGCTTGACGTGGATGTCGAGCTAAGCCCATGTTATGACTTCCAAAAGTTCTTCCAATGTTCCGTATCCACCTACCCTCACACCTCAATATCGATTCATAAAAAATTACACTTGGTTTAGTTACAAATACATTTAAAGCAAGTGCTACCCATTATAACCTTTAAACTAGATGTACTGATTCCACATTCATAACAAGCAACTTAAACAACAACTAAGATTGGCAATCGTGTGATGGAAAAAAACAAAAGCGAAGGAGCATATGTATTTTAGATGTACAAACCTGACAATGCTATAAAAGCATCTGCTTGACGAGCCATCTCCGCCTTCCTTTGATGCATATCAGACACAGCTCTCACCTCTCCTACTATTTCTCCCAAAATCTAGAAATAATCATCATATATCTCATACTTGACTTTGTTTTCTTATGATAAGAATGCATCAGATCACTACCAACCAAAGTGAAACTAAAACATAATAAGAATATATTACGTGTCTCACATCATACTTATTGTGTGGATTGAATATTGACCGATTATAATTTGTTTTTAATAGCGAAGCTATCCCAGAATAGGTATTCAAACATATATGGACAAGTATTGACAAATACAGCTCAACAAATTTTACACGCTAAATTACTCTCTATTGCACGAGATGATCGTATCTTCACATCTACACTGGAGGATTTGAAGAATGGAGGCTTGATGTAGCAAACAAAAATATATGGAAAATAGGGTTACCTCAATATGGAATTAGTAATATTACCACTCGAGGCATTAGAGTCTTTGGAATAACGCTGTCATTTAGTGCATAAAAAATTGCAGAAGCTTTAGCTCTATGCTGAATGTTGTAATTAGACATTTATTTCCTATAATTACTGTACCAGCATTTCTATATTGGTTATTAGACACTATTATTCTCAAGTAATAAAAATGAAAGAGTAATAGTCCATGGGCCTAAGCCACTTACAGTGGGGGTGCCCAGAGGTAGAAAAAATAGTAGTATAAGATCCATATCTACCAGTATAAGCAACAGAAGAAAGGACAGAAATACCTGGAATAGGCCCTCCTTCAACTTCTCGTCGAAATACCTGTAGAAATCAAGCTGGAACTACAAATTCTCGCCAGAATACCTATAGAAAGGAAGTTGGAACTGGTGAAGTTTCTATTGTCGCTACCTATTCGTGTTTAGAGGTTGTGTTGCTTGCTACATGTCCTTGTAAAGCATTGTTCCTATAAAGCGTTGCATGAGAATGTTGGTGGCAATTTTTCAGGAGCCATGAGGTGGAGCGAAAGTCTTAAGTGAAGGTCTAGTTCATGTATTGTATCCAATAAAATTTAATTTTTAAAACTAATTTCAGCATTATTTTACCTCTCACTCTCTTAAAATGTGAAAGGGTGGTATAAGTTATGCTTTTAGCCTCCTCGTCTCAGGAAGAGGCCAATAAGACGGCACACACATTTCCTTATGCGATCCATTAAAAAGTTTTATCAAAATTCAGCTATCCATAACATTGACAGGTGAAATCAGGGTTGAAATTCAATTATCCTAAGTACTGACTGGCCAAAACTAATGCTAGAGACTAATTTTCGATTACTATAGTCCCTACCCTAGCCGCAAATGATAGGGACTAATAAAATAAATGATAAAATAAATATCAGCTCATGGAAAACTAAAGTATGAAATAGATAAATATGATAAACATAAGATATGCAATAGAATGGCCTCACTTAATATAATATATACTCAATATTTTTGGTCAAAACATAATTTATTAGAATAAAAATAACAAATAATTAGTAGTTTAAATAATTTCATAGGTTAAATAATCAAACATTCCTTGGTTTGAATTATTTTATATGTATAATTATGTAAGTGATCAAAATTCTAAATTCAATAAAGTATTTTATATGTAAAATTATGTAACTGTTGTCTAATCAATTATGTAATTGATGAAGCTTTGATGCTCAATTTTAGTCTATGACGTTCATATAATTTTTGAGATTATATTTTACGTATATATATGATTAGTTTATATATATGGGATTAATCTTAAGTTTATGATTTATAATATTAATTTTAGGGTTTAATATTAAGGTTTATAATATCATGGTTTTTAATATAAAGGTTTAATATTGAGTTTATAATATTATTCCTAAGGTTTATAATTGTTCATTCAATATATATATATATATATATATATATATATATATATATATATATATATATATATATATATTTATTGTAAATTAAGATTCTATTCATTTTTCCAAAAAAACGTAGATGAGTAGAAAAATATAGGTAGTCTCACCTCGACTAGGTTTGTTAACTACCACAATTAGCATATGACAAAGAAACATAAAAACATCTAAAGACACACTCCACAACTTAGGAGGCCAAAAGCACCAATAACCACATAAAATAAGTAAAACACCTGTAATCATGCTAGTCATCAGAAGTGATGGAGGCTAGGTTTTCGAGAGTTATTCATGGAGGAGGATGATAGAAGGAGAATTGAACGTGCTCTTAGAAGTGGGCCATCGAATCCTCGAGCTTCTCGAATTTCTCAAATAACATATGCTCGCCTTGATAGACCATCACTATGCACTCCCGAACATGGCATTCAAAGTAGTGAATTTTGTTCAAGGTGGAAATGAGCTCTACATGCTCCTCCTCCCTCACCCACTCTAAGGATTCCACATGTTCAAGAACCGAATGAATCAAATCTCGACAGTGCTCTAAACAACAATTTTGTCTCTGAATGCATCCTGAATTATGTTCCTTCCCCCATTTCCCTAAACCTCCATTGAAAATCGTCCCACCTCATTGAAAACTATGTGGGGTGTGACTGCCATGACCAGCCATCGAGCCACCATGACCGTGACTACCATAGGCCTCAGAAGCCACCCGACCAGAACAACCCACCCAACTTCCACCGCGATTGTGAGAGACCATTTGTCCAAAGCGACTTGAATTGTTACCACCCCACCCAGAGTTATTTCTCGCCATTTTAATATACGAGCGAGATGCACAACCCCTAAAACTGGCCGAATTGGGCTTAAGTTGTGAAGAGGAATGAGCCAAATGGGAAACCCGATGTGGTATGACTGATCCAACACTGTTGGGATTAGCTGAAGCTAGCTAGTGAATAAATTCACAAAACTCAACTATCACCAAGGAGAAACACCCCACCCCCATCGGTGTGACCACTACCAACCAACCAGGATGAATGCAAAGAGCAGCAAATCCACACCAGAAATAAGGACCTAGGTCTGCAATTCACTACCCTATTTCCGAGTAGAACCTCCAGTAACCAAAGCACCCAATATATAGCACACCTACTCCACAAACACTGCTTGACCTTCAAATAACCAGAGAAGGGACCACTAAAGGAAGTGAGCCAAATTTCCCTCCAACACAAAGGAGATGCCACGAAACCCCAACGGGACTAGAAAAAAAAACTAGAGACAGAAGGTTGAATCCTTCCGTGCACTTGATAACCATAAACTGAAAACAAAATTGGAAATTAACAATAATTGATAACAAAACATCGCCACCCTCTGAAAATCATCGACGGATGCTACCTCCCACGAGTTTCAAGACTAATTGAGGTCTCACAAAAGTTCCATTACCATCTCTCATGCATAAGGTGCATTGAGAGGATAGGGAAGTCGGTCATCACGCCTTCGGCCATGTGGTACTCATGAATACCCACGCATTGCCTCAGTATCATCATTTTCTTGGTTAATCGGCCCCATCAAAGATTGGCTTATAATATTAATCCTAGCGTTTTATATTAATTTTAGTGTTATAATATTGAGTTTTTTAATGTTAGGATTTATAATATTTTATTTGATATTATTATTTATAGTTATGAACTTGCAATGATACAAAGATCTATCTAATGTTGTACTGTGACAAGCATTGTCGCAATGCGACAATGCTCGTCAAAGTGCTACATTACATTGTAATTTATTCAATGTCATATTTCATCATTTCAAAATTATGGTTTAATATTAATCTTAGGGTTTATAATATTATTTTTAGGGTTTAATATTAGTCTAAGTATTTATAATATTAATATTAGTGTTTATAATGTTAGGGTTTAATATATTAAGCTTAGGGTTTTACGAAATTTCAATATTCAATTGTCAATCATGAAGATTCTATGTTCAATTTTACTCTATCACATCCATATAATCCATGAAATTATATTATAAGCCTATATATATAGGATTAATCCTAATCCTATATATAATCCTAAGCTTATGGATCATAAGCCTACAGTTTATAATATTATTTCTAGGGTTTATAATATCAATCTTAGGGTTTTTAATCCTACGGTCTATAATATTAATCCCATGGATTATAAGGTTGTGTTTTATAATATTAATCCCAATGTTTATAATATTAGTGACAGGGTTTAATATCAATCCTAGGATTTAGAATATTAGTATTAGGGTTTCATATTAATCTAAGGGTTTATAATATCAATCTTAGGGTTCATCATGTCACGGTTTAATATATTAAACTTATAATTTGATGAAATTTTTATTTTCAATTATATCAATGATGAATATTTTATGTTCAATTTCACACTATCACATCCACCTAATCGATGGGATTATATTATAAGCTTATATATTTATAATATTAATCCTAAGCCAATATATAATCTTAATCCTAGTGTTTGTAATAATAATCATATGGTTTACATGGCTAGAGTTTATAATATTTATCATAGGGTTTATAATATTAATCCTAGGGTTTATAATATTATTTTTAGAGTTTCATATTAAACTAAGGGTTTTTAATAATAACCTTAAGGTTATAATGCTCGAATTTAATATAATTAAATTAGGGCTAGATATTTTAAACTTAGTGTTTCTAATTTTAATGCTAGGGTTTATAATATTATTCTAAGGGTATATAATATAAATCCCAGGGTAATAATTCTATGGTTTATGATGTTAATCCAAGGGTTTAATATTAAACCTAGAATTTATAAATATTTTTATGGTTTAATATTAATGAAGTGTATGATATATTAGTCACAGGGTTTATAATCTTAGGGTTTATAACATTAATCTTAAGATTTATAATCCTACTCATTATATTATTAATCATAAGGTTTATAATATTAGTCAAAGAATTTAATGTGTTAATGTTAGGGTTTATAATGTTTCATTTAATATTATATTTTAATATTGTGACATTGGAATGGTACATAGATCTCTCCAATGTTGCATTATGAAAAAAAATTTCTCAATGTTAGATCCAATCACACAATCATTTTCACAATGTTACATTTCATTCCAATTTATTCAATGTCGTATTGCGACATTATCAAATTGAGGTTTAATATTAGGGTGTATAATTTTAGAGTTTAATATTTGGTTATAATATTAATCCTAAAATTTTATATTTATCCTAGGATATGTAGTATTAATGAGGGTTTATATGATTAATATTATGGTTTATGAGATAAGGTTTTATAATGTTACATTTTATAATATTTGGCTTGATATTAGGGTTTATAATATGAGGTTTAATATTAGGGTTTATAATATTTTGTTTAATTTTAGTGTTTATAATATTTGGTTTAATATTGTGATGTTGGAATGTACAAAAATCTATCCAAAACTGCATTGTGATAAAGAGTGTTGCAAAGTGATGATCAATTTGACAATGATTGTCACAATGTTACATTACATTGCAAATTATTCAGAGTCACAATGTGGCATTACAAAATTAATTTTTAAATATTGGGATTTATAATATTGGGTTTAATATTAGGCTTTATAGTATTGAGTTTAATATTGGTTTTATAATAGTTAGTTTAAAATTAGGGTTTAATATTGGGTTTGGGTAATCCCACGAAGTTGGGTTACACTTGTGAGAATCAGGGGCAGAAAAGTTTTATTTTTCAACAATTCGGCCGAACTTTTATAAAAGTTCAGCTGAACTGTTAAACAGTTCGGCTGATCTTTCGAATTAGTTTAGCCGAACTCTTTCTTCTGTTTACATTGACGACATACTGACGGTGTCGGCAAACAGATTTTTGGTTGAAGATTGGAAAACTAGAAACATAAGTTTGGCCGAACTTTAGTTTAAAAATACACCACCCTAGAGCAGTTAACGGGTTTTGGGCTTATTACCGTCTGTGTTTGCGTGTTTCTGTGTCTGCTGTGTTTTGGGCCTGCGTCTGCGTTTACGTCTATGTCTTGTTGCTCGGCCTCAGCTCTTGTTGTTCGACCTCTGCTCTTCTTGTTTGGATTTGCAGGTTGGCTCCGAATTTTGAATTTTTAGGCCCACATCTATGTCTGCATCTACGTCTTCCTGTTCGGCCTCAGCTGTTGCTGTTTCTATTTACAAGTTGTCTCCGAATTGTGAATTTAATTTTGTTTGAGGTATAAAATCAAAATGTAACAACGTAATTGAGTTTGTAAGTTTTCGTAAGTTTATATGTTATTTGCAATTTAATATGTTAATATGTTTGGATTTGCAGGTTGGCTCCGAATTTTGAATTTTCGGGCCTACGTATGCGTCTCCATCTAGGTCTTGTTGTTCGGCCTCGGCTCGTGTTGTTCGGCCTCATCTCTTGTTGTTCGGATTTGTAGGTTGGCTATGAATTGTGAATTTAATTTAGTTTTAGGTATAAAATTAAAATGTAACAACATAATTGAGATTTTAAGCTTCCATAAGTTAATATGTTATCTGCAATTTCCCAAGCCATTTTTTGAAAAATCAACACCTTTTTCAAATTTGTATTGTTCCTTACTAAAAATACTCTAGTTATAGAGGTCGTTCAATGAAACATTTTTTAGGAAATGAAATCATAGGAAATGGATACCCCTAAATATAAATTGGTGTCAATATTATAATGCAATTGATGTTTCGCCAATTTGTGCCCCAATTAGAGTTTTATGGTGTGTTGCAACTCACTTCCTCAAGCGATCTAGGGACACATTTTGATTTTGTTACAAGAACGTAATTTTATAAATAGAGTAGCATAATTGAGTTTCATAAGAACTCACAAGTGTAATTAGGCTAAATCTATTTGTATAATTTTAGTACAAAATTTTGTGTTGGTAATGCGAAAACATGGTATACATATTATTTTTCCATAGTAAATGAGCCTACATGAATTAGCGACTCAGTGAATGAGATAATGAAATGTATTCAATAGAAGAAACAATATCTATAAGGAAAAAATTTAGTTCAAATCCAGCTTATTTTTCATCCAGTAAACATACATCAACAACAATTCAAAGATCTTGTACAAACAATAGACATAAATTTTAACTTAATTTTCATCTAGTAAACATAGATCAGCAACAATTCAAATATCTTTTACAAATAGTAGACATAAATTTTAACCAACACTAGATTCTAGTATGCATAAATACTACGAATCCAAGTATTAGTCCACTTAAAAGATTTAGTAGTGACTCATTGAATGAGATAATTAAATGTAGTCAATAGAAGAAACAATAGCTATAAGGAAAAAATTTAGTTCAACTCCATCTTATTTTTCATCTAGTAAACATACATCAGAAGAAATTTAAAGATCTTATACAAACAGTAAACATAAATGTTAACTTATTTTTCATCCAGTAAACATACATCAACGGCAATTCAAGGATCTTGTACAAAGAGTAGACATAAATGTTAACCAATAGTGAATGCTAGTATGCATAAATACTAAGAATCCAAATATTAGTCCACTTAAAAGTTGTATTTAGTGACTCAATGAATGAGATAATGAAATGTAGTCAATAGAAGAAACAATAGCTATAAGGAAAAAATTTAGTTCAACTCCAGCTTATTTTTCATCCAGTAAACATACATTAGTAGCAATTCAAAGAACTTTCACAAATAGTAGACATAAATGTTAACCAACACCAAATGCAAGTATGCATAAATACTACGAATCGAAATATTAGTCCACTAAAAAGTTGTAGTGCATCGGAAGAGACATACTATACAACCTTCCTAAATTGAACAGCTCACTCTTTCATCATTAGTGTAACCATTTGTCGCTTGCCTAGCCTTTTATTGTTTCCTAACAAATTTTTTTGTTTTGATAATAGTTATAGATTCTTGTTAGGAAACAATAATTATAAATTCTTTTTAAAGATATATTAATAATGAAGGTAGCAGACTAGGCCATTACTAACATCAAGAATACCAGTTCTGTTATTGATATTTTCTGTTTAAACTGATATTATACAGGCCAGCCTTTGTGAATTAGACCTTACCCTGGCAGTCACTAATATTTTGAAATAACCAACATTCATTTGAACATATCTCATTATACTCATTGTGTGAATTTCTGCTCTATCTCTTCAAATTCCAATAGTTTATTGGCTTCAGAATCATTGATGTCTCATTTTATTGGAGTCTATCCCTTGAAGAAAAACTTTCATGTCATGTAAAATTTTACATGAACCAAAGTGTTTAAATTTAACACTGGTTTAACCTTATATGATTAATTATTCAGCCTATTCTTCTTATAAATATAAAAATATTCATCTTATTATACATTAAATTAAGACTTCCTGAAAATTCTTAATGATTATGAGATCAGTTCATAGTAGATCTTGTGAGGATTCTGAGAAGTATATTAAATGCATGTGTGATTTTCTCAAAGATGGAGAGGAAATTTATTCAGAATAATTCTTCCAATGAGCAACTCTCAAGGAGAATGGAGTTTACTGAGTTAGGATCGGGGCTTCTCAGTGTTTGAGGTTGAGTTTACAACGAGGGATGGCGGGTTCAGAAGCCTTGGTTTCTCAGGTTTCGTCTTTCACAGCTGGGTTTGAAACGTCTTTGATATAATTCAGAGAGCCCTCACCAGAAGTTCTTCTTTACCTATGTGGAATAAATCTCGGAGAAGAATATCGAACAATACTTTCCAAATCGATTTTCGATTGATTTGGCTGCTCAATCAGCATTGGGAGGTTTATCGCAAGGAACTGGCCCTGCTGTGAAAACCTTATCGCTTCCAGGAGTGGGCTCTGCTACCGTAGCCAGCACTTTTCGAGCAGAAGTCATCCTCAGAACTCTGAAGATCTTCTCAAGGCAGTAATTAATCTAGATCGGCTCCTGCCGTGCTCGGAACCTTAGGGTAATTTCTTTCCTTTTGTTGCATCTAGTGGTTTAGAAGATGTAGTAGGGTGTAGAGGGTTTCAGTTCCCGCTGGGCTCTTTTTTTCCTAGGGTTGACAACACCACACGTATTTCCTTGTTGGGTAGACCTTCTCAAGAGATCTCGGGGGGGCTTCTCTTGCCTGGGGTTGAGAATGGTTTTACAAGCGTGTCCTAAAGGGTGAGAGGATCTTCAGAAGCCCATTCAAACTGAAGATGAAGGAAATTCTTTGAAACCTGGTAAAAGGATGAGTTGCCAGATTCTTGGTATCTGATGCTTGAAGTTTCTCAAATGAAGCGTTGAACTTTCTACAAAATATTACACTCTGAAATTCAAGTGTGTGCCAGATGGGGGAAGTTGCTTGAGGCTGGTGCCACACATAATTCAAGTCAAGGTCTTGCATAGAGGTATTGAAGAAGCTGAGAATAAAATTTTCTTGCAGACTTTAAATAAGGGTTCCTCAAGTCAATGAGAGTGCAGAGGAAGGAAGGAGGGTGTGAGAAAGCTTGTGGGCAGCGAAACTAATCTGTTAAATCAAAAGAAGTGTCTAAATGTTTGCTGAAGGTGTGGATATTAGCATTGAAGTATTTTTGGATCTGTGAGATTATCGTTGTCAAAGTGAAGTAGGGGCAGAGAAGCTGGAAGACCCTGGCAGTTGTTCATGATGGAAAGAATCTGAGTGTGCTGTGTGCTCTATTCTTACGCGGATTGTGTATGCCTTTGGTAGAAAAGATCAGTGAATAGGGTGCCAAAGCGGATTTGTTAAGTGAAGACCATTCTCTTTAAAGGTAGACCACCCTCTTCTGGCCTCAAAGGGCATGTTGTTTGAATCGCCGGTGTGGGTTAAGCTTCCCGGCCTTCCTTTGCAGTTCTGGACTGATTCGGTCTTCATTTCTATTGGAAATACCCTAGGCACTTTTCTTGAAGCTGATAAATCCTACCTGTAAACTAGGGACAAGAGTGTGGCCCGTATATTGGTGAGCTTAAATTTGAGAGAAGGT
Source organism: Pinus albicaulis (assembly GCA_034641835.2). Lineage (NCBI taxonomy): Eukaryota > Viridiplantae > Streptophyta > Pinopsida > Pinales > Pinaceae > Pinus > Pinus albicaulis. The sequence continues at coordinate 1,656,608,039 of CM076584.1, read as the reverse complement.
CTTGCTGACACGATGACGCTATACTATAAGGATATGGATTTTCTGCAGTTGTTAGATTATGAGCACCTTCATTTCCTGTGAAACAGGTGTCATAAGACTGGTCACTTGGCGAGAGAATGCCCTCTCGGTCACCAGCGTAAACGTAGATAGAGAAAGCAGAACAGGAAGGAGAAAGTTTCAGTTTCAGTTTAGGATGCGGGTCTTAAGGAAGCAGAGACAGGACCTTCGGCTTAGGAGATTCCCTCTTCCCCTCTGGCGAACATGGCTCAGGCCCCATAGGATGCAGCTGGCCCTTCCTCCCTACCCATCGAGGATCTGGAAGACTCCCTGGTTCCCCTTCAAGTTGCTGAACTCGTTGGGGCGTCTCAGGTGGGTATGTCCTCCTCCTCTCCTCACTTGCATTAATCCTCTGCTTTTTTTCCTTTTGTTGATAGTACTGAGCCTGGTCCTTCCAGGAAGCTCTTGAGTGATGTTTCTGCTTTAAACCTTTCTTTGCCTCCTCTGGATAGTGTAATTTTATCCGTTCCTGAAATCTCTGGACCTTCTTCCTCTTCTATTATGGTTGACCCTTCGCTCCCCTGCTCTCGGCCTATTGTTTATGAACCTCTCCCTTATAACCTTAGACCTCGGGCTGATAGGAGAGGGTCTGGCCTGGTTTTGGGAGGTCTTGCCTCAAACCCTGTAGCAATTGGGACCAGAAATATGAGAGGCCAGAAATCTAACCTCTCCATAGCCCAATCAAAAGCAGTCGTGGATATAGCTGATGGTAAATAGATGTCTCTCACTGGGGTGCTTAGAACAGAGCGTCCACCCCCAGAAGATGTGCCATGATTTTTCTTTCCTTTAATTGCAGAGGCTTAGCTAGCCAGCCTAAAAAGCTAGCCTTCAAATATCTTGTGCGTTCCCAGAATCCTGACATTATTTTTCTTCAAGAAACTCTAGGCAAAGGGGAGGAGGTTGTCAGTATCATCTCTAAATTGCTGCCTGACTGGTCTTTTTATGCCCTCGATGCTGTTGGGAGATCCGGGGGTGTGGTTTCTCGTTTCAATCCTAAGAAGTTGAAATATGTTTCTTCTTGGGGGTCCTCGAGTATGTTGGCCTTGGAACTTTTCTCCAGTGAGCTCAACCTTTCCCTGCTCTCCTTAAATATTTACGGTCCTTGTGTGGAAAGGGAGCGTTTTTGGTCTTCTGTCTTTCACTCCTCTTGGATAGCTCACCCAAATCTAGTTATTGGAGGAGACCTGAATTTCTCTTTGGGGGAAGCAGAGTCATGGGGTGACTCGGCCAGAGCTGACCCTTGAACTGAATTTTTCAAAAATCACTTAGCTCTTTCTCATCTGGTGGACATGCCTCTTCTGAAGCTGAAACCCACTTGGAGAAACAGAAGGATTGGTCTAGATTGGGTGGGAAAGAAGATAGAATGGTTTCTTTTAAGTGAGGTTTTGTTAGAAAAAATCATGGACCTTCGCCATTAGGTTGGTGAGGGGGGTATTTCGGACCATTTCCCCATCCTTCTCGAAGTTAAAGGTGTTGGCAATAAACTCGGGATGCCCTTCCACTTCAATCCCGTCTGGCTCAAGGATGATTCATATAAGGAACTGTTTTCATCAACTTGGGAGAAAGATCCTTTCAGGCCTGATTCTTCTAGGAGTGCCTTCTTTTGGAAGAATCTGAAAAAAATAAAAGCAGCTTCTAAAAATTGGGCTGCAAAAAAAAAGGAGAAGGAGGAGGAGGAGCTTAAAAGGGTTAACTCTGAACTTGCTCAGTTGGAAGACCCGGAAGGGGGAGGATATGTATCTCTTGATTCAAGGAATAAAATCAAGGACTTGGAGGCCTCCAGGAGAAACATTCTCCAGCTCAGGGAAGAAAGTTGGAGATTGAAAAGCAGAGCGATATGGCTTCAAGCGGGTGATGAGAATACCAAATTCTTCCAAAACTATGCCAAAGGCCGGAAGATGGAAAATACTATTTGGGAAATTCATAAAGGAAATGGTGAAACAGCTTCTTCTTTTGAGGATCTGGCTTCTTTGGGTATCTTTTATTTCAAAGATCTCTTTAAGGCCTCGGTTGTAGCATCCATAGCAGAAGTCATAAGAGTGGCGCATTTGTTCCCTAGGTTCATTGAGGAGGAATAAAATGATACCATCATGGCACCTGTTTCTAAACAGGAGATCGAGGACATTCTCAAAGGAATGCAAAGGGACAAAAGCCCAGGCCTAGATGGCTAGACTATTGAATTCTTCCTGCATTTTTTTGATGTGCTTGGTGATGAACTTGTTGCTGTTGTTGAGGAATCTAGAGTTACGGGACAAGTCTTCCCCCCTTTCAACTCCACTTTTCTTGCCTTGATTCCTAAATCTGACCAGCCAAGTTCCTTTGCTGACTTCTGGCCTATCTCTCTCTGCACTTGTGTTTATAAAATCATTGCGAAATTCTTAGCTTCCAGGATCAAACCTTTTCTCTCCAGCCATATTTCTCCGGAATAGTTTGGATTTCTAAGTGGTAGGAAGATCCATGAAGCTGTAGGTGTTGCTCAAGAATCCCTTCACAGCCTGAAGAGAAGTGGTAGGAAAGGGGTTATTGTCAAATTAGATCTATCTAAAGCTTACGATAGATTCAGTTGGTTGTATTTGAGGATTTTACTCACTCATCTTGGCTTTAGATTTGACTTTGTCAGATGGATCATGAGGTGTGTATCTTCTTCTGTTATTTCTCTTCTGATAAATGGTGCTGCTACCTCTTTTTTTAATCCAGAACATGGCCTTAGGTAGGGCTTCCCTCTTTCGCCCCTTATTTTTCTATTGGCAGCTGAAGGTTTAAGCCTAATGATCCATAAAGACAAAAGATTGGGAAAAATCAAAGGTATTGAAATAGCTCTGAACCTCTGGATCACTCATCTAATTTTTGTAGATGACATTTTGTTATTTGTTAATGGGAGTATAGAGGATTGCTGTGCCTTAAAGTTTCTGATTGATCTTTTTCTTAAAGCAACCGGGCTCCAAATAAATATTCAAAAGTCGACTATCACTCCCTCTGGCCTTTCTGTGGATGAGATAGGCAGAGTAAGAAGATTTCTGAATTTTGAAGTCCGTTCTCTGCAGGAAAACTTCAAATATTTGGTCTTTTTTCTCAAACCAGATAATTACAAAATTCAGGACTGGAAATGGTTATTATCTAAGTTAGAAAAAAGGCTAAACCACTGGAGTTTCAGGTGGCTTTCGAGGGCAGGTCGCCTGGTCTTAATTAAGTCAGTGTTGATGGCCATTCCAGTTTACTGGGCCAACCTTTCTTGGGTTCCAAAAGGCATTTTTTCCTCAATTGATAAATTATACAGAATCTTCCTTTAGACAGGGTCAAAACAGGACAACGTCAGCCCCTGGGTTGCTTGGGATAAAATTTCTAAACCAAAGGAATGGGGAGGCTGGGGAATAAAAAATATGCCTTCTTTCGCAAAATCTTTGGCTACCAAGCTTGCATGGCGCTTGATCTCTTCTGATTCTCTATGGGCATCGGTCATCAAAAGAAAATATATCAATCAGGGTAATGTCCTGAATTGGATTCGTTCTCCAGCAAAATCTTCTAAAAATGCCTCTATTTCTTGGAAACCTGTTGTGGCTTCCATTCAGACAATTGAAAGAGGATTGGCCTGGCAGGTTGGAGACAACACTCAAGTACGTGTGGGCTGTAATCCTTGGGTTGGTTGCTCTGTTAACTACTCTCTTTCTCCGGCCCTGGTTAATTATACTAACGAAGGAGGAGTTTACACTTTGAATCAGGTAGTTGATCCTAGAACAACTTCCCTTGTGAAACAAGGTTGGCTCTCGGGTTTAGATTTTATTTTAGAAGATAGTTGGCTGGAAGAATGGAATTGTTATGTTGCAGAGCTAAATTTTTCTTCTGTTCAAATCTTGGATTCTTCTGATGAACTACGTTAGGTCTATGCGCAATCAGGCATCTACTCCCCCAAGTATGGTTATAAATGGCTAATGACTCAAGAAGGGTGGGGGGCCCCAAGCTGGTGGAATAAACCTCTCTGAAAATTGAAATGTCTAGCCAAGACCAGACTCTTTTTCTGGTGCATCCTCCATAATAAGGTGCCAACGTGGGACTTTCTTCAAAAGAGAGGGAAACAGGGGCCGAGTTGGTGTTCTCTTTGCAAGTATGCTGAAGAAAATATCCAGCACCTCTTCCTTTTCTGCCCCTTTAATTCCAGCCTTTGGGCAGAAAATTTGAGCTTGACCAATATTCCCTTGATGTGGCATGGTGAGAACCTTTCTCAGGCTTGGAATCATTGGTGGCAGGAGGCTCCAAATGAAAAAGTTAGGGATTTTCCTCTTCTTATAGCTTGGGGAACTTGGATTGCGCGCAACAAGGTGATCTTCAATGAGCAATATTTTCCTATAGCTAGGCTGGCAGGAGAGGGAGCCGCTATTTTTTACAGCATTCCTACTTCTTCTGGTTCAGGCTCATCTCGTAATATTCAGCCTGAGGCAATTAATGAGTCAATTCTGTGGGCTTATTTTTATGGGGCTTCTGCTGTTAATTATCTTTGTGGTGTTGGTCTTATCATTCATCTTTCTCATGAAAACTCTCTCCGTGCTTCAGTAGGCCTTGGGCAAGGGTCCAATAACTTTTCTGAACTCAAAGCCCTCCACTTGCTTCTTTGCTGGTTGATATCCAAACATATGAGACAGATTCAAATTTTTAGTGATTCTAGAAATGTTGTGAACTGGTTCAAAGGGACTCAACAGTGCAGGAATTTTATTTTTTTACCCTTGCTTAAGGAGATCCGTCGTCCTAAATGCTTTTTCTCTGAGATTTCTGTTGTTCACATTTACAGGGAAAGGAACCAGGAAGCAGATCGATTATATAAAGAAGGTGCTCAGCTTGATCTGGGGTCCTGGATAGTAACTGAGATGGTGAATAGGGTTGTTCATGCTCGGGAACAACCTTATTTTGTTTAATTTTCTGCTATTTTACTTCTGAATTGTATATATTTGCTTTCAAAAAACTTTAGAACAGCTACTATATTGAGTCCAGAATTGTTTTCCTTATGTAAGGAGGTTCTGGGCTCCATTTTTGGTTTTTCTAATATATTTTCATGGGCTGGGATAGTTTCTACTGCCAGCCCTTTCTCTGTGCTAGTGAAGATATTGGTTTTTTCAATGCTTTCTTCTCTTTATGCTCTCATCTCTTTTCTCGGTTTACTGGGAGATGAAGAGCTAAAATAGATGCACTGATGACTGCTTTGGCTTTTTTTTTGTTGGTTTTTTCTGGCTGCTATGCATCTACACAGGTGTATAAGTAGATATGCCTCCATCTCCTTTTGCAAAAAAGGAATGGCTCTGTTATCGAAATGCTATGCATATGTTCTGAAAATATCTATCTAATAGAAATTTTGATTTTTTTCTGTGGAAAAAAAAAAAAACACATGAATTAACATATAATTGTGATATTTTCCCTTCTTTCCAACTTATTCCATCCTTCTTGAAAAATCCCTTTTAATGAAGCAGATATATCCATAGTGATACACTGATATTTGTTCACCAACAACTATTCCATTTTGAAATTATATATCTCAAAACTATGCTCATTGAATTTATGCATATATATCTTTAAACTACTCAACTATTTTATTTCACCATAGGAAACAATTCGATATATCTCCCATTTTAATGGGGTCTATCACATTTCGAGAAAAACACATTAGCCATAGAAGTTTCCAATTGAAACCAAAATTAATTTAATAAAAAACATAGGTTTTAACCTTATATACTTAATTGTTTCAAATAGATTCTTAATAAAATGAAAAATGTTCAATGTAAAACACATGCATTAACATATAATTTACTCGAGAAATCCAAAACAAGAAGATCATTTTACTAGTATATTAATTTTTAGACCAGCAGACACACACACACACATATGTATGTATGTATATATGTATATATCCTACGAAAATTATAAACTACCAATCCATTACCCTGGATCAAATAAAAATTTAGTTCTTTAATTGAAACTGTAGACCATGGGGTACACTACCATGCACCATGTGATGAAAACCATCATAAAGGGAGAATTGTTTTCCGAATTATTTTTTTTGGGGAAACTACCCCTGAACACCTGTGTGTGGGGGATTTTTTGTCTCTATGAAACCCTAAAGTGGGGGTCCTTTCCTCCCATTTTATTCCCACCACTATGCTTAGAAAAATATATAGTGCATGGGGGTATTCACATAAAGAATATAACAGATACCAAACATCAAATAATTCTCCTTAATGTGGCCATCAATGTTGCAATGGTTAGAATTATTTCTACTACCCTTGCATGGATGTGTAGTGGTTGTTTTATTCTTATCCTTCCCCCATTTCTAGTTCTTATTCCCCTCCTCTAGAGCTTCTTGGTGCTATTTTTCCTTCGAACCACTTAAGTACCCTTTATTTTGGCCTATGGCTTTTACATAACGTGCATATACACATGGCTCATACGTTATCCTTAACTTGGAAATAATCACTTCTTTTTTTAGATGGTTATATAGACCCCACATATACTTAAGGAGTACATTTGGGCTTTTGGGAAACATATCCAATAATATGACCATATTTTCAAACTTAGTACACTCTTATACACCCTTATGTCTATGTAAAGTAGTGTGAGTGATTCCACGGGTCCTCTACACACTTCATAGGGTATAATTGGGATAGGTAGTGTTAACTTCTACAAGTTATATAGGAAGAGTCTATAAAGCGCCAGGTATCCTTTCTATCTCATCTATTATGAAAGGTGACATATCCAGTAAATTCCCCTATAGTCAATCTCTTGAATAGATCTAAATAGAAGTTATTCATTTTAATATCCATAAACCACAACCACTTTAAGGAAAATCATGTAAATGTGTCATTTATCCCATAAACTCTTAAGGAAAACTTCAAAGCATGTGTCATTAGTTTTCTCCCATTAACTTTAAAGCATGTGCCATTTGTCAAGTCTTTCTCCCATTAATTCAAGGAAAACTTTGAGGCCTAAAAATTGAAAGTAGCTTAACTTCCATAGGATAGGATCCCCCAATCTCAAATGGAGTAAAATGTAAAATGTTAAAAGTGGAGGGTTTTATGATGTAATGGATCTTAATAATCTAGATTGACATGGCTGTATTGAACTTCCATAGGATAGTATCCCCCAAGCTCAAGGTGAGTAAAATGTAAAATGTAAAATGTTAAAGGTGGAGTGTTTTATGATGTAATGGATCTTAATAATCTAGATTTACATGGCTTTATTTTATTAATGTACTTAAATTTACACCTTTCATGTTGCTTTATTATTTTAAAATGTTAAAAGTGGAGTGTTTTAGGATGTAATGGATATAAATAATCTAGATTGTGTTAAATATGATATAATGGATCTTAATAATCTAGATTGACATGGCTGTATTTTATTAATGTACCTAAATTTAAACCCTCCATGTTGCTTTATTCTTGTAAAATGTTAAAAGTGGAGTTTATTAATGTACCTAAATTAACACCTTCCATGTTGCTTTATTATTTTAAAATGTTAAAAGTGGAGTGTTTTATGATGTAATGGATATAAATAATCTAGATTGGCATGGCTACAGTGTTATGATGATAGTGTAGGTTGATGTTGAAGTTGTAAAATTTGTCATAAAAGAACTTTGATATATAAGCACAGTCTGCAATTCCATTGTTTTGTAGGTAAAGTACTATATTCACATTAAAGAATTTATATGGTTACTCTAAAACTAAATGCTTTCTCCCATTAATTAAAGGAAAACTTTGAAGCCTAAAAACTAAACCTAAAGTGGTTGAACTTCCATAGGATTTTAGTCTGTCTATTGAGTGTTAACTTCTACAAGGTTCTATAGGCAGAGTCTATAAAGGGCCAAGTAGTGTTAACTTCTATAAGTTCTAAACGAAGAGTCTGTGAAGGGCCAGGTAGCCTCTAGATCTCATATTTTCTGAAAGGTTACATATCCAGTAAATTCCCCTATATTTAATCTTTGGAACATATCTAAATAGAATTTCTTCATTATCATATCCATAAGCCACAACCACTTTAAGGAAAACTGTGTACATGTGTCATTTCTCCCATACATGTGTCATTTCTCCCATAAATTCGTAGGAAATTTTTTTAAAGCATGTGCCATGTTGGATTTCTCCCATTAACTTTAAAGCATGTTTTTAGTAAGTGCATAAAATAATTTTTCAAACCATGTAAATTTCATTTCTCCCACAAACTAAAGGCTTTCTCTCGTTAATTCAAGGAAAACTTTAAGGCCTAAAAATTGAACCTAAAGTGGCTGAACTCTCATAGGATTTTTAGCTTCCATAGGATTTTAGTCTGCTTCTTGAGTGTTAACTTCTACAAGTTCTAAAGGAAGAGTCTGTAAAGGGCTAGATAGCCTTTGGACCTCATCTTTTCTCAAAGGTGACATATCTAGTAAATGCCCCTACAGTCAATCTCTGGAACAGAAATAGAAGTTCTTCATTTTAATAGACATAAACCACTACCACTCTAAGGAAAACGTTATACATGTTTCATTTCTCCCTTCTCCCATAAAATTTTATGAACTTCAAGGAATGTGTTATTTCTATTTCATTTCTCCCACAAACTCATAAAAGTGTGACTTTTGACATAACTTCATCAACCACCACAAATAGTTGTTTTTAGTAAGTGCATAAAATAATTTTGCAAACCATGTAAATTTCATTTCTCCCACAAACTAAATCCTTTCTCCCATCAATTCAAGGAAAAATTTAAGGCCTAAAAACTGAACCTAAAGTGGCTGAAATATCACAAGTATCCCAAAAAATCAAGGCTTTCCCCCATTAATTCAAGGCAAACTTTAAGGCCTAAAACCTAAACCTAAAGTGGCTGAACTTCCATAGGATTTTAGTTTTTTGGTTGAGTATTAGCTTCTACAATTTCTAAAGTAGTCTGTAAAGGGATAGGTACCCTCTAGATCTCATCCTTTCTTAAGGCATGTTATTTCTAGATGTGATTTTTGCCATAAATTGTAAGGAAAACTTTCATGCAAATAATGCATGAAGCATGTATATGTGTCATAAATCTCCCTTGAACTCTAGGCAATGCAATATTTAATCCATCTCATTTATATATGTGAACTCTACCATAAACTTTAAGTCAAACTTTAAGATAAACCATGCACATGCATCATTTCTCCCATGTATTTGCAATAAATGTCAATATAATATATTTTTATTCAATTTGGTTTTTTCCGGGACAAAAAAATGCACTAAATATGGTTGAAAAATGGACATTATGCATATATTTTTCTTTCTATCCCAATCTAGGGAAAGAAGTAATTATATATATTCTTTCCAATATTGCTACTAGCAAAGTTGCCCAAAGGAAAATGAATATGCTGGGAATAAAAACAAACAATGAGGCATACTATATTGCATTGATAGAAGGCTTCGGAACAAATATGGAGTATAGATCAAATGGCATTATATTTTTCACCAATTTTGAACTTGTGTGCAACAAGATGAATGGCGTGTACCAAGTTAAGAAGGAGAGGCTAAACGAAATGCATGGAATAGCATACAATATTGTTAGGCAATTTCAATTTTTTAGTATAAGACATTTTACAAATGTGAATAATATCTATATTGATCTATTGCATGGGGTAATGCCAATTCAGCATTCATCTATCAAAGATGAATTAATAGATGAATTAGAATTATACGGGGCAATGCCAATGCAAGATTCATCTCTCAAAGATTAATTATTTTTTAGACACTCTTCTTCAAAAATTCAAGATTCATCTCTCGAAGATGAATTAGTTTTGAGACGCTCTTCTTCAAATTTGAAGATTCATCTCTCAAAGATGAATTAGTGTTGAGACGCTCTCCTTCAAAATTTATTGATGGACATTGTAACATATCTTGGATATGTGTGTGTTTTGTACTTATAAATGTGTCTTTTTTAATGATCATGTGTTTTTTTCAATTATATACCAAGTGTGCTCCCACCACACCATGTAAAGCGCAACTTGGTGAACTTCACATTTTTACAAAATTAAAATGTGACTTCAACAAATTTGTGTTTAAATGGAATTTCATGCTTCTTTTTTAATGAACATATTTTATACCAAGTGTTGTCCCACCATGTAAAGCACAATTTGGTGAACTTAACATTTTTATAAAAAAAAATTGCTTAAATCGAGTTTCACGCATCAACTAGCGTTTTGAAAGTTGTGTTTTATATAATTTGTGTACACTAAATTACATTAATTTTTCTGAAATTTATTTTGAATTTATTTTAAATAGTAATTTAAAAAAATAATTGTAAATGTCCATTGTATATATATATATATATATCATGGAGGTTGAACAAAGAAGATCAACAGAATCCCATATATCTACAAGAGATGGGGATCAGGGATTGAGGGATGTTCATGGTATTTAAATATAATCTTAAAACACCATACATATACATAGATTTGTGTACATATGGAATTGACATTTTATCAAATTGTGAGTCAAATTAGTTTTTAATAAATTTCATTTTTTATTTTTTAGGAGCTAAGAGGAGATGGGTGTCTACTCCATCAATGCAGCATGCCCATTATTCAAGAAATCGTGGTATGATTCACGCAATTTTAGAAATGAATATGTACATGTATTTATATGTAGGAATGTATTTTTGAAATGATTATAAATTCATATTTGTTTATGAAGCTTCTCTCTCATCTCGTGAGGTTGCTTGTGGTTCATATTCCCTTAGAGGGCCATCAATAAGTGTTGGCGGACTGCGTGAAGGTGGTTATATGTATTCCCCCAGAGGCCAATGAATGGATGTTCATAGTGGTTCTCAACCAATCAGTGGTCGTGTTCGTTCTCAGCAGGGTCGTTCTGGTTCTCGACAACCTCAGGGTGGGAAAGATGCTATCCCAACTCAGGGTTCTCAACAGTATCAGGGTGGGAAAGATGCTAGCCAATCACATCGAGGTGCCCATCAATTTGAATATTTTTTTCATTCAATTTGTACAAATTTGCTTACATTTTTTTTTAATATAAAAAAATTTATATATTGATGCAGAGGTTGAAAATTCTACTCCAAATGTTGCTCAAAAAAGACATAAGGAAGAACGCGTCATTCAAGAAGAATGTTGTCCACCAACCATGACTTATCCAGATGAAATTTCTGATATACCTTGGGAAACAAACATGCATCAATACACCTTAGAAAGGTGTCAACATCTTCAAGAAAAATTGAAGAGAGATCTCGTGGCTTTGACTGTACCTGCTGAGAGTTGACAAATCTTGGAAATAGTTACACAATCTTTAGGCGAACCAGTAGATGTGTAATGAAAGATTGGTCCAACCAGTGATACTTTTATAGCAGTCATGAGAAAAGGAAAGGAAACAGTGATGGGTCCCGATAAATGGGAGGTTGTTAAACAAAGAGTTACAACAGAAATGGCCAAGTCTATGTTTAATTTCTAAGAACGGACGAAAAGAAAGATGTTGAAGGTGAAATATTTCAAGCACCCTCATATAGCTCACTTTTTTTATGATAGACAGCTTGCGGCCTATGGAATAATCCCATCGAATGACATGGTTACGCTTTATTTTGAAAAATTATTTTATGCAAAATTATTTTTGCAAATGAAACCCAATTTCAATGACCTTCCTTATGAATTTTTTGGTCTTGGGAAAGGTCGATTGTGTGACCATAGGGGTGTTAGGTGTCATGTTGAGTTTCCTCGCGTTAAGCCATAATTGGTTAGTTGGCCATTTCGTGTCGAAACTTTGCGGTCAGAGATGGAAGCCACTTCTCAAATTAGTCGAGAAGCAAGGGATGCCATCATTGAAAATGTTCACAGTGGAGTCGGTGGAGTCGATGTTTGTTTGAATCAATAAAGAGCATGTGAGAATGCATGTGCTAATTTTTTGTATTATACAGATGAAGAGATTAACAACATGAGTGTTGAAGATCTCAAAAAATATGCAAATAATTGTCGCAATGGTTGACAGGACCTAATTGTTCATGAGGAAGAGGGCATGGGAACAATATGCATTAATGGTTAGGGTTCAATTATTTTAACATAAGTACAATTTATAATAAATACATATATACAGACATTTATTTGTATACATTAATCTAACAAAAATGTATCATTATATGTTAACACCATTTGCAGTTGTCACGCTTGATGAATGAAGAAAATGTTAATATCACAGTTGGAGCCTCCAGTTCAAACAATCAAGATGGATCTCACCATCAATCATACAATCAAGATGGTTCTCACCATCAAGATATGTTGGCAAACGTTAGTGTTTTTTAAGTGAACATGATGATGTACAATTATTTTTTATCTATTATTATATATATCGAAACATGATGAGATATTTTAAAAATAAATAATTGTGCACACATGTACATGTACATATATATAATAAAATGTTTTAACCAATTATGATTCCGCCCGATGTTTTTGGGATGTCGATACCTCCTTCTTCCTTGGGATATGTACCTTCTTCTTCCTTAGGTGATGTGCCAAATCAAAAATCACAAGTATGGACAATTTTTTACTTTTAAAATTTATTTTTTTAAGTTATATATTCCAACTCAAAAAGTTCCATTAAAAAACGAGATATATCTAGATCTTGAATTTTTTTTATTTTATTTTTTGATTTTAGGTTTTTGGAGATTTTCTTTCTGAGCCACTCTTAGGAGATGTGCCAAATCCACTAGCACAAGTATTCAATTTTTAACTTATATATATGTGTGTGTGTGTGTGTGTGTGTTTAGGTTATAAGCTATAAATTGAAGATTAAAAGTTTTATTATAAATTGAGATCTAGATATTTTGAGTTAATTTAACTTTTTTGAATTTCAGGTTTCTATAGAGGATTTCATTTCTCTACGAACTCTAGTGATGGAGATAGGAACATCCACACCATTTCAACCATTTGAACAACTTGTCTAAATTTTTTTTTAATATTATTGAAAATAAGTTTATATATGCATTTTCATTTGAAATTTTTTAACATATATATATATATATATATATATATATATATATATATATATATTGTACAGTTTAATGTTGGAGATGTTCCTGTGGGGGAAGTTTTAGGGGACGAGCAACAAATGGAGAGGGAGCCTTGTTGGTGAGATAAATCCCCTCTGCAGACAGAGGTGATCCCACTAGCCCTAGAGTGGGCCTAGCCATAAACAAGACACACTATAATATCGATTCCTAGTTAACGAATGGAAGGAGATTCGATAGATGAATTACTGAAGGTCCTACACTGTTGTTGTCGTCAGAAATAGTTACTGCCTCTCGCTCCCGGTTTGACAGATCACAATCTTCTCGCTTTAAGGTTCGGATACCTATACATACACAAGAAACAAAGACGATATAAAAAATAATATTTCACATTAGTAACTATCAGTCAGTCGAAGAAGACTAAATAAATTGCATCAGATAAACATAACACAATGATGAAACCAATACCATAGACAAGTATATTAATGAAGGAAAGGAAGAGTACAACCATGCTTTAACATTGTAGTCTCCTCCAACAGGGCTCCAGCGGAGCACGTCTCACAAAGGCTCATTGGAAATTTGGACGAGGCTTTCTCTATGGAATTCTCCTTGGTTCTACCTTCTCAATAGAAATTACTTAGCTATAGTATCTCTTCTCTAAGTTCAGCTTCTTGGTTATATGTTCAGCTAGCTTTCATAAAGGGAGAAGGCCTATTTATATAGAGGGAGAGGGAGAGCTTAGGAGCCCTATAATCATGGAAGGGAGACCTATCTTCAAGGAGTGATCCATGAGAGGAGGAAACCACTACCTAAAGAGGGAGATCCGTGGCTCATCAAGTTAACCACTTCCTGTGACTCATCCCTGAGGTGGTTAAAGGAAACTTCTGCCTCTATTTTGTTAAAAAACATTCCAAAATGGCTGGCATGGGCATAAAAAAGAGACAGAGTGCCAAGTGGCGTGGGCTTTAGTATACATCCTCCACATTGGCGCGAGGGATGAACTGGCTACCCGCGCCAAGGCAAAAACATAGGTTTTTGTGGGATTTTTGAGGTAATTCTCAACAGGAGAAATGATGTCCTTATGTAGAAGGATACAAAGAAGGTGTTTGCAGATTATGAAACTGCTCACAGGTCACAGGAAGGACCCTCCAATATGCGGGGCGAGGGATTGCAGGGACAGTGACAAAATTATGTGTAACAGATGCCCCCTAAAGCATAAGGTCCGAGATAGAGGGAGGGGTGAAATTATTTACGAGAAGGCGTTCGAACCAAACACTGCTGTCAGAAAACCTACAAGTATGAATACAACTGATACATATGATACATGACATGTGGCATGGTCGCATCCATCCATAATAGAGTACATAAATAGTAATATCTGAGGTATGGACACATCCATCCAGTAGTAGGGATCAAAAAATAGACTCAGGTATGGTCGCAGCCATCCAATCAGAAGATTCATATAATAAGTCATAGTAATCCACAAAGAACCCGCAGCCTGGATTTCATCAGAAAGAACCTAGGGTCTTGCGCTCCATCTTGACCAAAAAAAAGTACAAATTCAAATATGCGAATACGTGAGCTGAAGTTGAACATGCAAGAAAGTCGTCTGATTACCAACCAATGATGAAATTTGTTAACAGACGTGAGAGAAACCACCAATAATGATAATGTCTCTCAAGGTACGAAAGGTACAATCCATGGAATGTGAATAGTGATCTGACATAGAACACCTGTAGAGTCACTTGATCGAAGGCCAATGATGTGGACCTTACGTCGAATGTGAAGAACCTGCCATTGAGGCATGCAGGCTCCAAGGTACCTCAAGGGAGTCTCTAGATCAACTTCTTGGATAATGAGCTGGAGTCAATAGGAAGTGACCTTGATCAAGGGTGGGCCATAATGTTTCCCGCATCATCAATACTAGATAGAGGAATATGATCTTTGTGAATCAATACCAAAAGAGAATTAGAGGGAGATTGAAAAATTCAAAGGAAAACTTCTCTTGAACATATCGATGGCACGACATTGGATTTGGAAATATTTGACATCAAGGGATCTGATGTCATGGTGACGTGGCAAAGAGCAGATGAGCAGTCAAAAGAGATTACCCAAACCCATGGAGGAAAACAAATGACGATGTCAGATGTCCCCAACCTGACACGAATGCAGACAAGTGCCATGTTCAAGAGCGACATACTGCCAACACGACTACAATATGGTTCCATTTTCCCTCACCATTTATGGCAAGTAACCCAATTATTTTTGAAAAACAAGCTTAAAGGGGATAGAATATGCTTGCGATGTAAGTTTTTCCTTCGGACAAATCCAACCTAGTACATTTTACAAGCCCTGGGAAGGAGGAACTTGGTTAACGTCATGACGACGGGGTCCGATGTCATCAGTTTTAACGAGTCTGATAGAGGAAGAAATTGGTGTCTTTTCATGTTTATAGAGTTTGAAAATAAGGAAAAAAAGAAAACTCTAACAGTCCCTTTTCGTAAATAGTCTCATAGATTCGAAAAGGTAAAAAATTGTGTCTGAGAGAAACTCTTAGTCGTGATAGGCTAATGTATTCCTTTTTCGTAAATAATCTATTCCAACCTGAAAAAGGGGTAAATGTATACTGGGTAGATATCGTTTCGCATCCAATTTAATGAGTTCAAAATGACAAGCGACTTGGCAATATTTTCAGTTTTAGAGAGTCAGAAAACAGCTGAAAGGTGACTCCAGCAGTTACTTTTTCGTGTTTTTACCGAGTCCGAAAAAGTATAAAATACAACTTGTTTCTTCGTCATAACCATGTGAGAACCTGTTGTTGCACAAAAAGACGCGTGTGAAATGTATTTCTCAAAAACAATATGATAAAATAATTGACAAATATGTTTTAAAACCTAATTTAAGAGTTCAAAAAGTTATAAAAGACCATAAGTGGTAAAAATTATTTACTTTTCACTTTTACCTCTTTGAAAAGCAATAGTGACCCATTTCCCTTACGATCTTGTGGCGACGATTTCGAGCAATCCAGTGAACCAATCCTTATTTTTTCAGTTCCAGGTTAGAGCCGACACCATTTGCCATATTTTGAGCTAAATTTTATTACCTTTAATTGTCATTTTGAATCCCTTCGGGGAGGATTTTTCAAAATTAGGGCATCGCGGTTGGTGCGGGTTTCAGGCACGGACCTGCACAAATCGAACCTTTTTTACACAGGGGTCGCGCCCATTGGCGCGACTGTTAGTGAAATAATCGTGCCAACCACGCACCCCAAAAATCAGCCTAAAATAAAGAAAATTCAACCAATTGATTACAAATTTTGACGCCTAAGGAGAGTTACAATGCTCATATGAACAATGTGTGAAGGTACCAAGAAGAAAATATGGTAATTGAGTGAAAAGAGAGAGAACACAGTGAGGAGGATGAAAAGGCCATGGAGAATGAACAATGCATGAATGCCCTCAGAAATTGTGGGCTAAAGAAATTATTCTTGACACCGTGCCTCCGGGCTCAGCCCGAATTGATTCAATATTTGATAAGAATTTGGGACAAAGATCAAGAAAATTTTGTACTTCGGGATCAAGAGCTTGAACTCGAAGTCTCGGATACGTATTTCATCACTGGATTGTCGTGCAGAGGTGCAGTCCCTATCTTGAACGGTACCCATCCTTCTGAGGAAGGCATGGCAATGATAATTGACATGGTGTGCCGAGGGGCACGAAAAGGAACAGGGAGTGGCGAAGTGGACATCCAAACCGTTCCTGATCTGGCACTGAGAGTAGTTGTTACACATCATTTTGTCACCATCCCTGCAATCCCCCATCCCGCAAATTGGAGGGTTTTTCCCATGACCCATGAGCAGTGACATAACCTGAAACCACTTTGATGGCATCCCCCTTGACAAGGACAGTGAATCCTCTGAAGAAATTTTCCTTTGTACAACCCTAAAACCTGATCTTTTGGCCTTGGCGCGACTAGCCAGTTCATCCCTCGCGCCAATGGGGAAAATACACCATAGAGGGCACGCCAACTGGCGCTCTGTCCTAGTGTCTCACTCACACCAAGCTTAATAAGGGATGCTTTTTAAAAATAAATGGCTGAAGTTTGATTCCAAAAAACTCGTGAACGAGTCACTAAAATGAGTTCAGAGGTTTGGCTCCGGATCTCCATGTATGGGAGGTTGTTTTCCACCTATCATGCAAGCTTCCTTAGAGATAGGGCCAATCCCATGATTGTAGGGATCTAAACTCCCCTTCCACCATCTATATCAGCTTGCCTTTTCCCTTAGAAAGCTAATAGCTGAACTTGTAGCAAGGAGACTATAGCCAGACAGATTTTGAGAGCCAAGCCAAAGAGATAGAGCTTTGTCCCATTTTCAACAGTCTTCGTTGAGACATGCTCTATTGTCATCCTCGCCGAAGGAAGATCAAGCGTCAGAGATTTGGGTTGTATCTTTCCTTTGTTATTTTAATGATAAGCGACTTTGATTATGGTTTCATTCGTGTGTCTATTTCTTGATGCAATGAATTACGTCCTCTCTGACTAATGTATGGTTACAAACTCTAGATTTTACGTTGTATATCGTTGTATTCTTCCCATGTGTGCAGGTGTTCAAACATGTCGAGCGGAAGAATCGTGATCTGCCAAGCGAGGGATGGGAAGCATCATACTTTCTTCAACGACCACTGCGTAGGACCTGAGGTAGGAAATTCGCTATGTTTTTGTCATTTTTTAACTAGAGACATGCGTCACTGCATGACCTGATTGTTGCTAGACCCAATCTGGGCTAGTAGGGATCGCCTCTATCCGTAGAGGGGATTTACCTCTACAAAAAACTGGTGACTCCACTGTGGATTTAGTTGGAGTTAGTCTTATCTCTTTTGGTTGTTTTTGGCTTGTAATTGGTTGACTTTCTCTTTTGGTTTGCCTCCTTTCGGTGTAAAACCCCTGCTTAGCCCCCAGAAGACCTGATCCAGTCTATTCTTGCTCTTTTTTCATATCTTCCCATAGTAAACTCGATTGGCATGGTTTATAGCCTGAGAGTCGCGCCAACTGGTGCTTTTTGCTAGTTAGGCCCCCGCGGCAACGCTGTTTTGGTGCAAGATATAGCCAAACAGTCACGCGAAACCTGTTTGGTGTTAGGGTTTGCTTTTTTTTTAGCCCTCTGAGTCTGATTTTTGGTTCTGGTGTCATTTTTCCAACTCCTTGAGTGCCTTGAATTCCTTGTTGACTGTGTCTGACTCTCATCCTTCGGTTTTTTGCCCTTTACCATCATTTTTTCATTCTAGCCCTAGGGTTTCTAGGTGCTATAGTGTGTTGAACCTCCCGTGGGAGTTTTCGGTCCTTTTTTTTCCAATCAACGTCGTTTTCCGCTTCTTTTGATTTGTTTTTTTGAATTCCATTATGTGATTGTGTTAGTTGAGTGATTGCTCTCTTTTTCATTCAAGTTTCTCTTTGTCTCATTTAGAGCCTAGATTACATGGTTTGTATGAGTTTTTTGAGATTCTTCTTTGATTTGAGGAATTTCTCCATCAGTTTGAGTTCTGATTGTGTGTTTTTGCATTGAGTGAACCTGCTTGTTTCGACTCTTTCACTGTCATTTCTCAAATTGGTTTCTTCATTATTTTTTCATTTCATTTGGTGCATTTCCTCTAAAACATTGAAAAAATACAAAAACAAATCTCTTTGATTTTTTGATTAGTTAGTGAAAATTGAAAGCTTTTCCGTATTATTACTGTTATATAACTCTAAAAGAAAAGTTTTTAGTTTCATTAGTGTGCATTAGAGACAGTAGTGGATGATTTGTGATCATTTTGTTGTTATTTGAAAAGCTCTCAACCTTCCCATAGTTAGCTCTTCATCGAACAAAGTGATATATTGTGGAATGTAGTGTGAATTTAGGGGATTTTTGAGATACAACATTCGATAGGGCCTGAAATTGAAACACAATTTAAAGATCAACTCTAAAATTTATTCAATTAACCTAAGGCAACATTGAAACATTAACGAAATATCTAGAGGTCTAGGCTAGTGACGTGTTTCGGCGTTGTTAAACCTAGTAGTTGTTATTTTCCATCTGGCTTTAGACATCGCTAGTATGGACTTGTGCTCCCCGTACCGTCGCGTATATAAAGGGAGACCGCACTAGGTTTCTATCCTTTATCTGTAGGAAGTCGAGTCTACCGCTTTATACTCGTGATACACCAGACATAGCATTCGGAGAGATTACCTGCACGTACGTCAAGTCCTTGTTTGATTTCTCTTTCTTTTCTTAACCAAAGTGTATATGGAAGCTCACGGATATCTAGTACACCCATCTGCCTAAATTACTAGAGCAGTCATTTCGATCTTTTCTGACTCATTAAATTTGAAAAAATCATCAATCGCTTGTCCTTTCACGCATGTTTCCAAATTGAAAGAGATGGAGTCATCTTTTACTCATTTCTAGAATCTTAAAACATGAAACAGAAAAATTTTCTAGTTTAAAATTGGTAAAATTAATCACCTACGATCACACGTGCTTTTAAAGGTTGTTTTTTGGCGAGTTGATTGTTTGCCTTGGTTTTTGCCCGTGTGTCATTGTTTTGATCTCTTCCTCTTTTCGTCACTCTCACAGTGGCAGAACCCTCAGTTTTGTCTATTGGTAGTCCTTACACAAACGATTCATCAGACATCTCTTAGTCCTACGCTGAACATCAGCAGCCTATTGTATCTGAGTTTCCCGATGGGAGACCGATTATATCTGAGCTTCCCTCTGGTAGACATTTTAAATTCAATTCACCTTGTCCAATGCTTGGTTTGGATTTGGAGTAGGGGGACACTTCCCTCCTCTTACATCGGGATCACCTTTCTTAGCTGCCATTATACCTCCTAGTCCTCGCCGTCTTTTAGAAGATCTTGTATGGACTCACGCAGTCCTTCTCCTAGTGAGGAAATTCCTACATCTGGTGAATATTACCATCTTTTTCCAGAAAACTTCCCCGAGTCTTCTGTCATGTCTTCACCTGGTCCTTCACTTCCAGCAGGATATAGGTCCTTAAGTCAGGTCATGGCCGTTGTGGCCTCTATGGGAATATCAAATCCATCCACAAGGTCAGTTATTCCTTCATCAGGGATGTCTCCATCGACACCTCTCACGTCATCTCCTTTCATCACGTCAGTACTTGTTAGGCCTACTGTTTGTGTAGCTGCATCTACTCCCGCTATCACTACTCAGTCCACTAGGACCTAATCAGTTCCTGAAGACATTTACATAGCTTCCGCTATTCCAGAGAATATTTCTCCTGAGGAGTATCGGTTGTCTTTACAACCGTCAAACTCTAAGGTTGGTCAGTCCTCCCAAGATCCCAACTGTCCTTACTTTTCCCATTATGGACTGGATGGTACCCTGATCTATGTATTTCCATATCAATATGATGAACAGGGTAACCCTATTTGTTTTCTTACTCCTGAGGCTTATCAGTATATTCACGATTTTCTATCTGCCTAGGCTGGATCACCTTCTAACCCGCAACGAAAATCCTTCCAGGGTCAACCTTCGGGCCATCCTGGTTATCTCTACGACCTGCAAGGACAACACTTACAGGGAAAACCTTCGGGCCAACAAGGGTTGTTGTACGGTCCACAAGGGTAGTCCTACAACCCTCAAGGTCAACCTCTATAGCCTCATCCTGTGGTCCAACCAGGGCAACCTCAAGGACCCACAGGCCAACCGAGGTATCAAATTGGACCGTTGTATGGTCCTGGGGGTAAAATCCACCCTTCTCAACCCTTGGTGCAACCTCTGCAACCTCATTTTCCCATTGGTATGAATCTTTCACAACGAGGGCTATCTTATGGTCCTGTCACAGGTCAACCTAGTTATCAAGCACAACCTAGCCCTCTCCCGCCATCAGGCCAACTTGCTCAGCTGGGGCAGCTTGGTGTCTTTCATCAGCCAGGTCAACTTGCTCAACTGGGACAACCTGTTCAGCCAGGCCAACCTGTTCAACCAAGACAGCCTACTCAGCCAAGTCAACCTATTCAACCAGGATATCTTTCACATCCAGTTAACCCTGCTCAACAGTCAATTTATTCTATGCCACAGCCAAACCCTTCTGTGCACCCAACTTATCAGGCTTAGCAGGGCCCCACTTACCAGCAGCCTTCTCAACCCCAAGGTGGCTATTAGCTTCAAGGTCAGTCTCGACTGGTTTACAACCCTCCCTAAGGTTCTGGTTATTACCTTCAACAGCGAGACTATACTTACACTCCGTAGTTAAATACACACACTGCTCAAACAGGGCCCACGTATAATCAGGGTCAGTACCCTGGTTATCAACCGCCGTACCCTAGTTATCAGCAACCGTATCAACCCAATTATACGGCTTATACCCCCTATGGTCAGAATCCTCCAGGACGGAACCAATGGGGGAAAAGTTATGCTTAACCAGGTTGGAGTTGCCTTTCCTCCTCAGTTTCCTTTCCTTTCCATGTTGGAATTACCAGATGTATCTAAATTAACCAATGATCTGATTCTCCATAATCCATATTGACCTCCGGTTCCGACCAAGGTGCCTGGTGACTGTCCCAAATTTGAGGGTAAAGTAGGAGAATACCCCCAAGAACATGTCATGACCTACCATTTGTTGTGTTCTTCGAACTCTTGGTTGGATGACTCGATCCGTCTACGTCTTTTCTAGCATACTCTTACCGGCGTTGCTGCTAAGTGGTATATAGAACTACCTCGTCCCATTTTTCAAGACTTTAATACTCTAGCTATGGCTTTCATGACACATTTCCAGCTACTGGTTCGTTATGAAGCCAGGAGGCATCTCTTGACATCTTTGAAGCAGGATAAAGCCACTCATATTTCATATCATATTCATGAGTGGTGACGTCGTCATCGTCTGATCAAGTTTGATATTCCTGATCAGCTTCTAACTCACTGGTTCACTACCTCCTTTGTTAACAAGATCGCATGTGTAATCGAGGAACAAGCCATCGCTCGTGCTCAGTACCTCGATTTTGTATACTCTCAGTCCGACACGTTATATGTATCTTGACTGATGCCCCACGAATAGGGACCTCTAAAGCACCACCTTCCGCATCGGTTGACAGTGTTATCGATTCCATTTCTCAGACTTCCCGTAAGTCTTCAAATGGGAAGCATAAGTGGAATTATTCCAATAATTCTGCTCTTCCCACCTCTCTAGATTCTGGTAACACTGAGGAGGTCAATGTTGATAGGCCAATCCTACGAAAAAGATCTCCAAAGGGAAGAACAAGGGCAAAGGAAAATCCAAATCTAATGCCTCGAAACTAGAATTCTCCAAACCACGTGCTGATGATGGTTCCCAACGGAAACCGAAGTACGCTTTCCTGATCTGTGATGGAGACCACTACACCAAAGGTTGTCCTTGACGATATGAGGTTAGTCAACTTCTGAAAGGCTCTAAGGAGACTCCGACAGTTCTTAAGGAACCCTTTCCATCTCAACAGACCCAGATGGTTGAGAAGCCTTCACCATCTGCACCATTTTTGTCCCAAGTTTTCATGATGAATGGTGTTGTACCTATTTCGATTACCAATCGTTTGAAGGATTATGCTGGATCATGCCAGGAAGCTGGGAAGGAAGTCGTTGATGGCCCGCCTCCCCCTCCTTTCTCTGGTCCTTTAGAAATTGAGAAGCCCAGCGTTGAACCCATTGTAACGCCACCGTCCAAAGGTGTTATTCGGAAATCTTCTTGTAATCCAAACGCCCGTGCTGCTCAACATTACAGCATTGTTGAGGATTTGGCACAGGCGCCTTCTGCAATGTCTGTGTTGGAAGTGCTTCAAAGTTTCCCATCGCAACGAAAAGATCTATTATCCGTAATCGGTGGAATTGATCCTGCCAATTCCAGTCTTCTCACCTTTGATCTAGAAAATTTTGTCCCCCAACTTCCGCATCAGATTGCCCTTGTTATACAAGTCAGTGTCAACGGCCTCAACATCCACAGAGCCGTTGTGGATGAAGGTGCTTCCACCTATGTTATTTCATCTACCTATTGGAAAGCCATTGGCTCTCTAGCCCTCACTTCATCTCCCAATGCCCTCAAGGAATTTGATGGTAGGGAATCAAAACCCTTGGGTGTTCTTGCGAGCTTACCGATCACATTACAGGGTAAGACAGTCAACGTCGACATAGAAGTGGTTGATGCCAAACTCAGCTACAATCTTCTTCTTGGTCACAGCTGGACCCACGCCATGCTATTCGTTCCATCCACCCTCTTTTGGCTTCTGAATTTTCCACATGCGGGAAATATTATCACTATCGATCAGTTTTCTTTCATCACCTCCTCCTCCGGTAACAACGTCCATACACGGATCAAATTCCCAATCCCTTCGATAGTGTAGGACCTGGTCTTTTCAAGAACATCGTTCTCATGGCTATTTTTCCCAGGCCACCACCAAACACTGTTCAAGTCAACATAATCTCTAGGTCAGATGACCTATGGATCATCCCATCTCCTGAACAGGTGACTTATTTTGGAGAATCGATGCCTCTAACTCTAATTGAAATCACTTATTGTGAGATCGTTGCAACATCAGATCCTCCTCCTACTAAAAATGATCCTTTGAGCATGGTTTTGGATGTTTATTCTCAATCCCCTTGGCTTGGCGATGCAGATTCACTCGATCCTTTGAGAGAAGTCTTTCCGTCTGACAACACTATCATGGAGATGATGTCTCTTGAAGATCTATCGTGGAGCGATGGACATCATCGTTCCTCATTCATGCCTAGCCTGGGGGCAATGTCTAATTGTATAGAGTGTTTTGTATCTAGTTATCCCTCCTGAGCCTCCTCCTCTAAGCTCGTCGGAGCATATTTCTTATTGTTGTGTCAAGCTCCTAAAACAATGAAACAAGTTTCTACGAGGATAGTTCTTAAGTGTGTCAACCTTGTTAAAATAATGAAACACGATCCCATTCAATTTGAATTTTGTCATGATCAAATCTCTTGTGTTTTTAACCTTCACTCCATTTCCTATGGACTGAATCTTGGGGGGCATGTACCTCGAATTGAGACACCATGCTGGGGGCATGCCCATTTTTCCTTATTTCAAGCATATTTTACATTTGTGTTTTAAGCTTGCATAAAAATAAAACTTATTTCCAAGAATAGTTTGCATTGGTGATTTCAAGCTTCCATAAAAATGAAATATGATTGGTGAGATGCATTTTGTGAACTTTTACTTTTCCATTGGGTCGTTTTTTATGCAGATCATGTAACTAATTCATTAGATAACATTGTATTAGATGTTTGTGTAATATATTAAAATACATCATCATATGTGAAAAATATCTCTGTGGAAATATATATATATATATATATATATATATATATATATATATTTCGAATGCTTGCAGTTTGTGTGCATCACATAAAATCAAAAAAGTATACATGTCCGTTTTAATAATATCTGGAGACAACATGTCTCTCCAAAATATGCAAATATAAAAGCCTAGGCAACTAATCAACATGGTGCTCATGGTAGCATGTCACTACCTACACCAATCACCTCAGTAAACGATGAAGGCAACTAGGGACCCCCATGGTGTGCCTCTGATAAGCCATAGGGACATCTGCTAGGCGAGCATAATCTGGGATCCCATGGGAGATTCCCTCCAAGTTCTAAACTAGATCGCTCTCCTCGCCCCCCTGACCTTGAGGGTCATAGGTGAGAGGGGTCCTCCGTGCGATCGGCGACATCCTGACGGGCCTCTCTAGGCCAAAATCTACATACATATAGGATTAATCGTTAGAACATACAAGTATACCCAAAAAAATCATAAAATACATAAAATAAAAAAGAGTCTTACCCATCTCCTCATCCCAGTCCTCTCCTTCCAGGAGTGGAAGGTCTAGGTCTCTTGTAAATTTAGTACTGGCATAGGGCCAGCCCTTTACGATGATCAACTATTGCTGAAGCCATACGAAGAACTCGGGCTGCCATGACATTTGCTGGGCCCCTTCTGCTCTGGGCGTCAGTGCTGCCCATCGAGCCATCCGTGGCTCTCTAAACTGTGGATTTGCGACTATCGCCCCCTGGCCCTAGAAAATAGGTATTCGTTCAAGGATGAATGATACCAAGATAGATATGTACCCAAACTACTTCAGTTTGGTCTTTTTACACTTTTTCAATTGCCATTTGATATTCATGGCTACGACTGTAGCCTAGTCAAATAGCGTTGGGTTCATACATTCTGATGCTAAAATGAGTTGTGTTTTAGTAGCCTCATGCAGTGCTTGCGACCCCGTAGCCCACGTAATGGTATGGATCACCACTCTAAGTGCTAGATCTGGAACAGTGTGAATATCAACCTTCTCGCTACCTGATCCTGTTTGTGCCCCTGGGCACACTCTTTCCATAACCATTAACATTTTTTCGCTAGAAGGCCTAGTACCTGTCATGATCAGGACTAGACCTCTCCGAGACAATCCAGTGATGAATTAAACATCAAATACTTCAAGCTCCAGCACTTGGTCTCGAAGCCTAAACTTCTCTTCGTTCTCATACCAGATACTGATCAAGTATGAAACAATTCAGGTTATGCCCTGAGACATGGTGTTCAGAAGAACTTCTTTAAACCATAATCCCAAAGAGCATTCATGCATTGCTCGTTCACCATTGCCATTTCGTCTTTTTCACTGTGCTCCCTTTCTTTCCATTTGATCACCCTTGTGGATTTGTACCTACACCAAAATGGTCACAAACACATCATTAGATCCCTTGGGCATTCAAAAATCTAGTTGCTTGGTTCATTTTTGTATAAAATTGAGAGGAAAATAAGCTTGCGACGTTGGGGCGACTATTTTTCTGACAGTCGCGCCAGAAAAAAGAACCCGATTGGTGCAGGTCTGTGCCTCATACCCGCGCCAATTGGGCGAGCCCTAAATTTGCAAATTTTCCTCTCAAGGATCCCAAATCACGATGGAATACTATAAAAAATTGATTAAAACATAGCTAAGGGAAGCGCCCCTTGCCTGGAAAATATGGGATTCATAATGATGCACCGGATCATCCACAATCGTCACTGTAAGTTCGCAAAGAAAAAACTCACTGTTGCTCTCCACAAGAGGTAAAAAGTAAAAAGTAAATATTTTTTTACTATTTTCATCATATTTATAACTTTTCAAAATAAAATTAGGTTTTGAAGCTTATTTTTCCAATATTTTATTATATTTTGTCGAAAAATGGGTTTTACACTTAGTTTTTGTGCAGCGACAGGTTTTCACGCAACTGGGACGACGATACGAGTTGTATTTTATACTTTTTGAGACTCGGTAAAAACATGAAAAAGTCACTACTGGAGTCATCTTTCAGCTCTTCTCTGACTCCCTAAACATGAAAATATTGCCAAGTCGCTTTTCATTTTGATCTCGTTAAATTGGCTGCGAAATGACATCTACCCAGTATACGTTTACCCATTTTTTGGGCCAGGATAGATTAGTTATGAAAAAGGAATACCCTAGCCTATCACTACGAAAAGGGACTGCTGGATTTTTATTTTTCGCTGTCTTTTCAAACTCTCTAAACATGAAAAGACGCTGAGTTCTTCCTTTGTTAGACTTGTTAAAACCTGATGACATCGGACTCCATCGTAATGACGATATTCGAGTTCCTCCTTCCTAGGGCTCGTTAAATGTACTAGGTTGGATTTGTATGAAGGACAAACTTATATCACAAGCATATGCTATCCCCTTCAAGCTTGTTTTCAAAAATAATTTGGTTACTCGTCAGAAATGGTGGGGGTAAGTTGGAACCAGTATCATCGTCGCATTGGCAGTATGTCGCTCTTGAACATGGCACTTGTCTGCATTCATGTCGGGTTGGGGACATCTCATCTCATTTCTTGCTTGCCTCCGTGGGTTTGGGTAACATTTTTGACCGCTCATCTTCTCTTTGCCAAGTCATCATGACCTCGGATCCTTTGACATCAAATACTTCCAAATCCATTGTCGTGCCACCGGTATGTTTAAGAGAAGTTTTCCTCTGTATTTTTCAACCTCCCACTGATTCTCTACTGATCCTGATTCACAAAAATTATGTTCCTCTGTCTCATGTCGATGATATGGGAAACACTATGGCCCACCTTCGATCAAGGTCACTTCCTGTCGACTTCAGCTCATTATCCAGGAAGCTGATCTAGAGACTCCCTTTAGGTACCTGGGAGTTTGCATGCCTCAATGGCAGGTTCTTCAGATTTGATGCAATGTTTTCATCATTGGCCTTCGATCAAATGATTCTTCGGGTGTTCGACGTTTGCTCACTATTCACATTCTGTGGATTGTGCCTATAGTACCTTGAGGGCCATCCTCATTATTGGTGGTACCTCTCGCATTTGTTAACAACTTTCATCATTGGCTGGTAATCAGACAATGTTATTGCATGTTCGACTTCATCTCACTTATTAACATGCTGGGACTTGTACTCGGTTTAGGTTGATATGGAGTGCAAGACCCTGGATTTTCTCTGATGGAATCTAGGCTGCGGATTTTTTAGGGTTATCATGATTGCTTACATGACTCATTGATAGGATGGCTGCGACCATACCTGAGTCTACTTATTCATCCTTCCTGGATGGCTGCGTCCATACCTTGGATCCTGATTATTGTATACTCTATTATGGATGGCTGTGCCCATACCACATATCATGTATCAGAGATATTAGTTATACTGGGATGTAGGTCTTTTGACGGCAGTGTTTTCAGTTGGGCATGTCATCATAAAGAATTTCACCCCTCTCTCTCTCTCTCTCTCTCGGGCCTCATGCTTTAGGGGGCATTTGTTACACAAAATTTTGTCACCTTCCCTACAATCCCTCGTCCTGCACATTGGAGGGTTTTTCTCGTGACCCGTGAGCGGTGACATAACCTGAAACCACTTTCATGGCATCCCCCTTGACAAGGAAAATCAATCCTATGAAGAAATTTTCCTTTCTAAAACCCTAAAATGATATTTTGGCCTTGGCATGACTAGCCAGTTCATCCCTCGCACCAATGGGAAATATTCACCATAGAGGGCACGGAAACTCGACCTCTATCCCAGTCTCTCACTCACGCCAAGCTTAGTAAGGGATGTTTTTAAAAAATAAATGGCAGAATTTTGATTCCAAAAAGCTCTTGAATGAGTCACTAGAATGAGTTGGGAGGTTTGGCTCTAGATCTCCATATATGGGAGGTGGTTTTCCACCTATCATGGAAGCCTCCTTAGAGATAGGGCCAATCCGATGATTGTAGGGATGCCAACTCCACTTCCACCATATATATAAGCTTGCATTTTTCCTTAGCAAGATAAGAGTTGAACTTGTAGCAAGGAGACTATAGCCAGATAGCTTTTGAGAGCCAAGCCGAAGAGAGAGAGCTTTGTCCCATTTCCGACAGGATTCGTTGAAACGTGCTCTGCTGTCAGCCCCACCGAAGGAAGATCAAGCGTTAGAGCTTTGGGTTGTATCTTTCCTTTGTTATTTTAATGATAAGTGAATTTGATTATGGTTTCATTCGTGTGTCTATTTCTTGATGCAATGAATTACATCCTCTATGACTGATGTATGGCTACAAACTCTAGATTTTACGTTGTATATCATTGTATTATTTTCATATGTGTAGGTGTTTAGACGTGTCGAGCGGAAGAATCGTGATCTGCCAAGTGAGGGATGGGAAGCGTCATCCTTTCTTCAATGACCACTGCGTAGGACCTGAGGTAGACAATTTGTTATGTTTTTGTCATTTTGTAACTAGAGACCTGTGTCACTGCGTGACCTGATTATTGCTAGACCCGATTTGGGCTAGTAGGGATCGCCTCTGTCCGCAAAGGGGATTTACCTCTAAAACAGTAGTGTTGCACACTATCACGCGGGCTGTGAGATCGTAAGCACCGCACGTGGCCACAAAGACACAAATACTTCTTGCCTCAGAGTGCATGAACCCGACTCTCTTCAATTAGGCCAAGGTCGTGACTATCAACATCAAATAGCAACTCACTAAGTGCAAGAAGACCAAACTAAAGAAGTTTGGGTATGGATTGATTTTGGTATCGTTCTTCTTGGAATGAATACCCATATTCTAGCATCAGGAGGTTATTGTCTCGATGCCACCTCCTAGAGAGCCACGGATGGCCTGTTGCGCCATACTGATGCCTAGAGCAAGGAGTGGCCAAGAGATGTGCTAGAGACCAGAGTTTTTCGATTGGCTCCGTCAAAAATTGATTGTCGTGGAGGATTGGCCCTACGTCGGCATAGACTTCACCAGTGATCTAGACCTCCCACTCCCACTCGGATTGGACGAAGAGCTAGGTGAGACTCATTTTTTATTTTCATCATTTGTTTATTTTTTGGTATATATGCATGTTTAGACAGTTAATCTTATATGTATGCTGATGTTGGCCCAGAGCGTCCTCCAGGTATGTTGCCGATAGCGAGGCTAACTCCTCATGATTTCGATCCTCATTGTGAGGGCAGTGACGAGGAGATAGTACAGAACCTGGAGGGGATCACCCATGAGATTCTAGAATATGCTCATTTTGATGATGTTCCTCGAGCCTAACATAGGCGTACTGTAGGGGTGCCAATTCGTATCCACCTCTTACTGAGGCAGTTGGTACGGGTGGTGATGTGCTATCATCAGCACCACGCCGATTAGGCACTTAGGTTCTTATTTCCACACATTTTTTAGACACATGTTGTCTTGCGATGTAACTAAAATAGACATATATATTTTTTTGGGTTATATGATGCACACGTTGCAAACAGTCGATATATATACATCTATTTTCTACATGGGTCTATTTACATATGATGATGTTTTATAAATTGTGCAAATGTCTATCTTGCACAATGTTAGCTATTGCATCAGTTAATGTATTCATTCGTCTTGGTATATTTTGACATGTAATGAAATCAAATTGTCTTTCAAGTAAACAAATATGCAAAAAAAATCTCAAAATGCATGGGTTTTGAACCGAATAGTGACCGTTAAGTTGAAGAACAACAAGCTGTGAATCTAAATTCACAAGTTACGCGCGTATGCCAAGGTTAACTACCTTGTTTAATAGTTCCAAAAAAACACTATATTCAATGACATTGTTTGTAGTTAGTCCTAGACAAATACCTTGTAAATTAATCAACTCACCAAAAATATCATAAATTACCCAGGCTGCCAAAGACAAGTTCCTGGTACTGTGGGAAGCACCATCCACGAAACCAACATAAGGGGAACTAGACATCTGCATAACAAACAAGACCCAATAAGTAAAAAAATAATTCACAAAGCACATCAAAACAAAGCATGCACAAAAATGAAAAAAATCACCTATGTACACATATCATGCATGAATGAATCAAGCATAATACTTTTTGAGGTACAACCCATTTCTAGGTTGTGCTAAGGGATAACCTTCATAATCAATAAGTTCATCAGCCCCAATATGTAACACATGTTTGATGATGTAGGGCCCATGCCACATGGGTTGGAAATTACCTTCCCCCAGCTTGTCGTGAGCTTGATCATACAGGAGAACGACGTCACTTTCGATAAAAGAACGAGGGGAAATTGTTTGGTCAAAATGAGCTTTGAATCTCTTCTTTTTTGCTTCAGTGACAAAGGTAGCTAAGCGACGAGTTTCATCCAATATCTCTAAGTAGAGGAGGTACTCTTCTTCAGGAAAAGTATTAGGTAGTAATTTCACAGCTAGTTTGAGTGAAGGGATTTCACATTCAATGAGAAGAGTGGCTTCCAAACCATATACCAATTGAAATGGGGTAAATGAAGTTGCACTATTAATCAACGTTCAGTAATCCCAAAGACTCATTGAGAACAACATGATATGCCAAATTGATTTATGGATCCCAACTATTCGTTGAAGCATTGTAACAAGGACTTTATTTACGGCTTCAACTTGGCCATTAGCTTGAGGGTAATAAGGCGTTGAGCTGTCATGACGTAGACCCAACTAAGACGTTAGCTCCGACATCATATAATCCCGAAAATGAGAACCATGATCAGTAACGATGGCTTGAGGGACACCAAACCAAGAAATGACATGATTGAATATGAATTTCACCACTTTCTTACTGTCAGGAGCGAGTGTAGGCATTGATTCGGCCCATTTTGTAAAATAATCGATGACGATGATAATATAGGCATGCCCCCCAGCTGAAGAAGGGTTACCCGTCATAAAATCGATGCCTCATTTAGAAAAAGGACCAACGGTAATGACATGGTGTAAAGGAACAGGTGGCGCATGCATCTTGCATTGATATATATCTAGCACACATGACATTTTCTTATTGTGACAATGCAATATTTAAAAATGGATGGCCAGAAATAGCCAGCACAAAGGATATTATGTGTGGTGGAATAACTAGACATGTGACCACCACAGGCACCACTATGGTAGTCATTTAAAAATTTCTCAGCTTCCTCGAGGGTCAGACATCGTCGGAGTACAGAATCAACTTCGACACGATAGAGGGTATCTTCGACAATATGATAAGGTTGTGATTAATGTTGAATGAGGCGTCGGGCATCTTTCGTTAACTCAGACCTGAAAGTAGAAGTTTGGAGATACACGATGATATCACCATACCACGGATCGAGGGTGCTAATCAAGAAAATAGTTTCATCTGGAATATGATCCTTGAAATGAAAATGAGCAGATTCAATGGGGAGAGAACAAATCAAATCAGCGAAAATAAGTGATTTCTTCGATTTGGCAGTATTAAACTCCAAATCAAAATCTTGGAGGATAACTATCCACTTTGAGTATTTCCCCCCCAGCAACTGCCG
Organism: Pinus albicaulis; assembly: GCA_034641835.2. Taxonomy (NCBI): domain Eukaryota; kingdom Viridiplantae; phylum Streptophyta; class Pinopsida; order Pinales; family Pinaceae; genus Pinus; species Pinus albicaulis. Next base: position 1,656,576,196 of record CM076584.1, on the reverse strand, counting down.
AGATAGAGTATAGGTCATGGGATTACAATCAGAAATCACGGCCACCATGCATAAAAGGATATAATAATGAAAATGTTGGATGGTTTGGACCATAGCCAGTGCTAACTTCTCGACATGTGCATAACGCGTTTCAGGGTCGAGAAGGTTCTGAGACAAGTAGTAAACAACATGCTCATTACCGTCATCATCATCTTGAACCAAAACCATGGCGATCATACTAAAGGCGGCAACTAGATAGAGGGTGAAATCACGATGATAATTCGAAGGACGTAATAGAGGAGCATTGACAAGCAATGTCTTAAGCCTATCAAAAGATTGTTGAGAAATCTCATCCCAACAGAAAGGGACGTCCTTCTTTGAAATTCATGTGAATCCTTTGGCTACTTCGGCATAGTTTTGGATAAAAAAATGTAAGAAATTTGTTTTCCCTTGGTGACTTTGGAGCTGGTGTAATGAGGATGGGGAGGGGAGATTAACAATAGCCTCAACCTTAAGCGAGTCAAGGGGAATTCTGTCTTTAGATACGATAAACCCTAAAAGTCTACCGGAGTTGACACATAAGACGCATTTATGCAGATTGAGTCGAGTGTTATAGCATCTACAATGAAGAAATATCTGGCGGAGATGGGTCGGGTGGTATTTTCGCGCAGCTGAATGAGTGGGAAGGTCATCCAGGTATGGTTGAAAAATAACGCATATCGTGAAAGGCATAATACATGGCGTGCTGGAACGTAGCCCCAACATTCTTCAAGCTGAAAGGGAGTTTCTTATATGCAAAAATTCCCCAAGGGAAGATAAAAGCGGTCTTGTGTTGATCAAATGGGAGAATGTTGATCTGATTATAGCCATAAAAATCGTCCATAAGGGAAAAAATTTCACTCCTCGCATAATAGTCAATGATCTGATTGATGAAAGGGGTGGGATAGTTATCCTTAGGACAAGCCTGATTGATATCATGATAATCAACACATACACGAATTTCTCCCTTCTTATTATCCACAGGAACAATGTTAGAAAACCACTCTGTCAGAGGAATCAGGTAAATGAAACCAGCTTTGAGAAGTTTTTCAACTTCAGCTTTTATAGCGGCAAATTTCTGAGGATGCACTGGACAAAGATGCTGGCGAACAGGCTTCGCACCTGGGTAGGTGGAAATCTTGTGCACCACAATACTGGGGTCAATTCCTGGCATCTCTTCGTAAGACCAGGCGAAAGCATCACGGAATTCGCTAAAGAGGCTAGTATACACTTGGACTTCCTCGGAAGAGAAAGTGACTCCCACATGGATTTTCTCGATAATCCCCGGTTTCACAAAAATGTTGATAGGCGTCATTTGCGTAATGTTACCCAAGTTTCCTTCGGCGAAGACTTCGTGAGTCAAAATAGGTGTTTGAAGTGGCGAAGAAGGAACTTGAGACGCAAAACACTCAAGACAGTTAGACATTTCACCGAGGCCAGGCATAAATGAGGAACGATGATGCCCATCGCTCCATAGTAGGTCTTCAAGAGACATGGTTTCCATTATAGCTTCATCGGATGGAAACACTTCTTTCAAAGAATCAAGAGAATCCACATCGCTGAGCCAAGGGGATTGAGAATAAACGTCGAGAGACTTGTTCAAAGGAGCATGTTTAGAAGGGGGAGAATCAAATTCAACTGTAAGCTCACAATAATTGATTTCAATTGGACTAAGAAAAATTGAATCGCCAAATGAATCAACCTGTTCAGGTAAAGGGATGATCCATGGGTCATCTGACCGAGAGACAATATTAACTTGAATGGTATTTGGTGGTGGAGGTGGAAAGATACCTATGAGAGCGGGATATTTGAAAAGACCCAGCCCTACACTGTTAGGGGGAGAAGGAATTTGATCCACGTATGGCATTTTTTTCTCAAAAGACGAGGTAAAGAAAAAAAACTGATCGATAGTAGTGATTTTTCCCCTATGTGGAAACTTTAGAAGTCAAAAGAGGGTGGATGGAAGGTATAACATAGCATGAGTCCAACTGCGACTGAGTAGAAGATTGTAATTGAGTTTAGCGTTAACGACTTCTACTTCAAAATTGACTATCTTTCCTTGCAACGCGATTGGAAAGCTAGCAAGAACACCCAAGTGTTTCAATTCCCTTCCATTGAATGCCTCAAGGGCATTGGGTGACGAAGTCAGAGCTGGAGAGCCAATATCCTTCCAGCAAGTAGATGACATGGTGCAGGTAGATGCACCCTTGTCTACAATGGCTCTATGAATGTTGAGACCATTAATGCTAACTTGTATGACAAGCGCAATCTGGTGCGGAAATCGGGTGATGAAATTCTCTAAGTTGAAAGAGAGAAGGCTAGAATCAGTACGATCATTCCCACCGATCGCAGATAATAACGCTTTCCATTGAGATGGAAAACTCTGAAGCACTTCTAATGCAGACATCGTGGATGGTGCTTGTGCTAAGTCCTCAATAATACTGTAATGCTGAGCAGCACGTGTATTAGGATTATAAGAATATTTTCGGAGAGCACATTTAGAAGGTGGTCGTACAATGGGTTTAGCACTGGGCCTTTCAATCTCAAGAGGACTAGAGGTAGGTGGGGGAGGAGGACCATCGGAAACCTCTTTCTTGGCTGCCTAGCGTGATCCGGCATAATAATTCGACCGAGTAGTAATGGAGATTGGTGTAGAGCCATTCATCATGAATACTTGAGAGCTAAATGATGCAGATAGCAGAGGTTGCTCGACCATCTAGGTTTTCTGAGATGGGAAATTTTATTTAAGGATCTCTGGAGTTCCCTTAGCACCTTTGAGCAGTTGAATAACCTCATATTATCTAGGACAATCCTTAGTATAGTGTTCCTTATCACAAATTAGACATGGATACTTCGGCTTTCGCTGTGAACAATCATCAGCACAAGGTTTAGACGATTCCGGTTTTGGGGCATCGGCTTTGGCCTTGCCTTTGCCCTTCTTTCTCCCCTTGGAAGTCTTGTTCGTAGGATTGGCCTGAATGACGTTGACCTCTGAGGTTTTACTAGAATTCGGGGTAGCCCGAGGAGCAGAATTATTGGAAGAATTTGATTTCTTCTTCCCATTGGAAGACTTGCATGAATTCTGAGACACGAAACCAATATGCTGACCAGAATATTAGGGTAACCAACGCTAGAGTCCCAGAGTAAGTGGAGGCCTCGGTCAGATGTCATACAATCAAAATTACCGGAGCACGAGAAATGGATTTTTTCTAGGTTACGCAACACCCCATGGTGATGTATTTTCAATATGATTGAAAAAAGAGGTAGTGAACCAATGAGTAAGAAGCTGATCAGGAATTTCTAACTTGATCAGGCGACGATGCAGTCTTCATTCATGAATGTGGTCTGAGATATGGGTAGCCCGGTCCTATTTCGAGGATGTTAGGAGATGCATCCCGACTTCATAACAAACCAGCAACTGGAAATGAGTCAGGAATGCCATAGCGAGAGTGTTGAAATATTGAAAGATACCACGAGGCAGTTCAATATACCACTTAGCAGCAGCACCGGTAAGAGTGTGCTGGAAAAGACGAAGCTGAACAGAGTCATCCACTTAAGAATTAGAAGAACACCATAAATGGTATGTCATGACGTGTGCTTGGGGGTTTTCTCCAGACTTGCCCTCAAACTTGGGACAATCACTTGGAACCTTCGTCAAAACCGGAGGCCAAAAAGGATTATGAAGAATGGGATCATTTGTCAATTTGGACACATCTAGTAGCTCCAACGTAGTGAGAAAAGGTAATTGAGGGTTAAAAGGCATAACAGGTCCTGGATAAGGACACGTACCCATACTCCATCCTGGTTGAAGTATAAATGTTGCCCCATTGGTTATGGCCCCGGAGGATTCGAGACCATAAGGAGTACTAAGCGGATAATTAGGACGATATGGCTGACTAAGGACTAGGATATGGTGGTTGAAGACCAGATGCGGGGATTACGAGTATACGAGGGGTCTGATTGAGCAACATAAGGATTTTTCTACGGATTATAAGTATGGCCCAGCGATTGAGGGTAATAAAGCGGAACCTTGAGGTGGGTTGTATGCAGTCGATATTGACCTTGAGGGTAACCTTACCACGGGGTTGAATGGGATGCGATAAGTGCCTACACTAAGGTACGGATAAGTCAAGTGCGAGAGGTTGATTCAACTGCAACATAGAATAGAGTGGTGGCTGAGCAGGGTGAACTATCTATGCAGGTTGTCCTAGCTGGGAAGGTTGACCTGACTGATGAGGGCCACCAGGTTTCCCTTGTTGAGCAGGTTGGCATGATGGCTGCGGTGGGCCAGGTTGTGCCTAATAACCATGTTGACCTGGACCAGGATGATAAGATGGTCCTATCTATGCAACATTTGGACCAATTGGAAGATATGGTTGTTGTGGTTTCACCAAAGGTTGTGATGGATAAATTTTCCCCCCAGGACCATAAGAAGGTCCAAGTTGATATCTTTGGCTACTTGATCGGTCCTTGAGGGTGGATTGGACCATAAGTACAGGCTTGTAAAGGTTGACCTTGAGGATTGTAAGGCTACCCTTACGGGTCATAAAATAATCCTTGTTGGACCGAAGGTTGTCCCTATAAGGGTTTCCCTTGTGGGTCGTACGCATACCCTTGCTGCACCAAAGGTTGTCCTTAATTTTTTTTTCCTTGTGGGTCATAAGCATACCCTTGCTAAACCGAAGGTTGTCCCTGGAAGGGTTTTCCTTGTTGGTTAGAGGGTTTCACAGACAAGGTAGGTCTAAAACCAAAAAGGAATTGATAAGCCTTAGGAGCAGGCAACTAGATAGGGTTTCCTTGCTCGTCATACTAAAACAGAAGTGAATAAACCGGGGTACCATTTGCACCATAATGAGAAAAATAAGACCGATAAGGATCCTGAGGGGACTGATAAGTCTGGGAGCTCTCTTGCTGAATAGCCAGCTGATACTTCTCAAAAGAAAGGCCATCAGGGATTGCCATGGAAATCGAAGTCTCTACTGAATTCGAAACTCCTCATGACTGAGCAGTGACAACCAATGCCGATGCAACCACGCAGACAATAGGTCTAGTGGGGATAGACATAACAAAAGACATCGACGAGACAGGTGTCGTCGGCGACATCCCTAATGACGGGAGAACCAAACCCCTTGACAGATTTGATGTTGTCATGGAGGAAATACCGACTATAATCTGACCCAAAGACCTATATCCGGCTAGAAGTGACACATATGGTGAAGATTGAGTAGGCTCTTGATGGATGTCTTCTGAGAAAACTTGTTATTCTTCATCATAAACTGGAATACCCTCACTACCATTAGGACCAGATGAGTCCATGTCTGAATCAACCACGAGACCTTGAAAAAGGCTACGGGGGCTAGGAGGTATGATAACAGCTAAAAATGGTGATCCCGATGTAAGAGGGGGAAAATGTTCCCCAAACCCAAACCAAAACCAACAATTTGAAAGAGAAAATGGAACTCAACTGGTTCTCCAAAGGGGTACTCTGATGGGATCAGAGGCTGTTGAAGCTCGACAGACCTAGAGGTTTGCGAAGTTTCAGATGAATTGTCTGAGAAAGGACTGTCAGTTGACGAAACCGATGGTTCTACCACTGTGACTATAGCACATCAAAAAAGGGAAAAGATCATAAAATAAGACTCTTGGATAAAAAATAAGGCAAACAAAGACAGACCAAGTAATGAAACTTTAATGGGCATGCAATCGTAGGTAGTTTATTTTACCACATTGAAACCAAAAATTTGTTGTTTCATGTTTTAAGAGTCAAGAAACAGTCAAACATGACTCTATTCTCTTTTAGTTTTAAGTGAGAGTGAAAGGACAAGTGCTCCATGATCTTTTCAAATTTATGGAGTCAGTAAAGATCGAAAATGACTGCTTAGGTAGTCTAGGTAAAAGGGTGTACCAGGTTCGCGTGAACTCCCATATACACCTTGGTTATAAAATGAAATAAGAATCAACCAAGGACTTGACATATGTGCAACTAGTCTCCCTGAATGTTGTGTTTAGTGTATCATGGTTACAAGGCGGCAGACTCGGCTTCCTACGAATAAAAGGATTGCAACCTAGAGGGGTATCCTTTTATATACTCAATGGTACGTGGAGCAGAAGTCCATACTAGGGCTTTCTGAAGCCAGATGGTGAGCAACAACTTCTAGGTTTAAAGACATCATAACATGTCTCTAACATAGACCACCAAATGTTTCGTTAAGTTTCAATGTTGCCTTAGGTTAATTGAATAAATTTTAAGTTGATCTTGTATTTATGTTTCAATTCCAAGGTCCTATCGGATGTTGGATCTCACAAATCCCTAGATGCAAGCTACATGCCATAAAATACCATTTCGTTCAATGAAAAGCTATCTACAAGAAAGTTTAAGAGTTTTCAAGCAATATAGAATAATGAAAGCACACTGAAGCATCCACTACAGTACCTGATGCAAGCTAATGAAAATGAGAAATCTTTCCTAGAATTCCCAATGCTAGTTATGCGAAGTATTTTCCAATTCCACAATGCAAACAAGAATGCAAGCACAATTTTTTTTTTTTTGATTTTTCAATGTAATAGAGAAAAAAATGCACTAAATGACATGAAAAACAAACTTTCACACTAGTTCGAGAATGTCAATGTGAGAGTAAAAACGAAACATTTCAATCAACTCAAAAGAAAACAAAACAAAAACCCAAACCATTGTTGCAAACTCTCAAATCGAAGAAAGATGTCGAAATAGACCGTTACAAGTAATGTAATCTATGCTTGGAGTGACAAGAAGCACAACTGAATGAAAATTGGCAAGACTCATTCAAGACTCATTCCACCAAATGTAGTCACTCAAATAGATCAAGAGAGCTGAATGTAATCAAACAAGGAATGAAGGTGGTTGTGAAACAAAATACTGAAGCTCCTATAGGAGGCTCAACATACCAAAGCACTAGAAAACCCTAAGGCCAAGATGCTGAAAGGAAATGGACAAACAAATGAAGGAAGAAGGTTGTTCAAAGTCACAAACAATCCCGAAGCATTCAATACATGCTAAAAAATAACCCAAAAGCACAAGCACTGACCAAAAAATTCCAAAACAGGGAAAACCCTAATACCTATAAGAAATGGCGCTATTGTCTGGCTATAATCATTACAAAACAGGGGATGGCGCAACTGCTAAACTAGAAACAAGTGCTAGAGGGTGCAAAAGTCAGACTATAAACTGTGCCAATCAAGCCAACCCTAGTAAAAGGAAAATTTTGGAAAAACAGAGGTCAAATCTTATCCTCTAGGGCCGAACAACAGTCTTAGACTAAAAAAAAATAATCAGAAAAGGCAAGCTAAGCAAGCAAAGACCAAGAAGAAGACCAAATGGATGAAATACAAACTCGCACTGATCCCCAATGGAGTCGCTAATTTGTTGGTGAGGTAAATTCCCTCTATGGATAGAGGCGATCCCACTAGCCCTAGAGTGGGTCTAGCCACAAACGAGACACGCTATAATATCGATTCCTAGTTAACAAATGGATGGAGATTTGATATATGACTTACAGGAGGTCTTAAGCTGTTGTTTTCGTCGGAAAGAGTGACTGCCTCTCGCTCCTAGTTTGACAGATCATGATCTACTCACTTTCACGTTCGGATACCTACACATACAAAAGAAACAAAGACAATATACATAATACTATTTCGCATTCATAACTATTAGTTAGTCGAATAAGACTAAATCAATTGCATCAGATAAACATAACACAATGATGGAACCAATACCATATACGAGTATATTAAGGAAGGAAAGGAAGAGTACAACCAAGCTTTGACGGTGTAGTCTCCTCCAACACGGTTCCAGCGGAGCACGTCTCACAAAGGCTCGTCGAGAATTCAGACAGGGCTCTCTCTACGGAATTCTCCTTGGTTTTACCTTCTCAATAACAATTACTCAGCTATAGTATCTCTTCTCCAAGTTCATCTTCTTGGCTATATATGTTCAACTAGCTTTCATAAACGGAGAAGGCATGCTTATATATAGGGAAAGGGAGAGGTTAGGATCCCTATAATCATGGAAGGGAGACCTATCTTCAAGGAGTTTCTTATGGGAGGAGGAAACCACTACCTAAAGAGGGCGATCCATGGCTCATCAAGTTAACCAATTCCTGTGACTCATCCGTGAGGTGGTTAAAGGAAACTTCTGCCTCTATTTTGTTAAAAAAAAATCCCAAAATAGCTAGCACGGGCAAAACAAACAGAAAGAGCACCAGGTGGTGCGGTCTCTAGTGTACATCCACCACATTGGCACGAGGGATGAACTAGCTACACATGCCAAGGCCAAAACATAGGTTTTTGTGGGCTTTTTGAGGAAATGTTCAACAGGAGAAATGATGTCCTTATGTAGAAGGATGAAAAGAAGGTGTTTGCAGAGTATGACACTATTCACAGGTCATGGGAAGGACCCTCGAATAGGAAGGGCGAGGGATTGCAGGGACGGTGACAAAATGCTGTGTGACAAACCTCATGATGTATTGCATGATTTTTTTTTTACACTTTTTTTTTTACATGAAGTTCCATATATTCTCACTCAATTTTAAAACATCAAATTTTAATGTTTGTACACATTTTGTAAAGTTTCCCCATGCTTCAAAAGATAGCTCAATGATTGTGATTTTGTTGGGAGAGACACTACATCCATATGTATTTGATTGATGATGCACACGCACTATTTGATGGATGATGCACAGGCACACGTGAAACATTATATTTTCAATAGATTTAGTCTTAAATTTACTTTTTTATATATAGTCTTATCTAGATGAAGTCATATATAACTTGATACTTGATACTTGTTAGATCTACAAATTTTGGACATATTTGGTGTGAACTACATTTGGTACATGCAAATGTGATATATAATGTTTTGGATGGTTTAACTACATTTGGCATGTGAAGTAATGTTACAATGTTATATATAATTTTCTTTGTTTTTAAAACTCAAGTTTTGGACGGTTGAACTACATTTGGCATGTGAAGTAATTTGTTACTTGATACTTGATACTTGTGATCTATAACTTTTTTGCTTTTGAAACTCAAGTTTTGGATGGTTGAACTACATTTTTCATGTGAAGTAATGTTGTGTTATAATTTTTTTTGTTTTTAAAACTTAAGTTTTGTATGGTTGAACTACATTTGGCATGTAAAGTAATGTTTTGATCTATATTAATGCTTTCTTTTTAAAACTTAAGTTTTGGATGGTTGAAATACAATTGGCATGTGATATAATGTTTTTTTTTTTATTGGATAGTTGAACTATAATTGGTATGTGAAGTAATGTTGTGATATAAATTTTTTGCTTTTAAAACTCAAGTTTTGGATGGTTGAACTGCATTTGGCATGTGAAGTAATCGGATTTTGACATTTTCCATTTCTTAATTTTCATTATTTTCTTTTATTGAACCTCTATCAACTTTATGTGTGGTGCACACACCAAGTGACTATATTGACAACTTATGACATCAGGTTCATAGTCTTCAAAGTAAAAAAAATCCCCACTTTGATTAGCTTGTCTGAAAAAAATAAACTTTCAGTATAATAAATCCTCTTTCATATGGAAACCCGTGATCATTATAGTTTCTAATAATTTAATATTTAGTTCAGTGCAACGCATCAAATAATACTTCAAATTTTCATCATTTTTATTAGGTGCAATCACAGCAAAAACATCTCTTGCACAATAAAACAAACTTAACAAGGTTATGTATTTAAATTTGTTTCTAGACCTCTATTATTTGAAAGAAATTAAATTGTTACCTTCTCTATCAAGTTCAGAAACTTGATCACCATGAGATGATATTGTAGTCTCATCTGATTTCATTTCTTGAAACATTTCAATGGACATTTTCCCCTTTTTATTTAGCTCTATATGTTTCCAATATTTTACATACATTTTGTTTTCACAAACGTCATTGGATTCTGTGTTATCTATGCAAACATGACAAAAAAAAGAATATTTTCTTTTATCTAATGCAAACAAATTTGTGGATAACTTTTTTTTAATTGAATGCAATTTTCAAATCCCATTTATTGTTTCAATGTCACTTCCAATTGGTCTATCTACATCTTCGATCCCAATATGCAAAAAAAACCTATATATGGAAAATTCAAAGAAGAATGTAAATATGATATCAAAATAACATCAAAGATAATGATTGTGATAAATGTACACTGTTTAAAATTGGATATCCAATAAAAATTAAATTGAATGTACCTTCGCACTTCCCTTAATCGGTTAGTCTCATGGCTTATAGCAGTGATACACCATTGAACAACTTCTTTAGTGTCCACAAGTTGGTTTGCAGAGGGGTTCATTTGATATCTTTGAAGTGCTTGTTTTATTCATGCCCCTCCACCATCATGTTATCCTTTTCCATGGCCAGTCTCAAAGAAAGTCCAACAATGTTTAATGCAGGTTTTCTTATGAAGACAACACAACCAAAAGAATGATCGTGAAGATTTGAATTGACTTGCACATCCATATGACCATATCCAATGTTCATTGAATTTTATTCCATGACTTTTCAAGGAGTCATAAATCTTTCCAAAACAATGTTGTACAAAATATGTATCATGTGTACGATCATCTCTGATACAAAAGTGATATTCTTTAATAACATGCCGATTTTCATTGGTGTTTTCTATATGATCAAAGTTTTGTTCAGCATGTCTATTTAGAATATGGACAAGCATGGAGACTTGGTCAGAATGATAGTATTCACTCTGAATTTATTTTTGTGGAACAAATGTGTAGCTTTATGCAAAATAAATTACTGAAAAAATAGTCCCTGCTGGAAAAAATTCACGAGATTTTTTGAATTGCAAGTCTTTCCATCGAGGTCTATGGGAATTCTTGGTGTATTTATAAACTTTTTCCTCAAAATTTCTCAAAAAATCTATCACAAAAAATTCTTCTTGTTGTAGTTCAATTCTTTTAGCACTATTTGAACCTTGAGTCGATGTATGGATATATTCATATCTCTTCTATTTCACTTTCATGTTGGACAATGATTGATCATTTATATCTATATTAGATTTGTTTTGAAATTTAGTCAAATTTCCACAATCATCATATTTTTTACCACCAACACATTTCTTTTTGTAAAATAATTCATTGCTTTCTCTTTCGCATAGAATTTGAGATATGAAATCACGGATAGTGGAAGGAGGAGGTGAATCTTTCCAAAATGTCCTACCAAAATTAAGGAATGTGTCATAATATAACTAAAATTCCACATGATAATGACAACAAAAAGTGTTGCGTACGGTGACAGGTTTTACATACCATGGTTTTTGTTGAACAAAAGCACTGATTGAAACATGAATTTCATGATTCTCTTCTTTGAACTTGTTGAACAACTCTATCTGAGTGGTTTTCTCGAAAAATTTTTCATGTTCTTCGTACTAATTTCATGTTATTCTTCTTCGCATCACATCCATTACATTTGGGGAAACACGTGAATTTTTCTTCCAATATTCATATATTGGTTTTTTAACATTTTCTCCAAGTCTATCTTTGTATGGTTGTCTATAAATAGCTCTCCAACAAGCGAGTTCATCATTTACATCTATTTGCAACCGAAATTTCCGATGTCTGTGAAAATTTTTTCATGAGGTTCCTAATGCCCATTCCATAGATTTTAACATGCGATTCTCTTTAGTACTTGATGAAACCACTGCCATATGTATTACTCTACGTACAAATGAAACATTTTTTTTGTCTAGATATTCTAATTGAATTTATAGCACTATTTATATTTTATATCACATTTTCCTTCATTTTTTTTATCTTTTGTTGATTTTTGAATACCCAATAAAGTCTTAGCTTCTTTTAATTTCCTTAATTATAGGAGACCTTTCAACAATTGCGCTTGAACTATCACATTTTCCTTTATGAAGTGCGTATCAAAAATGTGCTTAACACGATATCGTATAACATGGTAAGCTCTTTTATCTCCATATGTGAGTGTCAACATTTTCTAACATCTCATCATTGACATTGATTTCATTTATACATATAAATGTTAAGTTACATTGCAATTTATTGAATATTAGGATTTAAAATGTGGTTTCATATGAGGGTTTTAACATTGAGTTTACTATTGGGTTTATAATATCTGGTTTATTATTAGAATCTAGTATTTAGTTTATAATATTGTGTTTAATATTAGGGCTTATAATATCAAACATTATCACAAATATTGTTGTAATTTATTTAACGACACATTGTGACATTACAAACTTAATGTATAATATTAGGGTTTGTAATGTTGAGTTTATAATATTAAATTTTATAATATTGAGTTTAATATTACCATTTAATATTGGGTTGAGTATTAGGGTTTATAACATTTGGTTTAATATTTTGATGTTGGAATGATACGTAAATCTATCGAACATTGCATTGTGCCAAATAGAGTTGCACTGTGGCAATCATTGTTACAATGCTACATTACATTGCATTTATTCCATATTAAATTTTAAAATTAGGTTTTTAATATTGGTTTTTATATTAAAATTTATAATATAAAGTTTAATATAAAAGTTTCATATTAAATTTAATATTCAAATTTATAATATAGTTTGAATGTTATTTTGAAATTACTCAAATAATTCAATACTTAATTTTTTCGTATTTATATTAAAACCATATACTAAAACCTAATAGAAAAACTAAATATTGAAACCAAACACTAATATTGGATACTAAAATGTCATACTTATATTATAATTATATATTAAATAATAAAAAGGTTATAATATTAATATATCATAATTATAATATTATAATATTAATTATTATTATAATATTAAATTTTAAAATTGATATTATTATAATATTATAATAGGATAATAATCATTCCTTCGATGCGGGTGATCAAGACCCACGAGACGTAGGATTGGCCCCACACATGTTGGCACACCTGGAGGCCGAGCACGCATGAGGAACATGCAGGAGGTGACGTGGAGGTAGGCATGAAAGAGGAGAGCGGTATAAGAGAGGGAAGGATGGTGGTAGCGACCAATACAGTACATCATTGAACAAAGGAAGCAGAGGAAATGGATTCGCATGATCCCGAGGGAGGGAGGCACCTATGATGTCCAAATCCACCCAAGTGTAGATTTAATGGCATTGGAAGGCATAGGGACGAAGGAAAATAAAAGCGGGGAGCCTGGGACAGGTTTATATAGAGCCTTAGGGAACGAGGTGGAACCATCCTATCTTGGTGCAGCATGGTGAACGGGTGGAAAGGGGCAGGATACTAGTGGAGACACAAGAGGTAGTGTTTGTGGTTTACCGACGCTCTCTCTTGGAGGGGAGAATGGTGGGTCGTCTCACTCAAGCCCATCGTTGGGTCAAACATAGAACATGTAGAGGGAGAGGAGAGATGTCCGGAGGCGGGGAAGGGGGGTGACACAGGTCTTAGCCGGAGTTTTGGGACAGAAGGTTGGATCTGGATGCGATGTTCTTAGCCGAGAATGACGACGTGAATGCGAATTCCATCTCCAAATTAGAGGCAGACTTGATCAAGGCCTTGCGATAGGAGTATGAGAAGCGGGTGGAGGTGCGACCAATTTGGGTGACACGGGTCATCGTGGGCTGCTTGATTCACTAGTGAAGGAGAATTGGCCAAGTTGTGGGAGAGAACCTCCACAACATCAGGGAAGGGCTCGACAAAAGTATCGACAAGCTGCAGAACACCTTGAAGATTGCAGGGTACCTAGAAATTCTTTGACCAGATTGTGTGCCTCTGTCGGATGATCCCGGAGATGGAGAAGAGGAGGATGATGTGACAATGCGGGAGCCGAACAACCTAGCAGGGGAGAACTAGTACTGAGACTATCCAGGTGCCTTTTTTGTGTTATGAAAATCTTTTTGTGGGCTTCTAGCTCTGTATAATTCAAAGCCTTAGCAAGTTTAGTTGGTTAAATGTTGAAGCTCTAGCCCATTTCTCTATTTTAAGGGTTAGTAGACTGGATATCCCTCCGGTTTCTCGTGTTGGGCAGAGATGTTCTGATAATTTTGAACACAAAATCTAGTTTCTAGCTAACCGAGAGATCTATAACTGTAAATATTTAACAAGTTAATAGAAAAAATATCATGCTGGTTGATAAAAAAAAAAATTAACAATAATCATTATAATTAATTATAATTATAATATTTATGTTAAATTCTTATGATAAATTATAGGTATTAATTTGATTGATATATACTTATATCAATCACATTTATTAATTTCTTTGTATTAATGTATTTGCTGTAATAATTACAGAACCTCTCACATCATAATTGGGAGGACTTCAATACATCCACCTGTTCTAGGTTCGAGTAATACAAGACAACATTGTAATACAAAATGGCATATACGGCCATGTAAATTTCTTTTAATATCTTTGAAAAGCAAGGCTCTTGATTTTGTTATCTTTTCTGGCACGTTCGAGTGACAAGCCGATGGGATGTCTTCGGTCCAGGGCAAATTATAAACCACGAAAGCTTTTTAATATCTTTAAAAAGAAAGGCTCTTGATTTTGTTGTCTTTTCTGCCACTTTTCAGTGACGAGCCGATGGAATGCCTTCCGGTCCACGGCAAATTATAGATCACGAAAGCGCTGAGCACTTATTACAAAAACACGCCTATCCAAAGACAGAATATAATTCAACTCAATAAAGTTAGACCAAATGGATTTTCTGGTGGGTGTTGTCTATTATGTATCTGTAATGTTGTGTCGGTATAACGATTAGTTGATATGTCCTGTCACATATAATTTTCAAAAACAGAAAGGAGTATTCATACTTTTTGTGCGGGCATTTATTGACATTATTATATTGTTAAGAAAGGAAGCCAAGTGATAAGATTTTTGGTGAACCATACCGAAGAAAAGGATACGTTTTTCTGGCGAAGTATACTAAACCATCATTTCATAACGCTAAACCTCCATCTTTTCAACCATGCGTCCTGATCTCCGTGCAAGTAAATTCATATTGTTTTCGCAACTCTCTTCCTTTATGTGGCTCTGTATTGCCGTTACTGGAAGTAACAAAGCAAGCTTACTATTGAAACAAAATAAGTGATAATGATGGCAATATGAAAACTAAACAGATGTCATTCGCATATTCATCTATAGTGTTTCATCGTCATGAATTTGCTATGATCTCCAGATTTCTGAGCATGACCTTTGTCGGTTGGCGAAATTAATTGATATGGAGGAAATGGCGACCTCTTATTTTTAATTAAAACGAAAAACTGGAGTGGAGCCAAATGTCATGAACCTACTTCACCGGACAACATTTTAGAAAATGCGCATCTTTTCAGTATAATATAACAAACATATGAATCATTCGACAAAATTGAAATTACACTATACAACACATCTTACTCAAGATCATTTCGTATAGGAGAAGATCACTCACTTTACATTTAGAATAATGACAAAAAAGATATATGTATACAATAGGTAAGGTATATATAAAATATGTATACAATGTGTAAAGTATATGTACAATACTTTATATTTTAAAAAGGATGCATATATAGTTTGTACAATGAACCATTAATACTCATTGTGATTTGGTGTTAAAATTTTAGTTTATCTTATAGAAAGTTTTATTGGGATATTAAGGCTTTTGTTTAAACAATGTTTTGGAAAATTTAATTTAAAAAAAAGTTTTACTTGAAACATGGGTGAGATTAAATATCAATTTAGATCTATTTTACCTCTAGATCTTAGAAGGATCAAAATTTTTTTCAATCTAAAAATGATTTTCATATCAAAGGCTTTGATACATCTCTCATTTAGACTAATTTTATTATTAATTATAGTTAATTACAATTATTATTATAAATATAAATATAATTATTAATTATCAATTTTATTTTATTTTTAGTTTAAGTTTAATATAATTTCACAAGTCAAAATGTTTTATTTATAATAAGGTTTTATTTTATTTTATTTTATGTTGACCTAGTGAAAATTTTAGAATATATTACAACTTCTCTACATATTGAGAGTTAGAGAGCACCTCTCAAAGATATTACTTCTAATATTTTATTATTTTTAATTGAGGCCGCACATAAATGTTTACAAAAATTTACACTATTATAATACATTCGCATACCTTTTTGCTTCTAGATTCCCATACCTTTTTGCTTCTAGATTTGATTTAAAAATTGTTATAAAATAAAAGTAAAATTAAATATTTGTAAAATAATTTGATTTTTAAATGAGTTATGATTTGTAACGTCCCTTTAAGTTTACTAAGAAAATAGATAATAATTATCATAAAATTAGCATTTTTTTTTTAATATAAACACTATGATCCTCTTGTTTTTTTTTTTTTAAGTTTTGCATCCGGAAATAGGTCCCCTCCCCTTTTCCTTTATAACATGGTAATGATCTTTTCTTTTTTTATTTTTCTTTTCTTCTTGATGTAGACTCAAATATCTCCCTTCATACCAAGGTCTCTTTTTAAGTTTGATTTAATATTGATCAATGGTTCTTATCTCAAATGGTTGGGATTGTGGCTTACTACCCCACCCACCTAAGTTGAAGCCTTAGAAATAATTCTTTGACCTGCGTTTATTAGGCTCAAGGAATAAGTGGCCCCAAGAAGTGAATCATATTAATAGCTCAGTCCATTGTTCCAAAACTTAGCTAAACTAAGCCAAAACATATTAATCGTTCCAAACTTAGCTAAGCCAAGCCCCATTCAAAACTTAGCTAAACCAAGCCCAAACTTGAGGAGCGAAGCATATCAATAGCTTTGTCCATAGTTCCAAACTTTGGTAAACCAAGTCCAAACTTAGCTAAACCAAGCCCAATTCCAAACTTAACTCAAAGAAGACCAAACATATCTCAAAAATGTCTCACCTCTAGTCAAACATATCAATCACTTTATCCATCCTTCTAAACTTAGCTAAACCAAGCCCAAACATAACACATATGTCTCCGCTCTTACTTAGTTTATATATTCAGAGTGGAATCAACATATTAGGCATATGTATACAACTTATATAGCTTGAGAAGTTAATTTATGTAATAATATATGTACTTAGTTAAACCAAGCCCAAACATATCTCATATATATACTATTTACATTACTTGGGAAGTTAATTTCTGTGATAAGATATGTAATTAGCTAAACCAAGCCCAAAAAAATATATATAAATAAGTGGGTAAGTTAATTTCTGTGGTAAGATATGTGTAAAATTATGTTGAATTTTTGGGACCGCGAGATCCTAGTGGCATTTGCGAACACTTGGAGTGCCATTTTGTTCACGTGAATGGAATCCATGGAAAGCGATCCACGACGTCTGGAAAGCCTTAGCCAAGTATTATGCTTCAATGGCGGTGATTTACTTACCTTAGATCGACAGTGGGGGTGGTATTATACTTTTAGGGTAACTGTCTATCGTGATTGCCTGCCGCATCGAATTCATTTGTGTTTGGCTTAGGTTGAGAGCTGAAACCTACAACCCTAGGGTTATGATGTTCTGCCTTCGAATTATCCTCCGTCCGTACTAGAATTTTGCATTCGAAATTTACCATTTTTCATCCTTTACGTTAACTTCTCTTTGTTTTTTTGAGATCTAGGACAATCGGTAACTGGTGAGAGTTTCCTGAGCAAGGCCCGGGTTCAAATCCAACTGGCTGCCACTATAAACCTAGGCTAGGTGCAACAGCCTGCAAACCGCACACAATAGCAATTAACTTATGCCTCAACAAGAGCCGAGATGTCCGCTATGGGGTCACCTACTCTTCCAGCCAAGACACAATAGGCGTATGTCTCCACTGAGGTTTGATCCTGGGTGGATCTGCTGAAAGTCAAGTGCTTTCACCATTTGCCTCAGCTTCACGGACTTGCGTTAACTTCTCTTTGTTATCGTATACACATTCCTGCATTTTGAGTATTTGTTGTAAGTTCTGAATTCTAATTTGATGGTGTTGATATCACTAAGTCACCTAGTCACTAATTTCATCATTTTCTACTAGTGTATGTCGTAGATTGGATATGGTTCCCTCAGCGTAAAGTTTATTTTTCTCCACAATTTCACGGAAGAACAATCCTTTGTGCATGGATTCTCTCTTTTGGTAACCATTTATTCATGAAAATTTCACTCATAATTAAAACGCAGCTCTATTCTCATTCTCTTAGGGTTTTATTTGTATCAACATATATTTAATTAGGATGATAGGCTTACTTTATATTAGAATTTGTTATTATTCCGTAAGGCATTTCTATCTGAAAATAACTCCCCTAATGTACTCTAGTTTATAATGTCATCCACAATCAAAGAAAATGGCTAGGATGTCACAGGTTATCATTCACACAGTGATTTATTGAAGTTCTTAGCTGAAATGGATCATATTAGATGCATGGTGGCTAGAGACACTAAAAAATTCAAAATAGATATTGAAGTTCTTAGTTAAAATGGATCATATTAGATGCATGGTGGCTAGAGACACTAAAAAAATTTAAAATAGATATATATTATAACATCCATATTGCCTACAAAAAATCCAAATTTCCCATCTTATACAACAATTTCTAACAATAACCGCTCAATTTACTCTCCAATTTTTGAAACCCCCATCTATGTTAGGGAGATCACAGTGTAAAATCAAATGTTCCTGTGGTCTTTCTAAAGGGTTCATAAACAAAAAAGTAAATGAGAAAGTCAATATTGTGGTATGATAACTAATTTTTAAATCATTGTGACAAAAAAAAATCACATTAGCTCATAAAATATATCTAATGCTATAAGGATCTAGAGAGGTATTCACGGCCAGCTTGGAAAAACAGGCATAAAGATGCTTCTAATTTTCAATGGAGTAGTCTTCAAAAGTTCCTAGCTCTATTTTAATTACATAAATGTATTGAAAACCAACTGATAGTATTTATTTCAGTTGTTTTACTTGGACGTGTTGCAAGCTGATATTTATTTCTATACAAGTTGTGCATCAAATTATTATGTAACAATTGTGCCAAGAAGTTTTTAAATTATTGATCTTTAGCTATATCTTATCAGTTTAGTATGTTTTCAATCAAGAAGAGGCTTCATAGTTTAAGAACTATATCTTAGATCTGAGCACGTGATTCTATTCAAATTTATGAAACAAATTCATTTCTTACAACTTGTATGTTTAAATATGTGATTTTGGAAGTGATGATGACTTCTTTCGACACTTGATTAGTATTTTAGAAGAACTTTGATTATATCATTAAGGACTGTGAATAGTTCATGTAGAAATTGCATTGGTTATAACATATTTTCATATCCTTTGTATAATCTATTGTATATACAGTTCTAACACATTTCCCCGAGACGTTACTTATATCATGAGTAGTTGATGTAGCAATTTCATTACTTATAATAGATTTTTATATCCTCTATATAAGCTATTATATCTACAATTATAACACATTTCCCCCAGGTGTGACTGAGTGATGATGGATTATTTAGACACTTGATTAGTATTTTGGAATAACTTGGAGTATATCACTAAGGATTGTGAGAAATTCACGTAGCAGTTGCACTGCTTGTGAAATATTTTTATATCATTTGGATAAGTTGTTGTATATACAGTTATACGATGATATGGATACACATTCCACTCAAGCGTTACTATATTGTGATTTTTGTCCAATTGTTGATATTTAGAGAAATATGATTAAGTGATTGATGGTTTTGGAACATCAAAGTTACTATGATGACCTTTTATCTTAGGATGACTCCTTAGTGTTGAGATTCGATTTTCATGGCGAAGATGCATAGATCACTTCACAGGAAAACCCTTTTTCCTATTGATAGTATGTGGTAGTTGTATGAATGGACTAGTTATATTTTCCTCACTGTCATAAGATTCAACACGGTTATTTTTTTTTTTTGATAAGTATATATACAATTTATACATATTATGTAGTAAGAAATGTTCTTTAATAATAACAGTCAATGAAAGGGGAAATTTTCACAATACACCCATCTAGATATATAATGTCTCATGGTATTCTTCTCATTTGGTGACACATGGAAATTCAAATACCAAAACTCTTTCACAGTGTCACTCACCTTATATGAAATTTTATCTTGATAAGGTTTCCTACATATATTAGCCCAACATGCAAGTTAATCATTCTATTGTTATTGAATCCCATTTTTTTAATGCCTCCATAAACATTTTCTTAATGTTTTGAGGATTATTGTTTCATTGACATCAACCAATTTGATGTAGTTATTTTTCCAACATCTCCTATCAATAATTCCCTACTAGCACTTATGCCATATTGAGATTGATATTTTGCAATTTTTCCAGGGGTTGATGTCATATTTCTTGATACTAACTCATTTAACTTCAGCTATTTGGAATTTCTAATGCCCAATAATTGAACTGTATTTCTTAGATATTGGTGCTCTCAAAATAAATTTAAGAGTTATAATTATAAAATAATATTTTTAAAAATTGATGTAGAATTTTGATTGTGAAAGTGGTATTTTTTAATGATATAACTAGTAAATCTATTATCCCTTTTTATTTGTTTTTAATGATTCAATTAAGATTAACATTTGTGTGTTTTCATGACGAGATTAACTAGGTTCTTAATATTGCCTTTTTTTTTAATAAATGAAACTCATATATATACTTAAAAATATGATTAGGTAAGAGAGTTTTAGGATTATAATTTTTTTTTTTGTCTAAGTTTACAATGTGAATGCTTATTTACCTAAAGTTGGCTCCCATGTTCAATACCTCCCCATGGGGTTTGAAGATAATAGGTAATGCAAATTCAATGGCATATAGAACAAATAATTTATACGTCAAAAAATCAATTCTATATATTATAGTAGTTATTGATTGAGTAATCTTTCAATTTGACATTCAATTATTTATTAATAAAGTTGTTTTATTTAGTAGGAAGTACAATAATTTTGTAATGAAATAATAGGATAAAACATATTCACAATATAATTTATTTGAATGAACAAATGTGTGTAAAATATTTTAATAAGAAACTAGATCTTTATTATAAAATATAAAACTATAACTTAAATTTGTGAAATTACTTTGTATTTTTTTTCTTCTGTATATAGAGAAAGACTAAACCAAGTTTGGAGTTAAGAAAATAAACCATAACATGAATAACAATATCTCCTTCCAAAAATTTCTCCATATTAAAATGACATTCAATTTCTTGTATACCAAGACTATTGCACTTCATATACAATTTCTGACAAGCATGCAATTGGCGCTCGGATATGTAGATGAACTTGGAGTAAACTATATTTCTGTTAATAAAAATTCTCTATATTTACATCTATGCTAAATATATTGTACTTGAATGTATTTAAAATATCTTATTTGCGTTACATGCTCATTTCATGCTTGTTTCAGAGGATTATTAATCACCAAAGGATTTTCACCCAAATTTCCTATTTCAAGATCTATAACAAAAAGCTCACAAAATATATCTAATGCTATAAGGATCTAGAGAGGTATTCACGGCCAGCTTGGAAAAACAGGCATAGAGATGCTTCTAATTTTCAATGAAGTAGTCTTCAAAATTTTCTAGCTCTATTTTAATTACATAAATGTATTGAAAACACACTGATAGTATTTACTTCAGTTGTTTTATTTGGATGTGTTGCAAGCTGATATTTATTGCTATACAAGTTGTGCATCAAATTATTATGTAATAGTTGTGCCAAGAAGTTTTTAAATTATTTCTCTTTAGCTATATCTTATCAGTTTAGTATGTTTTCAATCAAGAAGAGGTTTCAGAGTTTAAGAACTATATCTTAGATCTGAGCACGTGATTCTATTCAAATTTATGAAACAAATTCATTTCTTACAACTTGTATGTTTAAATATGTGATTTTGGAAGTGAGGATGGCTTCTTTAGACACTTGATTAGTATTGTAAAAGAACTTTGATTATATCATTAAGGACTGTGAGTAGTTCATGTAGTAGTTGCATTGCTTATACAATATTTTCATATCGTTTGTATAAGCTATTGTATATACAGTTCTAACACATTTCCTCGAGATGTTACCTATATGGTGAGTAGTTGATGTAGCAATTGAATTACTTATAGGATATTTTTATATCCTTTGTATAAGCTATTATATCTACAATTCTAACACATATCCCCCAGGTGTTACCTATATGGTGACTGAGTGATAATGGCTTCTTTAGACACTAGATTAGTATTGTGGAAGAACTTGGAGTATATGATTAAGGATTATGAGTAATTCATGTAGCAGTTGCATTGCTTGTGAAATATTTTTATTTCATTTGGATAAGTTGTTGTATATACAGTTATACTATGACATGGATACACATTCCCCCCAAGTGTTACCATATTGTGATCTTTGTCCAATTGTTGATATTTAAAGAAATATAATTAAGTTGTTGATGGTTTTGGAACATCAATGCTACTATGATGACCTTTTATCTTAGGATGACTCCTTAGTGTTGAGATATGATTTTCATGAAAAAGACGCATAGATCGCTTCACAAGAAAACCCTTTTTCCGGATATGTGGTAGTTGTATGAATGGAATAGCTATATTTTCCTCACTGTCATAAGATTCAGCATGGTTAAATTTTTTTTTATAAGTATATATACAATTTATACATATTATGTAGTAAGAAATTTTCTTTAATAAGAAAAGTCACTGAAAGGGGAAATGTTTTCAATACACCCATCTAGATATACAATGTCTCATGGTATTCTTCTCATTTGGTGACATATGGAAATGCAAATACCAAAACTCTTTCACAATGTCGCTTACATTATACGAAATTTAATCTTGATAAGGTTTCCTACATATATTAGCCCAACTTGCGAGTTAATCATTCTATTTTTATTGAATCCTATTTTTTTAATGCCTCCATAAAAATTTTCTTAATTTTTTGAAAATTATTTTTTTCATTAACATCAACCAATTTTATGTAGTTCTTTTTCCAACAAATCCTGTCAATAATTCCCTACTAGCACTTATGCCATATTGAGATTGATATTTTGCAATTTTTCGAGGGTTTGATGTCATATTTTTTTGATACTAACTCATTTACCTTCACCTATTTGGAATTTCTAATGCCCAATAATCGAACTATATTTCTTAGATATTTGTGGTTTCAAAATAAATTTAAGAGTTATAATTATATATAATAAAAAAATAATATTTTGAAAAATTAATGTAGAAATTTGATTGTGAAAGTGGTATTTTTTTAATGATATAACTAGTAAATCTATTATCCCTTTTTATTTTTTTAATGATTCAATTAATATTAACATTTATATGTTGTCATGAGGAGAATTTTTATTTTTCATGTCAATTACCTTTTATAACTCTAGGAGGTTATTAATATTGCCTTTTTTTTTTAATAAATGAAACTTAATTATATACCTAAAAAGATGATTAGGTAAGAGAATTTTAGGATTATAATTTTTTTTGGTCGAAGGTGACAATGTGAATGCTTATTTACCTAAAGTTTGCTCCCATGTTCAATACCTCCCCATGGGGTTTGACGATAATAAGTAATGGAAATTGAATGACATATAAAACAAATAATTTATCTGTCAAATTTTTTTTGTATATATTATAGTAGTTATTGATTGAGTAATCTTTCAATTTGACATTCAATTCTTTATTAATAAAGTTGTTTTATTTAGTAGGGAGGACAATAATTTTTTAATCAAATAATAGGATAAAACATATTCACAATATAATTTATTTGAATGAATACATGTGTGTAAAATATTTTAATAAGAAACTAGATTTATAATTATAAAATATAAAATTATAACTTAAATTTGTGAAATTACTTTGTATTTTTTTTCTTGTGTATATAGAGAAAGACTAAACCAAGTTTGGAGTTAAGAAAATAAACCATAACATGAATAACAATATCTCTGTCAAAAAATGTCTCCATATTAAAATGACATTCACTTTCTTGTATACCAAGACTATTGTTCTTCATATACAATTTTTGACAAGCATGCAATTGGCACTCGGATATGTAGATGAACTTGGAGTAAACTATATTTCTGTTAACAAAAATTCTCTTTATTTACATCTATGCTAGATAGATTGTACTTGAATGTACTTAGAATATCTTATTTGAGTTACTTTCTCATTTCATGCTTGTTTCAGAGGATTATTAATCACCAAAGGATTTTCACGTGAATTTCCTATTTCAATATTTATAACAAAATTTTTATATAGGTGTACAAATTATTTTGGTTTACATATATGCTTTCACCCACAATTGTCTATTTCAATATTTATAACAAAATTTTCTGGTTGAGAACTCTTATAATCAATATCTTTGAAATCTCCACGACCTACTTCCATGGAAGCAAAATTTTCCTTTCATTCCTTCACTATGGCTCCTTCTCTGCAACAACTTATTTCATTATGTTGGCTTACATATATGTTTTCATCCACAGTTTCCTATTTCAATATCTATAACAAAATTTTCTAGTTGATAACTCTTAAAATCAATATCTTTGAAACTTCAACAACCTGCTTCCATGTAAGAAAAATTTGCCTTTCATTCCTTCACGATGGCTACTTCTCTGCAACAACTTATTTCTTCTACGCTACTCTTTCCTATACTATTGCCTTACCGCATTTCTTTTACAACATATGGTACAATTGCTAATTTTAATGATTTATGGAAAGTGAGTACATTGATGGTTACCTTAATTAATTATTTTAATATGATTATTTAAATTGAAAAATACCAATATATTATTATAGTAACTATATAACTTCCTTGCATGTATAAATCATATTATTAAACCATTTTTAAATTAAAAATTTACATAACCTTGTAATTTGTTAAAGGCCACCATCAATATTAATCACAAGTGGAGGATACAATATTCTAACATGTAGATAAAATATTTCTTTTAGCAAATAATTGAAACGTTTTATTCTAGCACGTAGAGTAGAGCAAACTCGGAGGTGAACGTTTTGATCCAACGTGTCATGGGGCATTGAATCATGTAGTGCTTAATCTTGATAACGGATGCCAATTTAGAATGCCACATGTCATGGCTGCGTTAAATATTCTTTTAGTGGATAATTGAAATGTTTTATTCTAGTGCGTAGAGAAAACTGGAAGCTGAACGTTTTGATTCAAACTGTCATGGTGCATTGGTTCATGTAGTGCTTAATCTTGATAAGCCGATGTCAATTTATAATGCAACATGTTATGGCCGCATTAAATATTAAATATTTATAACGTTGCTTATTTCACAACAATATAGAATTAAATCTTTACAAGGTGTCAACTTTACAATAATATTAACTTTTGCATAGTAACTTGGGTAGGTTTCGATAGGTTTATTTGTTTGTAGCTTTTGGAAGTTTAAGGGACAATAGATGGTTGATAAAAGTGACCATTATGATGTCTATGGAGAATTTAATTTTGGTGGAGAACATTAAAGTTTGTGACTAGCTTATTTTTAGAATTTATGGCTAGGGTTAGGTAGCTAGCTTGGGATACATTATGGCCAGCATTTGAGTTGGGATACATTATGGCCAGCATTTGAGTGATGAAACACGGAGGTAGGGTTGGGGACTTGCGTTGATAAATTTATAAACATTGGTGTCTGCGTCCGTATGCAACCCTTGCAGTGTAGACGGGAGGCATGCAAATGTAGAATATGATATGGTAGTTCCAGATATTATCAGTGATTGTAAAAAAAATATATTCCTAGAGCTGTTATGAGGAAGGCGAGGTAGGCCCTCTAGTTGTTGCATCGCCGGATCATATTGGATTTCTGGACAGTAACTGGTTCAATCATCTAAATCCTTTTTTTGCATAGGACTCTTTATTCCTATTTCTCTATTATTTGGGTATTAAAAAATCATAATAATTGATTTGCAGATCGGTTTGTTGAACTTTTCAACTAGCTAGCCTTGAGTTTGGTGAGTGTTTATAGGTGAAATGGAGGTGTAGTTGTGGTCAATTTTATATGAACTAGGGCTCGATTTTTCATGTTTCTACGCCAGCAATCGTTGCCTCTGTTGTGCTCTGAGGGATGCTAATCGGTGTTTTCTCTGTTATGCTCTGAGGGAAACCGTTTCAAAAAGCAAAGAACCAGAACGCAATATACTGATGGTTTTAGTAATATTGTTTTTTTTTAATGTTATTATTGTGTATCTCTTAGTCAATTTATTTTTGGATGATAGATTTTGAAATATTTTTATTTTTATATTGATAATTTTAATTTGAATGGTAAATTTTGAAATAATTTGAAAATGTTTAGTGAAGTAAATAATATATTTTTAATCATACTATTCAAATTTATCAAATATTACAAAACAAAATCTACTGTATCTAATATCTATTTGTATACTTAATATCTATTTGTATATTGTGTAAGATCAAAAACTTCAATATAAGCTCTCTACAATTCATATCTAATATTTATGTGTACATTTGTATATTCTTTATGGTAGAAAATTCCAACATAAACTTTTTTAATTCTAGAATTCTCAGTATGTTCATGACTTTGGAGTGAGAACTTAAATGCATATTTGATATAATATTTCTATATTATGTTATAATTTGGACTAACTTAATATATTGTTATTTTCTAAAATACTCTGTTTTGAGTTAAGAGTCATGTCAATTTTCTCAATCAGGTAGTAATTTCAAATGTCAAACTTTATTATTCTAGTGCCCGTTTAAATCCTTTTAAGCCAAATTTTAACGGTTTGAAAAAAAAAGTCACCTATATTTAACAAGCAAATCATGGGAAGCAAATCACCCCATGATGGGAAATTTGCCGGTCACATTCCATCCCTGCTCCCAACACAACAAATAATATTAATATAATTAATTTTACTAATTAAAATTAATTTTAAATTAATTTTTATTTTAATACTATAAATTTAATAATTTTAAATTTATATACTATGATATAATCAACCTTTTAATATTTTCTATATAAATTATCAAATAAAATATAAATTATCATACAAATTATAATCATAATTGCGGTTGTCTCTGTTATTCATTGACGGAACCTTTGAATATTTTATTTAACTTTGGTTGTGAAAAAAACAAAGTACCCTAAAGCGACCGACCAATTGTCTTTGTAATATCGATTTTCATTTTATTGATCATCATGTGTCTTTTTGTGTTTTTTAGATTCTAAAGTATTTTTATTTTTATATTAGTTATTGTATATTGATGATTTTTGTTCAAATTGTAAATTTTAAAATATTTCAAAATTGTTTTGTTTTGATTATTACTGAAGTAAATTATTGATTTTTATTTATATTTATTGAATTTATGAAATATTAAAAAACAGAATTTATAATACTTAATATTCATTGAAATTGTTTTAAATGAAAAATTTCAATATAAACTTTTTGAACTTTATAGCTAATTTTTATTTGTACATGGTTTAAAATGGAAAATTCTAACATAAACTCTTTTGAGTCTAGAATTGTCTACTTGTTAGTGAAAACGGAGTGAACTCTTTTAAGTCTAAAATTGTCTACTTTTCGTGAAAACCTAGTGCACATTTGAACTTATAATTTAAACTGACTCTACAAAGCAATTGAAATAATATATTTTCATCTTCAAAAGTTATCAGTTTTCAATTAAGCTTTATATCAATTCTCACATGAAGTAATTTGAGTTTAGATTTAGCTTTGAATTAGTATTAATTTTATTAATTTTTATTATCATTTTGAAATTGTAGTTGGTTTTGACTGAAATCCTTTTAATATTTCTTTTAATTTTTTTTTAGAAAAAAAGAAAGAAAAACCAAGTATCATATGGTTGTAATATTGATTTTTATATTATGGATAATTATTTGGATTGTACATGTTCAAATACTTTTTATTTTTATATTAGTTAGGATATATTAATTATTTTTATTTAAACTGTAAATTATTAGATATTTTAAAAATATTTTGATTATTAATAAATTAAATAATTGATTTTAATTTATACTTATCAAATAAATGTTACAAAACAAAATATTTTATACTTAATATTTATTTGTACATTGTTTAAAATGATTAACTAACATATATTTGTACACTGTTTAAAATGGAAAACTCCAAAATAAACTTTTTTAAATCTAAAATTTTCTGCTAGTTGATTACTTTGTGGTGAAAACCAAATGCACATTTGATTGCATATCTCTAGAATAGGTTATAATTTTAAGTAACTCAAGTAATATATTTTCATGTTCTAAAGTAATGAGTTTTCAATTCTACATAATATCAATGCTCATAACAAATAACTAGATGGGGTTAATTTCACTAATTAGAATTGGGTTTGAACTTTTTGTTATACTATAAATTTAATAATTTGAAATTTAAATATTATCATATGATTAGGCTTGTAATTTTTAACATATAAATTACCAAATAAAATATAAATTATTATGCAAATTATCTAATTATAAATAACTTTTTACAATTATAAATTTATTTTTTAAAATAAAAAATAACATTTTATAACTATAAATTTATATTATTTTAAAATAAATGTAATTTTATATTATAAAAGGATAAATTGTAAATTTATTATCCACTCTTGGAAAGATGTCGCTATTAACTTTAGCGTTTTTGTTGGCATTCTATTGGTGTAGGTGTAATGCCACATCCATGCTGGACCTATTGATGGAGGAAATAGAATAACCTTCTTTTAGATGGACAATGAGTTCTCCCATATAAAATAATTTGGAAAAACTTTTTATACTTGGTTTTCAAATTAGTGATCGTGGAAAACTAATAAAAGTATGATAGCTGAATTGATGCATTACCAGCGTTTAAGAAGACTATTATTCTGAATAATTGGTGGTTAGCCAATCGAGTTAATTATCTTTAAATAGCTTGTAATGTTGATCTTTACAATAAAAACTCCCTCATAATGTTAACTACTTTTAAATCATGCTTCAAAATCATAGGTGTATCTTTACCTTTATTTAAAAAAAAATCGTGGATAGTGTTAATTTAAAAATTATATATATATATATATATATAAACATTTGATATTCATCTACATTTATAGTTGAAATATTTTAGTATTTTATTTTTCTATTTTCTACTTTTATTACTTTATATTATGTCTAATAGTTTTTTTTAATAGTAATGAGTACATTTTATTATGCACAATGTTAATTCCTTAAAAACAGATGCTAATATTTCATCTCTTATAACCAATATTTCATAAATTTCACAAAGTTCAATATGTCTTGAGAGACTTGAACCGAGTCATGAACCATAGCACTTCTTATAACCAATATTTCATAAATGCCACAAAGGCCAATATGTCTTGAGATACTTGAACTGAGTCATGAACCATAGCACTTTTATCTCTATAATTAGACAAAGTATTAATTAATTAATAATGAATTAATTAATTAATATTTAATATTTAATTATTCTTAATAACCTTTAATAAATAAATAATTAACAATAATATTAGTACTAATATTATTATTAATTATTGATATTATTATTATTATTTTTTAATAATATTATCTAAAAATAATATTAATAATTCATCATAATTAACCGTTGATAATTTATAAATATTTAATAAAAAAATATTAGTGATTAATTATTAATTAATTGACCCTATGGTAAATACTTGTCAACCATGGTCAATGAATAATAATTAATCATTAATCATGGCCAATCATGGTTAATTAATTAACCACCAAGCTTGTGCAACCATGGTTAACCCTGTTCTAATGTCAGATTGTGACAAAGATTGTCTCAATATGAAAATCAACCATGCTCACCCATGGTCTAACGTTGCATTATCACAAGATTGTCTCAATATGAAAATCAACCATGGTAAACCATGTATATTTTAGGGTTTATAACAATTATCTTAAGGTTTATATACATTTGGTTTATAATAGTATTCCCTTGGGTTTAATATTATTTGATTGTGCTTATAATCCCTTGGGGTTTTAGTATAAACCCATTAGGTTTATTATTCCCTTAGGTTTAAAATATATCACTTGGGTTTATCTTCATGGTCAACCTTGGCCAATCATGGTCCAATGTCACAGTGTGACAAATATGGTCTAATTATGAAAATCAAGCATTCTCAACCATTGTCAACCATGGTTAACAATGGTAAATCATTATCAACAAACATCGACCATGGTCAATCATGGTCAACCATGCTCGAATGTCACATTCTGAAAAAGAGTGTCTCACTATGACAATTAGGCACCATCAACCATGTTCAATAGTGGTTCAACGTCACATTGTGACAAAAATGATCTGATTATGAAAATCAACCATCATAAAGCATAGTCAAACATGTTTATTTTAGGGTTTATAATATTTATCTTAGGTTTTATATAAATTGTGTTCATAATATTAATACCTTGGGTTTAATATTATTCGCTTTGGTTTATAATATTAATCACTTGGGTTTAACATTATTCCCTTGGGTTTATAATATGAATCCCTTCGGTTTATTAGTCTAAGGATTCATATACCTAGGGTATAATATTATTCCTACTGTTTATAATATTAAAAATTGGATTTAATATAAATCTATTGGGTTTATAATCATGGTAAACCATGGTGAACCATTGTCCAACATCACATTGTGACAAATATTGTATCAATATCAAAATCAACCATTTCCAGCCATCGTAGCCCATTATCAACAATGTTTATAATATTAATCCCTTGGGGTTGATAATCATGGTCAATCATGGTCCAACGTCACATTGTGACAAAGAATGTCTTAATGTGAAAATAAACCATTTTCAACCATTTTTAGTCATGCTCATCAATGGAAAACCATTGTGAATCATCGTCAACCATGGTCAACGATGGTCCAATGTCACATTGTGACAAATGTAGTCTTCATATGAAAATCAACAATGGTTAACCACAACAGTCCAACATCGCATTATGATAAAGTTTTTCTCAATATGAAAATCAACCATGGTAAACAATGGTCAACCATGTTTATTTTAGTGTTTATAACATTAATATTAGGGTTTACATACTTTGGGTTTTTAATATTAATCCCTTGAGTTTAATATTATTCTATTGGGTTGATAATTTGTTGGGATTTTAGTATTAAATCCTTGTGTTTATTATTAACTTGGGTTTATAATCTCAATCCCTTGGGTTTATTAGTCTAAGGGTTCATATACCTAGGTTATAATATTAATCATAGGTTTTATACTATTAGTCCTCCAATTCAATATAAATCTCTTGAGTTTATAACCATGGTCAACCATGGTCCAACGTCACATTATGACAAAAATGTCTCCATATAAAAATCAACCATGGTCAACCATTGTGACAAAGATTGTCTCAATATGAAAACCAACCATGGTAAACTATGGTCAACCATTCTTATTTTAGGGTTTATAATATTTATCTTATGGTTTATTTACCTTGGGTTTATAATATTAATCGCTCGGGTTTAATATTCCTAGAGTGTAATATTATTCATAGGTTTTATAATATTTATCCTTGGTTTTAATATAAATCCCTTGGATTTATAATCATCGCCAACCTTGGTCAATCATGGTCCAACATCACATTGTGACAAATATTTTCTGAATATGGAAATGAGCCATTGTTAACTATCATCAACCATGGTAAACAATTGTAAACCATTGTCAGTCATCGTCGAACATGGTTAATCATGATCAACGATGCTCCAGTGTCACATTGTGACAAAGATTGTCCCAATATGAAAATCAACCATGGTCCAAAATCACATCGTTACAAATATTGTCTCAATATTAAAATAAACCATGGTAAACAATAGAAACCCTGTTTATTTTAATGTTTATAATATTTATCTTATTCTTTATACACCTTGATTTTATAATATTAATCCCTTAAGTTTAATATTATTCTCTTAGGTTTATAAGCCCTCGGGTTCTTAGTATTAACCCCTTGGGTTTATAATATCACTTCCTTGGGTTTATGAATATAAGGGTTCATATTCCTAAACAAATATTGTCTCAATATGAGAATGAACCATGGGAAACTATTGTCAACTATTATCAACCATGGTCAACAACGGTAAAAAATTGTTAACAATTGGTAAACGATTGTCAGCCATCGTCAACCATGGTCAACTATCATCCAATTTCACATTGTGAAAAATATTGTCTCAATATGAAAATAAACCATGGTCAAGCATGTTCCAACATCACATTGTGACACAGTTTCTCTCAATATGAAAATCAACCATGGTGAACCATATTTATTATAGGGTTTGCCATATTTACCTTAGGGTTTCTATACCTTTGGTTTATAATATTAATCCCTTCGACTTAATATTATTCCATTGGTTTTATAATCCCTTGGGGTTTTGGTATTAACCCTGTGGGTTTATTATTCCATTGGGTTTATAATATCAATCCCTTAGGTTTATAATATCAATCCCTTGGGTTTATTAATCTAAGGGTTCATATACTTATGGTATAATATTATTAATTTGGTTTAGAATATTAATCCTTGAGTTTAATAGAAATAAGTTGGGTTTATAATCATTATAAACTATGGTAAATAAATTTCCATCTTCACATTGTGACAAAGCTTGTCTCAATAGGAAAATCAACCATTGTCAATAATAATCCACCATCGTCTATAATGGTAAACCATTTTCAACAATGGTAAACCATTTTAAACCATCATCAACCATGGTTATTCATGACCAAACATGATCCAATATCACATTGTGAAAATTTTGGTCCCAATGTGAAAATAAACGATGGTTAACCATGGTCAACCATGATCTAACATTGCATTGTGACAAATATGGTCTCAATATAAAAATTGACTATTGTAAAACATGGTTACACATGTTTATTTGATGGTTTATAATATTTATATTAGGGTTTATATATCTTGCGTTTATAATATTAATCCCTTTGGTTTAATATTATTCCATTGGGATTATAACCTTGGGGTTTTAGTATTAACCCCTTGCATTTATTATTCCCTTCGGTTATAATATCTATCCCTTTGGTTTATTAATCTAAGGGTTCATATTCCGAGGGTATAATATTATTCATAAGGTTTGTAATATAAATCCTTGGGTTTAATATAAATCCCTTTAGTTTATAACCATGGCCAACCTCTGTCAATAATAGTCCAACATAACATTGTGACAAAGATATTTTCAATATGAAAATCAACCATTGTCAACCATGATCAACAATTATAAAGCATTGTCAGCTGTCGTCGACCATGGTAAATCAAGGTAAACCATGGTTCATTGTCACATTGTGACAAATATTGACTCAATATGAAAATCAATCATGGTCAGAAATCTCATTGTGACAAAGATTACTTCAATATGAAAATCAACCATGGTCCAAAATTGCATTGCGACAAAGACTGTTTCAATATGAAACTCATCCATGTAAAGCATAATCAACCATGTTTAATTAGGGTTTATAATATTTGCTTTAGGGTTTATATACCTTGATTTTATAATATTAATCCCTTACGTTTATTATTATTACCTTGGGTTTGTAACCCATTAGGGTTTTAGTTTTAACCCCTTGGTTTTATAATATCAATCCCTTCGGTTTATTAATGTAAGTTTTCATATTCCTAAATAGAGATTGTCTCAATATGAAAATCAACCATGGTATACCATTTTCAAATACTATCAAACATTGTCAACAATGGTAAACAATTCTCAACAATGGTAAACCATTGTCAACCATCGCCAACCATGGTCAATCATGCTCCAATGTCACATTGTGACAAATATTGCCTCAATATGAAAATCAATCATGGTATAACAACGCATTGTGACAAATTTTGTCTCAATATGAAAATAAACCATGGTATAACATGGTCAAACATATTTATTATAGGGGTTATAATATTTATCGTAGGGTTTATATACCTTTCATTTATAATATTAATCTCTTGGGCTTAATATTATTCCATTGGGTTTATAATCCCTTGGGGTTTTAGTAATAACCCCTAGTGTTTATTATTCCTTTTATTTTATTAATATAAGGGTTCATATACCTAGGTTATAATGCTATTCATATGGTATATAATATTCATCTTTAGGTATAATAAAAATATGTTGGGTTTATAATCATGGTAAACCATGGTGAACCATATTCCATCTTGACATTGTGAAAAAGTTTGTCTGAATATGAAAATCAACCATTGTCAACCATCATCCAGCATCGTCAAATATGGTAGACCAATGCCAACAACGGAAAACCATTGTCAACCTTCATCAACCATGGTCCAATGCCAAATTGTGACAAAGGTTATCTCAAGATGGAAATCAAACATTGAAACCATAATGTAATGTATCATGGTGACAAATATGGTCTCAATATGAAAATTAACCATGGTAAACTATGGTCAACCATGTTTATTTTAGGGTTTATAATATTTATATTAGTGTTTATATATATTTGGTTTATAATATTAATCCCATGGGTTTAATAGTATTCCCTTAGGTTTATAATATCAATCCCTTGGGTTTATTGATCTAAAGGTTCATATTCCAAGGGTATAATATTATTCATAAGATTTTCAATATTAATCCCTGGGTTTATAATCATGGTCAACCATGTTCAAACATCACATTGTGAAAAATATTGTCTCAATATTAAAATCAACCATGGTCAACCATGTTCAATAATGGTAAATGATTCTTAACGATGGAAAACCATTTTTATTCATCATCAACCATGGTATAATTTCACATTATTACAAATATATCTCAATATGAAAATAAACCATGGTTAACCATGGTTAACCATGGTCCAACGTTGCATTGTTACAAAGTTTGTCTCAATATGAAAATAAACCATGGAAAATCATGTATATTTTAGGGTTTATAATATTTATCGTAGGGTTTATATATGTTGGGTTTATAGTATTAATACCTTAGATTTAATATTATTCCCTTGGGTTTATAATCCCTTCGGGTTTTAGCATTAAATTGTTAGGTTTGTTATTACTTTAGGTTTATAATATCAATCCATTCGGTTTATTAATCTAAGGGTTGATATACCTAGGGTATAATATTATTCATAGGGTTTATAATTTAATCCTAGGGTTTAATATAAATTCCTTGGGTTTACAATAATTGTCAACCATCCTCCAATGTCAGATTGTAACAAATCTTGTCTCACTATGAAAATCAACAATGGCCCAAGATTGCATTTTGACAAAGATTATCTTAATATGAAAATAAAAAATAGTAAACCATCTCCAACAATGTTTATTTTAGGGATTATAATATTCATCTTAGCATTTATATACATTGGGTTTATAATATTAATCCCTAGGGATTTTAGTACTAATCCTTTGGGTTTATTATTCCCCTCGGTTTTTAATATCAATCCCTTGTGTATATTAATACAAGTGTTCCTATTCTTAGGATATAATATTGTTCAAATAGTCTATAATATTAATCGCTTAGGTTAAATATAAATCTCTTAGGTTTATATTAAAATATATAAATAACATAATTAGTCACAGGGTTGATAATATTTATCCCTTCAATTCAATATATAAAATATTGGGTTTATTCTTAAATATTAATCCATTCGGTTCAATATAAATATCTTGGAGTTTAATTTTTGGGTTTTTAATATTGGGTTTAATATTAGCATTTATAGCAGTTAGTTTAATAATAAGGTTTAAAGTATTGGGTTTATAATATAAGGTTTTTAAAATTTTATTTATAATATAGCGTGCTTAATATATAGGGTTTAATATACATGGTTTATAATTATTAATAATCTCTTTGCTTTATTAATTTCTAATATTTATAATAGTAATCATAAGGGTATATAATATTAATCCCTTGGGTTTACTAATCACTTGAATTTATAATTCTAATAATATCTTGTTTTTATAATATTAATAATCCCTTGGGTTTATAATATTAATCCTTAAGGTTATTAATCCCTTGGGATTATAATATTAATAATATTATTCATTTACAATATTAATCATAAGGGTTCATAATATTAATCCATTGGGTTTATTAACCGGTTGGGATTTTAATATTAATAATCATTTGGATTTATTAATCCTTTCAGCTTACATATATTATTATGTTATGTTATAATATATTTTAGTTTGAAAATGTGAAGTTTTTTTCCAAAAGAAAAAAAATGAACTTTTTATAAACATGATAAAAAGTTACATATCATATGCCCAAGCAGTCCTTTTGCTGTATGATTGAGCATCATAATGTTCTGCAAGAAGGGATATTCTTCCTGCCTTTAGCTAAGAGAGATATATCTTCCTGAGCATAGTGTGAGCCTCCTCTAATGAGGAAAAAAACTCCCTTCCTCAGCATCATCAAAAAAGATCCAACAGTTTTCCATATGTTTAAAATTCATGGTAAAAAAACAGCATCAAGAATCTTTTTCTGGGGTCTCCTCTATCGAGGATAAAAAACCCAAAACAGAAAAAAAGATGCACAAGTCATGCATGAAACTCAAAACAAATTTACAAAAAAGAAACCCTTTCAGTTGTATACAAAAAGAAACTGCTTTGACCAATCTGCTAAATATTCATAGCGATGCAATCCATACATAAGGAGGCTGGTCCGAGACATGGATTTCTCCATTGACTTCCTCAAATATTTTCCAACTACCCAGATTTTGTTGTAGACCTTCTTTAGAAAGCCTGTCTGCTGAATCATTGCGCTCCCTGTAAATGCGGCGAATAGAAAAAACATTAAAAGACAACTTTAAATTCTGAATTTCTTCTAATAAAGGATACAAGATATAATTTTGACATCTACTTTGATAATTTTTCCATTTGATGGAATTTAAAGAATCCCCAAAAATATGAACTGTGAAGATGTTCCTGTGTATAAGCCAGCATAAGAGTAGCTTTAGAGCAGATAATTCTGCATAGTTATTTGTGCCGTTGCCTAAACCCACATATGCTTTTAGAGTATGTCTTTCATTCAAATGGATGATTATTCCTGCTCTAGCTTTGTTATTCTGAGAAGCCCCATCAAAATAAGCCCATGGCACTCCTTCCTTGATTTGTTCCTCTTTAACCTCTCTGGGCATCCTTTCTTCCTCTTAATCGGGGATGTTTGAGTAAATAGAGGTACATTGTATGGAAATTAAGTCAACAGGGGTTTCCTTGTCAAGAAAGATGCTTCTGTTCCTGGCAATCCAAATGCCCCAAGAAATAATTGGAGGCAAATTCCACAATTTCCCGTTTGAATATAAGTGCCACCATTTGTGCCATACATCAAAGATGTTTTCCCCTTCCCAGGCTACTAGTTTTTGAATAAGCTTCTCAACCTCCACCCACACTTTTTTCACTACAGGATAGTCAATAAAAAGGTGTGTTATAGTTTCAGATTCATTTTTGCACAGAGAGCATCTTTCCGGTCTTGACTTATACCTGGCTTGGAGGATGTCCCATGTAGGGACTTTTCGTTTTAGAATACACCAGAAGAAGAGTCTGGCTTTCGCGGGGCATTTTAACTTCCATAATGACTTTGCCCACCATTCTGGATCTCCCCAACCTTTCTTTGACATGATGAACTTGTATCCAAATTTTGGGGAATAGGATCCAGAATCTGCGTGAGCCCACACCAGATGATTTGGTCTGTCTTTAACCCTTACATTTGATCTAGAGAGTTCTTGTATATAGACCTTCCAATCGTTCCACCAATGTGGACAAAGGTTCAATTCCTCTCCTGATTTCCAAGCTTGTCCCGAGATGGATGAGTTACCAATTTTCTCTACCTGATTTAGGAAAAGAATTCCTTTTGATTCTAGGTGCCTGATCAAGCTTGGGGGCAAAGAAAATTTTCCATTACACCCCACCCATGGGTCTCTTCCTATTCGAATATTTTCTCCATTTCCAATCTGCCATGATAAGCCCTGCTCAATAATCTTGAATGCCTCTATAGTCGCCTTCCAGAATACCGACACATTTCCTCCTTTCTTATTGGGGTTTCGGATCCAATCTTCTAGAGGGGTGGGGTCGATGTATTTCCGCTTAACCACTTTCGTCCGGAGGTTTTCCAAGTTGATAATTCTCCACCCTGATTTAGCCGCTAGGGAGGATCCGAAAGTAGTGAGGTATTTTATACCCCACCCTCCCCATTCTTTCGGTCTTGCCACTTTTTCCCAGGCAACCCAGGGGAGTACCGAATCCTCCTTTGATCCAGCCCAGAGAAATCTACTACAAATTCTTCTTTTCCTTTCCATAATTCCTTTAGGGACCCAGGTTAGCATAACCAAGTATACTGGAATTGCTAATAGGACTGATTTGATTAAAGTTAGCGTTCCTGCTCTAGAAAGCTACTTGAAGCTCCAATGAGATATTTGGGCTTCAATCTTTGATAAAAGCCAATTCCAGTCTTGTTTCCTATATTTATCCGGCTTCAACCAAAACCCCAGATATTTGAAAGGATCTTCGAGCTTATAAACATCAAGGGGTAGAACTGCGGTAATTTGGATTTTCTCTTTCCTGATAAAGCCTTCTAGAATGAGCTGATATTTCCTATAGTTCACTTGCATCCCTGTAGCTTTCATGAAAATGTCAAGAATCTTCTTGATCTCCTTGATTTCTGACTGACTCCCATTACTGAAAAGTAGTATGTCATCAACAAAGAGAAGGTGCAAAATGTACAAGTTTACTACTACCTCCAAACCTTTTAAGATTCCTTCCCTTTTGGCTTTTAGTATTAATTGACTCAATCCTTTTGGTACCAAAAGGACGAGCAAAGGGGATAAAGGGCATCCTTGTCTTAGCCCTCTTTTCCCTTTGAAGAAAGGAGAGGCTGCTCCATTAATAAGGACCGCATAATTGACACTGGTTAGAAATCCCATGATCCAGTTGATAAAGTCAACTTTAAAACCCAGATGTGTTAACAACATCTGGAGATAGGTCCAGCTGATTCTGTCATAGGCTTTTGACAAGTCAATTTTCACCACTACTCCTTTTCTTTTCATCTGTTTAACACTATGGATGGTCTCTTGAGCCACCCCAATGGCTTCATGAATTTGGAGACCATCCAAAAATTCAAACTTTTCATTTGAAATGCATCTAGACAGAATTGGCTTTAGATGGACAACAATCACTTTTGCTATAATTTTATAAATGCTATTACAAAGAAATATAGGCCTGAAATATTCAAACGATTCTGGATCTTATTTCTTAGGAATAAGGGCTATAAAGGTTGAGTTAAATGTAGAATAGACCATTCCTTTTCTCCTGGATTCCTCAACCACCTCTGTTAATTCAGATCCAATCTGATCAAAGAAATGCTGGAAGAGTTCCATAGGCCACGCATCCGGCCCAGGGCTTTTGTCTTTGTCCATAGATTTTATAATACTCTCAAATTCCTCTTTTGTGACCTCTCCCATCAAACTCTGTACTTCTTCCTCCTCCACATACCGGGGAAAAAATTGGGTTGTTCTGATAACCTCTGCTAATGTTGACTCCCCTTGATTAGAGAATAGCTTTTGGAAATGGTTTCTCCCCATGTTCGAGAGAGATTCAAAAGAACTAGCCTCCCTACCTTCCTCATCCTTTAACTTCTAGATGGTATTTGTTATCTTCCTCCTTTTTGCATAATTTTGAAAAAAAAAATTGTTTTCATCTCCAGCCTTCAGCCAGATTGCCCTGATTTTCAACCTCCATTCCTCTTCTCTGTCTAGAAGTATTTTACTTCTCAATTTTTCTAGCAGCAAGATCCTTTCCTTTGACTCCTGAGATTCATAGCCATTTGATTCAGGTTTTTCCAATTTCCCAAGCTCCAAATTGATATTGATTAAATATTCATTTTGTTTTTGCTTCCTCTTCTTAGCCCAATCCACAGTGGCCTTCTTCAATATTTTCAAATTCTCCATGAACATAAAGCTCTTGTCCTCCAAGGCGTTCCTAAACGGAGATTGCCAAGTTTCTTTGAATATCTTTTGGAAAAATTCCTCCTGCATCCAGGATGCGTTGAATTGGAAGGGGGCAGCCGGCTTAGGGGGGGGTTTTGATAGCTCAAGAAGGACTGGAAAATGATCCGAGTTTCCCCCCTCTCCCACCCATTGCCTGAAAACTAGAATCTTGGAAGCTAGATCTTCACCTAGAAGAAAACGATCTAATCTTTTTGCTATTCTAGCTTCACCTGTTCTATGGTTCCTCCATGTAGGTTTTAATTTCAACAGGTTTACATCTATCAAGTTATGCGAAGCAAGGACATTCAAGAAGAAATCTGATAGAGAATCTTCTCTAGCTGAAGGTCCCCAAGTCTCGGCATTCCCAATTGAGAAATTTAGATCTCCTCCTATCACCATATTTGGACTTCTTATCACTGATTTAGACAGGAGATTATTCCAAAAGAGACTCTCTCCTAGCATTCCCCATAAATATTTAAAATCGTTATAGAGAAGCCAAAATCAGGGGACATAGCTTCTATCCCCAACAAATGATCCCTCCCCCATATGTTTACTAGTTTCAGTCTTCCTTCTCTGAAGCCAATAGCCAGGCCTCTCGAGTGGCCAACAGAATCCAAGGTTTGAAAATTCCAACCCGGGAGAGTAGAAAAAAGAGATGACGAAACTTCTGTGCTCCTGCCTAGAGTCTCTTGTAACATGAGTACATATGGGTTACAACGCTGAACCATCTCCTTCAAAGCCATTTTTTTGGGTTTACTGGCTAAACCCCTACAGGTCTAGGAGAGAAATATCATTTTGTCACTCCCTCACAGGGTTTCGCCACTCTAAACACCCCAGGAATTGACAATTTTTTACCATCCACCACGTCAAATTTCGCTTTCACCTGAGCCTTAGACAGGTAA
Organism: Pinus albicaulis; assembly: GCA_034641835.2. Classification (NCBI taxonomy): domain Eukaryota; kingdom Viridiplantae; phylum Streptophyta; class Pinopsida; order Pinales; family Pinaceae; genus Pinus; species Pinus albicaulis. The sequence continues at coordinate 1,656,535,343 of CM076584.1, read as the reverse complement.
GACTTCCTAATCCTAGGTTTCCTCAAAGAGGCTTGGGAAGTATCCATGCATAAACCTTCGACTGGCTCTCCTGAAACAGGTTTTTTGTCAAGGGAGTACAGATTATAATGGCATGCCAGTTTGGAAGGAGATGTTTTCACTTCACAGATTTCATTCGGAATCTCTTCACAGTTCAGGTTTATTTTAGGAATAGATGAAGTGATGCTATCAAATCGAGTGTGTAGATCAGATGAATGACTATGAGAATTTTAATTTAGGCATGCATATTTAACTTCACAAGAAGGAAAACAAGAGTGCATACCCATCTTGTCTTCAAGGAGGCTTGCAGTCGATTCTTTTGTGATTTCCGAGGCAACATTCCTGGTTCCAATAGGTGTTCCTTCTGCAATCTCCAGGCACGGGATCTCCTTATGAGTCTGCTTCGAAGAAATCTCCTTCTCACTCCTATCCACCTACATGGCATCCTCTTCTTGAGCCTTCTTATGCCTAGAATATTTTTATTTTTTGGCTATTACCACCTCCTCCTCGGCTCTCTTATGTTTCCTTCTGCAACGAAAACCCAATGGGCAGTCCCTTGCTAGATGGCCATACACATGGCATTTGTGACATCTGAATGGCATATCTTCGTAGTCCAATGGCTGGTCAAAAATGAGGTCTCAGTACTGGAATTTGATATTTTCCATAAGACCTTCTCTGGGGTTAAGAATAACCAAAATCCGTGCCATGGCCTTATTCTTTGTTTCAATGAAAGACATATCGACTTCCAAATAAGTGCCGAGCATATTCCCTATGGACCTAAAAATTGAATCCACCCAAAGGAAAGGAGGCAGACCAAGAACTCGAACACAGACCGGGAAAGATTCAACCTTTTCTCGCTGTGCATCAAACAATGGAGTCCATCGCCTGAAAAGTACAGGATGGTTGACAAAGGCCCAATTTTTCCCCATAACCCAGTCTGCCATTTCCTTCTTCTCAAATTGCACAATGAACCATCCTTTTGCCAGAACTAATACCTTGAAATTTTTTTCTGGGGCCGCCTGTCATTGTTGAGCCACCCAATTTTGGATGAATTGAGCAGAATACTTTTTACCCCTCACTCGTCCTACCAAAGTGCATTCGGCCACCCCAATAGCTTCCTCTATTTGGACATCCATCCCCAGCACTAGATTTGCTTCGATCTCCTTTTTCTTGATAAATTTTTGTTTCTTCCTTTTCTCCCCGTTTTGCCTCTTGCCTGAGACCTCCCCCCTACCTTGTGTGACAACAGCACCATTTTCCGCTTCTGCTTGCTGCGAATAATCGTTCTTGTCTACTAGCGGATTTTCTGAGGGAGTCTCTATAGCAATGATTTCCACATTGCCCCTGTTTCTGGTTCGTTTGTCAACATCCTTTTCTAGTCCCACCTCTCTTGACTGCTTAATAGTTTCGAAACTCGGATCTTCCTTCTTTAGACCCGATCCCTCTCCAGATCTTTCTTCCACCAATCTAGAAATCATGCTGGGGTTTATTAAATCTCTTGCAATAGAGGATCTAGTTACGACCGGCGATCTTCCTACCTCAACCGACCCTAGGTCAGTTTTGAACCCTCCTCCCGGGCTATGCCAACTCCAGCCTTTTGATCCATGACCGAGTACCACATATTCAAGACCTCCGGTAAAAGAAAAAGTAGGAAGGAGGGATTTGGAATTACTTACTTGGAGATAGCTAGGTACAACTGCCTGAGGGTAACCCTCCTTCTGAATTCTCGATTTCTGGGGTTTGAATTGGCTAAGAGCCTCCTGATTTCTCTGCACGGTCAACCCCAAGCTTTCTTCCAGCAATCCGATTGAAGGCCTGTTCCTCCACGAATCTTGCAGATCTGGTTCCGGTTTCAAGATCCCATGGTGGCCGCTTGTCCCAAAGAACCGCTCAATATTATGTGTCGTTAAATCCTTCCCCCATACCGACAGAATGTCTTCCGGCTCAGGGTCGAGTTCAACAGCCTCACTAGGGTTGAGCATGTTTAATGCAACAGATTAAATGCTAAACCAGGCAAAAGGACCGTTCCCGGATCTAGCAACAGGGTAAATACCTCGAGTAATTTGGAGAGAGTGACAGCTATGGTGACTGGAAGACAGCGTCTAGGCACTTTCCTATTGTTGAGATCGAGAAATCAACATAAGCGTCCTCGTTTCAAGGTGATCCATCTGTTCCCTGCCAGATGTCTTCATCTGATGCCCTGATCTACCACCTGTTCCTCCCATCCTCACCAGTTTGAAAATGTGAAGTTGGGTTACACTTTTTTCCCAAGCCAAAACAATTTTTCTGTTTAGAATTTCATTTTACAATTAAAAAAAAAAATTGACAAAAATTTTATTAGCTTTCTATTACTTATTTTTTGGAATTTTTTTATTTAAATTTGATATGTCAATATAACATTTCTATGAGTGTGTGTTCTTTAAAAATCAAATGATTCATAAAAAATCATGTTCAAACGTGTCGGTGTATTATTTGAAAACTTTGTGTTTTTGAGAAAAAAAATGTGTAGCAACAATCTAGAAAGAGTCTACTTTGGTATCATTATATTTACAAAACTAACTGATGTAGATCATAATTACTAGAATTTTTTGAACTGATCCAATATGAAAAAACTTCATACTTTGAATATATTTCAGCGCGTGTGAAGTTATAAACTAAAAATCTAAAAAATACTCATTACAAGCGACGTACCAATGTAATGCACCATAATTTTTTCAATTTTTTTAAAATCGATTTCGGAAGGTACAAAATTTTAATTTCATTGAATCATAATGACCTTCATAAATTTTGCAAATGCTTGCCTTGATTCTGACAGTTAATTCATGAAGTTTGATGGAGTTTAATCATTTCAAAATTTGAAAAAATGTGTTCAAAGCTAAGTTGTTGCGTAGTTGTAGACGTGTTAGTTTGAGTGAACTTTTAAAATCATTCAGCGAATTTTTTTTTTTTCTACTCCTGCCTGTTAATTCTAACAACAAACAATTTCTTTCGAATTTTTTATAGAAGTTTAGCCAAACTTTTTCTCGCAAATTACATTGGCCGGAAAAATGAATGAAACCCCTCCAAAAATATATTTCGCAGCTATATAAATAGCCGAAAATAGAATTATTACTTTTGCATATTTTCACACATTTCTTCATTTGGGCTGATTTTACAAAGGACTTTTTTTCGGCTTAATTTTCAAAGAACTCTTTTTCGGCTAAATTGTCAAAGAACAATTTTTGCAGGCCTTTTTTAAAGTGACAATTTTTTAGAGGTTTTTTGGGCTTAATTTTCAAAGGCCATTCTTTGGAGGTATTTTTTTTAAGTGACATTTTTTTAGAGGGTTTTTCGGCTTAATTTTCAAAGGAAATTCTTTGGAGGTATTTTTTAAAGTGCATTTTTTTAGAGGTTGGGTTTAATTTTCAATGGACATTTTTTGGAGGTATTTTTTAAAGTGAATTTTTTTTAGAGTAAGTGTTTTCGCCTTAATGATTTTTTAAAGTGAGTTTTTGTCTAATTTTTTTAATGAATTATTTTTGGAGGACTTGGAAGGAAATATTTTGAGCTTCATTTCATTTTTAAAAGACATTTTTTTGGCGGAATTTTAAAGTAAGTGTTTTGGGTTGAAGTATGTCTTTTGTGAACAAATTTTAAAATGTTTTTTTTTTTTTTTTTTTTTTTTTTTAATTAAATCTTTTGCAATGTTTTTTTTAATTGAGTTTTTGTCTAAATTTTGATGTAGTGAGTTTTTTTTACAGGATTTTGAAGCAAATATTTTGAGTTTCATACTAAATTTTCATGGGAAATCGAAGGAATTGCTAGAGAAAATATGATTGAACAAGATAACCTGACGAACGTAGAAAAGAAGGGAGAGAATATTACTAAAAAAATAGAGAAGAACAATCAAATATTGAAAGGGAAAATCAACCTCAACTAGAAATTGAAGTGGGTATGTAATTGTAAGTATTATAAATTTGATATTTTAAATTTGGCTAATGTATTGTGAAGCTTAATTTTTATTTTATCAACTAATTTGAAAAATATTTTGCAATGTAAATAGAGAGAGATATTCCTTAAAACATTGATGATGAGATAGATAATTTTGAAAGAGAAAGCGAAAGAGATTTTTAACCAATGATTGAAGATGTTGAAAATGTTGAAAGAAATTCAAGTGAAGAAATTGAATCACTAGGTATCTATATATATGTTGAATGTGTATTATCGAAATTATACATATTTATTAATTTAAGTATTTACTAAATATGTACACTCATTATGTACATTTAATTCTACTATGTATAGATGAAATCAATATCGATGATGAGATGTTAGAAAATGTTGACACTCACACATATGGAGTTAAAAAAGTTGACCATGTTATGCGATATCGTGTTAAGCACATTATTGATTCGTACTTCAAAGATGAAACTGTGGCAATTCAAGCCCAAATGTTGAAAATTATCTTAACATCAAAGAAATTAAAAGAAATGAAATGAAAATTCTCTTAACATTATTGGGTATTCGAAAATCAATAAAAGATAAAAAAAAAAGTGAAGGAAAATGTGATACAAAATACAAATAATTCTCTAAAGTCAATTGGAAGATCTATAAAGTAAAGTACTTTAGATGCACATAGAGAAATACAAATGACAGTGTTTTCATTAAGTACTAAAGAGAATCTCTTGGTAAAATATATGGCACAAGAATGAGGAACCTCACGAAAACATTTTCACTAACATCGGAAATTTCAATTGAAAATAGATGTAAATGATGAACTCTCTTGTTGGACAGTTATTAATAGGAAACCATGCAAAGATATACCTGGAGAAGATGTTAAAAAAATAATATATGAATATTGGATGTAAAATTCATGTGTTTCACCAAAATAAATGGATGTGATGTGAAGAATAATAACACAGAATCAGTACGAAGAACATGCCAAACATTTCTTGGAAACCACTCAGATTCTGTTGTTCAACAAGTTCATAGAAGAGAATCGTGAAATTAATGTCTCAATTAGTGCTTTTGTGCAACAAAAACCATGGTATGTTAAACCTCTCACTGTACATGACACTTTTTATTGTCATTATCATGTGGACTTTCAGTTATATTATGACACATTCCTTAATTTTGGTAAATTTGTTTGGAAAGATTCACCTCTTCCTTCCACTATCCATGATTTCATATGTCAAATTCTATGTGGAATAGAAATCCATGAATTATTTTACCAAAAGAAATGTGTTGGTGGTAAAAAATGCAATGATTGTGGAAATTTGACTAAATTTCAAAGAAAATATCTTACTGATACAAATGATCAATCATTTTCCAACATAAAAGTGAAATGGAAGATATATGAATATATTCATACATTGATTGATTCAAATAGTACTACAAGTGTTAAAAGAATTGATTTCCAAGAAGAATAATTTTTTTTGATAGATTTTTTGAGAAAGTTTGAGGCAAAAATTTATCAATTCACCAAGAATTCCCATAGAGCTTGATGGTAGGGCTTGCAATTCAAAAAATCCCATGAATTTTTTCCATCAGGGACCATTTTTTCAATAGTTAGTTTTACAGAGAACTAGACACGTGTTTCACAAAAAGAAATACAAAGTCAATACTATCATTCTGAATAGGTCTCCATGCTTTTTCATATTCTATATAGACATGTTGAACAAAATGTTGGTCATATAGAAAGAACCAGTGAAAATCGACATGTTATTAAATAATATCACTTTTATATCAGCGACGATTGTACATATGATACATCTTTTGTACAACATTGGTTTGAAAAGATTTATGACTCCTTGAAAAGTTGTGAAATAAAATTCAATGAACATTGGATATGGTCACATGGATGCGCAGGTAAATTCAAATATTCATGATTATTCTTTTGGTTGGGTCTTCTTCATATGAAAACATGCATTCAACATTGTTGGAATTTCTTTGAGATTGGTCATGTAAAAGGAGAAAATGATGGTGTAGAGGCAAGTAAAAAATGAGCACTTTGAAGATATCAAATGGGCCACTATGCAAACCGGCTTGTCTCAGTTGAACAAGTTGTTCAATGGTGCATCACTGCATTAGGCCATGAGACTAACCTATCAGGGGAAGTAAGAAGGTACATGTACATGTATATATATATATATACACACACACACACAAATTAACTTGCATATATATATATATATATATATATATATATATATATATATATATATATATGATTTAACTTTTATCGCATTTCTAATTTTAAACATTATTTATCACAATGATTATCTTTGATGGTATTTTGAATAACATATTTATATTCTTGTTTGAATATTCCATATAGTTTTTTTTGGTATACTGGGGTCTAGGATGTAGATATATCGATTAGAGATGACATTGAAACAATAAAAGGGACTAAAAAATTGCACTCAATTAAAACAAAGTTGTACCAAAATGTATTTTCATTTGATAAAAGAAAATATTCTTGTTTTTGTCATGTTTGCATAGACAACATAGAATCCAATGATTTTTGTGAAAAAAAAATATGTGTAAAAGATTGGCAACATACATAACTAAATACAAAGGTGAAAATGTCCATTGCAAACTTTGAAGAAATGTAATCACAGGAGACTCTAGTATCATCGAAACGTGATCGAGTTTCTGATCTCGTTAGAAAAGGTATCATTTCATTTTCTTTCAAATGATAGAATTTCATTTTTTGAGGTTTATGTTTATGTTAACACATAGTAATGAAAAATAACTATTTTGGTGGCTTTGGTATGTATCCTATTGAATTTGATTTGTTACTTTATTTTATGATCATTGTTATGTTGTGAAAAAAATTGTAGGCTAATCAATGATTATTTCATGCTTTTGTTTCTCTATTTTAGGATAGCACTAATACTTTTATTCTAGAGGAAAAATCTCTCTTTTCCCTTCCATGAAGGTATCTTAGATACATTGCGATTGTATGCCTCACAGTGTCAACTTCCTTGCTAGTTTTAAATAATTTTTGTATAATATCTTGTGTCGATAACTGTAGTAAAGAAAAAATCCTAAGAATAATTGAAACCGACCGTATTTCCTAGTTGGCGTGCCTAATCCAAATAGTGTGATGTCTAATTGGGACATCATAAAATGGAGACCCCCTTGGTTGAAGGATTTCCAACACCATAAAAAATTGGCGCAAGAAGGAGGCCAGGTTATAAGATGAGATTGTTGAGCCTACATAGAATTTATTATATTGAATGTATCATTCCCAAATCATACTCCCACGATTTTTTTCTAATAGATCCAATGTTAAAATTTCAATCCTCATGGAATATTTTTTCAACATGTACCAAATAAAGTTCGATGGTGATGGTGTAACATCCATATCCGAGCATACATCTCAACTCTTTAAGTTTTGATATTTTTATGAAGTGGATTGTGAATATGTTTCTTGTAAATTATTCACCCTTACACTTGAAGGTCAAGTTATGTTGTGGTGTCATACCTTACTAGCTTCTTCCATTCATTGATTTTAAAAACATCTCAAGGATCTTCATCAAGACTTTGATAGGTATTATTAGCGATATGTTTATAAAATAATTAATCAACATATAATGGAGTTTGATGAATCAATTGAGTATTTATCTAATATATATCTTCATTTGTGTTATGAATTTCCTGAAAAATATATGGATCGGTATTTCTTCAAAGAAAGGTTTTATAACTTGGTTCAAATATCCCTAAAAAAATATAAATATGAATACTTGGTTAATAAAAATCTCCCAACTTTTATTAATCATGGGATAGTTCCAATCTCAGAGAAGGAATATATTGTTCCTTTTTTCCCTTATCCTCCTTCCTTTTCATTGTCTAACAAGATAGTATTTAGTGTTATTGTTGAAGTTGAGAAATCCGAAAATAAAATTGTTAATCCTCCTCTTCCATATTATTTTGCTTCCCATGGTCAAGATCTTATTCTTGAAAAAATTAAATGTCCTAATAAATCTATAGAGCTCAAGGTGAATATTCATCCCTTTACATCTAAATATCACCTAAATATTGAACCCAATACCATTAAAGGTGTTGTTTCTTCAAGAAATACCTATCATACTCTATCATATACATCTCATTGCCCTTTATACCTTGAGTTGATTGATCAATCTACTCAACTAGACAATTCTTCAGATACTTTTGATTTTTAAATTTTTGGTACAAATTGTGATTAGGTAAAAGGTGGTCAAATTCCATAGGTAAGGGGATAGGAGTGTGAATATTATCTTAATCTATCTTATCTCTTTAAAAATCCTATGTGTGAAGATGATGCTTCGTCATTCTTGGATGATTTATAATATAGTGATCTCGCCAGTAAATAAAATGAACTCAATATGTTTAATAAACCCAAATTCTTGGGTGAAAATCATCTGGATTAAAATCACCTCATTAATGTACATGTTGAAGAATTCCTATGTATATTAGCCAAAATTTTATTTCTCAAGAAAATCTTCTTATAGAAACTTCTACTTCTACTCGCTATCCCTTGCATCCTACTACTTGTACTGAATTAACATGTGATGAAAATATGTCATGCTCTTCAAATTAACAATTTGATGAGTTGAACCTTGAACTGAAAAAAATAAATGTGGTCATTAATGATGAAGAAGGAGGTAATAAAATCATAGGGTATCATTTCTTTGATCATGATATTTTTCCAATATTTACATCCTCAAATATACACGTAGAAGAATGTTATGAATTGAGTAGTATGTTTCTTCAGATTGATAAATTTTATCAAACCAATGATGTAGATGGCTACCATCTAGATAATAATGATCTTTTTTAAATAAGAGATAGTATTTTTCCCCATGAAATTTGCAATCTGACTCAGGTCTCAAATTGTAATTATCCAAAATTTTAAAGTTTTGGGATTTGTTAGAGAGTTGAGGAACTTAAAATTTCATTGATGTTTATGTTATGTTTTCACTATCCTAATGGGTTCCCTGAATTAGGTCCAATTTGTATTTTCTCGCAGGATTCTTTTCTTCACATTATTTCACTAGATGTAAACTCTTTCTTGAAATTGGGAATTTTTAAAGACAATTTTTATACTTTTCAAGATTGATTTTTTTACTATATATATGTTTTTGTTTCAATTAATCCATATTCATGTAAAAATATTACATTTATCCTAGGATTGTAATGTATAACTTTCATTGATGTATAGAGCTAGGAGGCCTATCATTCTAATTATCAAGATAAAGTTCATCATTGGACCAAAAATTTTTTTTTGTTAAGTTCTTTTGTGAACTATGAACTCCTAATATTTATTGTTAATGTTATGAAGCTAATCATTTTTTTTTGGTGGCACAATCAATCATTTTTAGTAGCATTCAATCCTTCAATCATTTAGTGGATAAAAACCCCCATGCTAATATGGATACTTTATTTGATTTTAACTATCCTTATAACCTTACGAAAAAATGTTATTTTAATTGGTTTCCTAGATTTATAGGGCTAGAAATTATTTTTTATTACCCAAGATTTGGTATTACTAGTTTTGTATGGAATTTGACACAAAGGGAACTCATCAATAATCAAGAATCTTGTATGTCAGGCCACCAATCTGATTGTAATGTTGGGTCTAACAAATTCCATTGAATTAATTATCTTCACAATAGTATAGATGATGTTAGTCATTCTACATTAAATGATCTTGTTGAACCCATTGATCTTTATGATTTATCAGCTCACTATTCAAACACTTGTCAAGCAGTTGAGTCACTTCAACCTTTTTTTATGATGATATAATACCCTCACTATCTTGACAAGGATTCAGAATGAGATCAAGTTATATTTTATTTTCAATATTCTCTCCATGATTCAAATGCGCTAATTGAAAGTTCATTCTCCCAAAATTTTCATGGTTTTCAAAAGCATTGTTTATCATTTCATGATTGAATTTACTGATGTTATCTAAAGATGAAAAAAATTCCACGATTACATTCATGAGAAGTTTTCGAGGTTTTTATGATTGTTTTTTTTATCGAAAATGTATACTTTAAAATTGGTTAAAGTTAAATATTATGGCACATATTTCTACCTCTAGGAAAGACCTTCTATTTTTTGTGCAAGGTACTCAATTTGTTTTCTTTACTTTTTGGCATTGCTTTATATTTTGGTTAATTTCTTGCATCATTTTCTTTGGATCTTGGGAAAAAATTTAGTGGTTACATTGGAAATTCGATTTCACTTAGCTCGAAACTTCTATTTTTTTAGGTTAGGAGTAGGTCTAGATCCATTTTAGATTTTCCAGCTTCTTTCCACATCCATCCTAAATTTTATCTCTTTTTAGTCTTTGCTTTGTTTTCGTTCGTTTTCCTTGCATGCTACTTTTCTATCATTTCCTTTTTTCTTTAATCTCCTTCTCTTATTTTCATGTATTTTTTGTGTTTTTCTCAATAATACAACGGACAAAATATGCTCTTGTTTTTCTCATAAGAACAATATGCCAAAGCTTTAAAAGGGAAATTGTCATCACAAGAAACTCTTGGATTATTTGTATTACTCTTTTTTGTTCTCGCCTACACATATTTTAATGTTAATGATGTGTGAATGGAAAATACAATTCATCCAACCTAAAATCCCTAAGAAGAACATTAATGGTCGTACCTATTTTAGGATCTTTATTCCTTGAATATTTATGGTAATTGAATGGAGTTTTTCTTTCTAATCAAATCATGTAGAGAAGGGAATGGATAAAACTGAGAACAAGCATATTAATTTTAGAGGTAAAGAATAGAATTTGAAGGAACAACCTCTCTTTCTCTCAATAAGTCGCGTTCCCTTTTCCACCCTGGCGATATAAACACTGATAAAATTTGAATGAGCATCTTGAAAATAAAATGAAGGGTGAAATAATAGATAGGATTCCCATGCAGAGAGTTGAGTCAATCAACTTCACTAGGGTATTGAATATGATTGTTGGAAGAGAAGCTACTCTTTTGTTCCTATAGTGACTCCGTTGGGGTACTGAACATGCCTATTGGTAGTAGAGAAAAACCAATGATGGAACTAAAACACTGATTATATTAGATTCACATATATACACTATCCTCATCCTAGATCGAAAAAAATGAGATATGGTAAGCCTTGTAAGTTTTTTTAGTAGAGAAAGGGGATAGGAGAGATTATTCTTATAACTAGGATAAATAGGGAAGCTAAGGTGTTCCACATGGTGAATCAATAATTCATGAAATAATAGAATCTATGCATAAAGATAGACCTAAATAGACAAGCTATAATTCTTCTAGTGTATCTCCAAGTGTTGTCATTGCAGCAAACACCCTCCAAAAGTTTTTTTCCGCTTGAATTTTGGAGCCTCCTGGTGATCCTATGATCTAAAATTTCTTGATTACTGTTAATTTCTTCATGATTCATTGATAATTTTCTGAGTTTTTAATCTTTATTCAGAGATTCTAGCTATTGAAGCCAATTTCTTACACATGCTTATCTTTTGGTGCATTTACAAGTAGGTACACTTATTTCTAAAAAGCCTAACATCCAATGTCTACACTTGACAAAATTTTTTGTGCAAAGTTTAGTAACAATGATTGCACAATATTTGGTGATAGTAATTGTGCAATCACGGTACCATGATCACTTATTGTTGGCACTTTATGCCTTTGAGCTAGTAACTTTACAATATATATATATATATAACATTCAACATTTAATATATAATAATTACAACTTCATATATTATTATTATATATTACAGTTTTCATAGATTACCATTGTAACATTTAATTCCTCTTATATAAGATCTCGTTTAGGATTTTCAACCCACCACATGATCTTATGAAATTTTTTTTGATTCCATTACTATAACATCACTTAACCTTTTCTCTCATCCAATAGCTAAGGTTAAATTTATAATATAATTTTTTTTTAACTAATTATTTCATTGATAACCCTAAACAATGCATTAGCGAGTTGTGCCCATATACCATCTTATGATCGGTTCCAACTATATATATATATATATATATATATATATATATATATATTTCGTGCATATCATAATTTGAATTTTCCTTGGATTGATGAGTACAATCCATTCCTTAGGGTTAATTTATAATTTACACTTTAGCACCTCTTTTTGGCAATTCATATTATAGTGTCATATTCCATAACCCTTATGAAATCATTGTACTATTAACATTTTCAACTTTAATATATATTATATAACTTTAATATATAATATATATATAACATACCACATTTAATATATAATAATTACAATTTCATATATTATTATTATATTTTACATTTGTCATATATTAGCATTGTAACATTTAATTCCTCTTATATAAGATCTTGTTTAGGATTTTCAACATACCACATGATCTTATGAAAGGTTTTCGATTCCATTAATATAACATCACTTATAGCTTTTCTCTCACCCAATAACTAAGGTTAAATTTATAACATAAATTTTTTTTTTCATTTATAACTAAACAATTCATTAGCACTTGTGCCCATATGCCATCTCTATCATTACCCAGTCGGACATTATATATATATATATATATATATATATATATATCATGCATATCACTACTTGAATTTTCCTTAGATTGATGAGTACAATCCATTCCTTAGGGTTAATTTATAATTTACACTTTAGCACATCTTTTTGGCAATTCATATTATAGTGAAATATTCCATAACCCTTATGAAATCATTGTACTATTAACATTTTCAAATTTAATATATATTATATAACTTTACAATATATATATAACATTCCACATTTAATATATAATAATTACACTTTTCATATATTGTTATTATATATTACACTGTTCATAGATTATCATTGTAACATTTAACTCCTCTTATATAATATCTCGTTTAGTATTTTCAACTGACCACATGATCTTATGAAAAGCTTTCGATTCCATTAGTATAACATAGCTTAAACCTTTTCCCTCATGAATCCAATAACTAAGGTTAAATTTATAATATAATTTTTTTTTAACTAATTATCTCATTGATAACTAAACAATGCATTAGCACTTGCGCCCATATTCCATCTCTTATGATCGGTTCTGACATTAAATTTCAAATTGGAATATGGTAATCCTATAACTTTAGGCTTATCTCAAATTCGAAGTTATAATACATTACCACCTACTAAATATTATCACTTCATACGAAATTTCTCACGAAAGTGATACTCATATCCATCGGACAATACGTATTGATCTCCTTGGGATTTCATCAGGAGAATTTCGAGAATGTTAATGAGATAGAAGTATTGGAATTAATGCCAATATTGATTTAATATATCAACTGACACGTACTCTAGATCACGAAGAAATGTTTTGGAGACTATCAGTAATTGATTAGGTTGTATCATTAAATGATCATGGATATCTATACTCATAGTTATACATACCTTTATAATATATAACTAAAAAGGGTTCATATTTGTTTTATGTCCCAAAATTACTTAACATACCCTTATTTCTTTCGAACTATGGTATACTTTGAGAACGATTTTTAAATGGCTATTGAAATTTAATGGTTATCTTGTCTTGTTTCTCCACGATGGTACCATCGCTACCAACTCGGTTCACGTTTAGTTTCCTCGAGCCAAAAAACTTACGAAGTGCCAATATCATCTTACAAATTTGATCTCATATTAATGGTTTCAATATTTAGGGTACGTTTGGCATCTAAAACATATATCTACTTATCATTTCCAACTGGCATATCTTTGATAGGAGGACGAATGCTTAGATGGTTGCCATCTGTATGATAGGATTTGACTAGGGTTCTGAATTCATGGTGGCTAGTAAAATCATTTTTCACTGTTATGAATTCTTTGTTCATTTCCATATAAAGTTATCGCTCGTTCCATCTATTCCAGAACCCTACTGTTCTGGTGTATTATCCACGAATCATTCCATTCTCTTACTAGTTCAAAGACATGACGTTCGCTCCTAAAATCGATTGGTAAGTATTGAATGATATCCTCTTATCTTCTCTAGTTCTATTTTGTTTTTTCCATATCTATATGGATGAGTTAGCACCTCATTTAAACGTTTACGTAGTAACGTTTGCATACTATGAAACTTCTCTTCCGATTCAATTAAATTCTTTTGATCTATTTGTTTATCTATAATACGTTTCTCTTTGTTAAGAGATACCATTTTATTAGCTATATAAATGTCAATGTAATATTTTTGTTTCTCTGTTTACATATAGAGCTGGATACTTCCATTATGGTTGAAGTAATTCTGATTTCAAGTCTTGTCTAATCTTATGAATTATTCGAATGAATTCCAGCAAAAATTCTTTCTCATCGTTTTTATTATTCAAGTATAATGCTTCATCGTCCTTTTGGTTGGGATTCAACTGTGAATCTGATTTCGATTTTGGGTTACGATGTAAATAATTGGTTTATGGCTTCTCTTTCCATTTAGTTCCTTAGTTTTTATTATTCTTAGATTTACAGTCTTTTATTTCGGTCGATATCCGTTTCTTTTTGTTTATAATCGTTCTTGTTGGAATGATAAGTATTATTTTTCCTAAGCCAATGATCTGATATATATTTATATTGTTTGTTGTGGCAAGAATGAAGCCTTAGGCTATGAAATATGTTCTTTCCATACTTGTGGAAGAACGATTTCCCATTTTTCGATTTATCCTCACGAAAAATCATGGTTAATACTTCCACCATTCATAGCCGAGTTGGTAAGTTTTTTAAACATGAGATCGTTCTAATTATTATGATATCGCTTTATTTATTTTAAATATTCGAATTTAAATTTAGTACATTCAAGAGGAAAAGCCCTGAACAACTTTTTTCGGTATTTGACTGTTAAATTATATATATGTAGGACTTTCTCCTTATATACAAGTTCTGGTACCGCCTTTTTGTTTACAATTGACTCTTGTGAGAGTGATTCTTATATATACAAATAGCGCATTTCCTCTATTACATTTCTGTCCATTATTTAAAATTCCTCATTTTATTTTCCAGACTTGTACATTTAGAAATCTTTGGTATATTTACATGTACACACATTTTATATAACCTCTGAGATTTTCAGTACGAAAGTTATAGATTTTGAGTTATGCTATCCTTAAAATAAAATTCTGGACAGGGAATAGTATTTATAAACATAGTCACTTTGATTAATAATATTATGGTTTAACTTCATATTTAAGATATTTCTCAGTTTTTCTCTAATATCTCAGTTTTTATTTTTATATTATCAACATTTCGGTGTTATAAAATTCTGAAGAATTTCTTGTATTTATTTACTCATTTTTTTTTCATAATAGTAATTATTATATATAATGGATTAGATTATAATCTGGCTGTTATCTAGTTCCATTCTGGTGAATAGGATTTTTTTGTAAATTAATATTATTTTAGCTTCATGCTTCTTTCTGTATTCTTACTTGTATACGTAAATACAATAGTATTGCTAGGATTTTTGTATCATCCAATAATAGTTACTTCTCCTTTTAGTAACTTTTGAGAAATCTTCAGATTAAGTTGTAAATTGCTAATATGTAGAAAACATAATGTTCATTTCCAAATGATATTTTTATTTCGATCTGTTATCAACTGGTTGTTATAAGTAATAGCACTTGACTTGTTCATTAGTTTCATATTCACTGAATTTTCACCATAGTTCTCTACTGATATTTTAAAATTCATTCATTTATATATATTCTCTTATTTTCTTCTAGTTCTAGATAGAATATAAAAGTTGATAACAATTATAAACAGGATATCAGTTTTCTTATCTCCAGATCCAAGCCTGAATATAGGTTTCAACATTTTGGAAGATGGATTTCTGAACTTATTCTATCATGCTACTTTATTTACTGTATTTAATCTATTAAATCTGGTTAATCAAAGACATGATTTAACATAATACTAATTATTATAATTAGTCGCATCTTTTCCATTTCTTGCAAATAATTGTACACACTTTATAAACTAACTTTTTATATTATGAGTGCATACCAATGTGTAATGACTAGTCCTCCCAACCATAGAATTCCTCTTTCTCCAGAATTCACCCCCGAGCTGAGATCCTCTCCCCAGAACATACCAACCTCCATCTGTTCTGGAGAAGCTTACTTAAGCTATGCTTTTCCTCGAGCTTGTTTCTAAATTCTGCGTCAAGAATTTCAGGATGCTTTTCTTCCTGTTTGGCTAGGCTTCCCTTAATGAGGGACTTTAAAGCTGCTTTCGGCTTTTCCAGCTTTTCACCTCTTCCCAACTACTTTCCTCTTCATTTGGGAATTTAGATTTTTCCTCTTCAATCTAAATTAGCATTTTTCCTTTCAAGGCTTTTTGAAAGGTTTTGGAAAAGTCTTAGCCTTATCCATATCCTCATGGATCAGGCTTATGATCTCCAATCTCATCTGGTCATAGTGCACACATAAATATTCCATTTATTTTTCATTAATAAATATTTAAATAAATCCACATAATAATTCTCCATTGGGTTCCATTCCCCTTTTGGACTTATTTGCATGTCAATTAAAAAGCATAGAACTAGGGGTGTTACATATTCCCCCCCTAACACTGAACACCATCCCCGGTGTTACACTTTGAGGTTGATTTCTTAACTCAAGATGAAGATTCATCCTTCATCTTTGCTGCTGTCTTCCATCAATTTTCTGCAGAGTATCATTACTTTCTCGACTTACTGATGCCTTCTAGAGTTTGATTTTCTTATTACTTCATTTCAAGAAATGTATCTGGAAGAATCTTTTTCTGTCTTCCTCTCTGTCCACAATTCATACCAACTCATATAAGTAGTATCATATACATATTTTGATAATCACAATAACATACTGAACTTTAACAATATCAATAAATTTAGCTGGTAGCCAAACCGTTCAGTTTCATAGTAGTTTAGTGCACTTTTAGCACAACTACATATCATTCCTTGTCTTTTGGTGATATTTCCTCCTCACGTAACCCTGGTCTAGCTCGGCTTTCTTGTTTTTCTTGGTGAATTCTCTGCACTTATTTTCAACTTTGACTCCTTTTTCTAGACTATAAAATTCCTGTTACACACTTTTCTAAACAAAATATATAACTTTTCATTAGTATTTCATGAGTTTAGAGAACCAAATTTATCATATGCAAATGTTTTGCTTTACCTTTCTCTAAGTACATTTCTGTACTTCAAGTACCTTCTCGCTGTTTGATTTGTAAGAACCAGGCTCAATAACAAGGTCTAAAATTCAATTTTTACTTTACACTTGAATTATTTTCTTATCAAGTGTATCAGTTAATACTGTAGATCTTCGACTTGCATCTCAGTCTGTAGTTTCAGCTTTACACTGATTGATCAATTTTCAATCTTCCTATTTTTACATAGGATCTAGATTTCATTGTCTCTTAACAATCCTTCCACATATGATATTTTTTTTTATTACTCTTTCTTCCTCACCATGCAATCATGTCTTGCTTTAATTATCAAGCTCGATTGGAGTTATTTGTATGTCCTAACTAAGGACATATTATGGAATTTTTTTTTCCATCATCTGTGCTATATTGAGGTAGCACTAGTAATGTACCCTGTATTTTTGCAACTATCATTTATTCCTGATTATTAATATTTTGATAATTTGCATATTTTATTTTAAAATAAGTACAACCATGTACTATTCTAATTCTTGAACATAACTTGAGTCATTTGTATGTCTGAATTAAGAAATTCTATTTTCTTACCAATTATGCTGGGTTAGGGTCACATGATTTATGTACCCTCAATTTTTATACTTATAAATTCTTTCTCACTTGAGATATTTATCAAAAATTTTGAAATTTGTACACTTAATAAGTAGTCTTCACTTATTGTCTTCTCTAAAGGAATATGCATTTTGATGTCTATGCTCCACTATTGAATTTATATACTCACTTGAGATATTCCTTTAGAAATTTGTAGAGGTAATTTAATACTTTATTACCTAAGCATTATTCAAAATTTAGGGATATTCCTCCTTTACAGACATCCAAACAATTTTTCCTGTTCCTTTCAACTTATTAAGGAATTGCAAGCACTTAGTTTGCTTATCATTTTCTTTATTTTTGCGAAATTTTTTCTTCCATTCTTTTGTTCCTAAATCAACTGCTTCTCATTTTTCTCAAGCATACATTTCAAAAGAACCTTTACTACAACTCAGGGGACATAACCATACTGCAACTAATTTCACTCTTCTTGAGATTTACTACTGCTCCTCTAGGCTTGTACAATTTTATATCCCAATTCCTCATTTTTCTTATATCATGATTTAATTGAATGGTAAAATAGGATCAATTGTCTTGTAGAATTTCAATTCAATCAACATAATGTGTGAGAAATCTTTATTTATGAGCAACAATTAATAAGCAGATTAGATAATGTCCCAGCAGTCTTAATATGTTAGCAGCAAGTATTAGTAGAATAGATATATCATATCAACACATAGACATCATGCACATAGACACCAGATATATGTGGAAACCCATAAAGGGAAAAAACCACATCTTATTATTGTTGTGATGCAAAGGCAAGCTCCAACTCCCTCTCACCACTGATTTTCTGCAGGCACCAACCTACAGGAGGCTCCAACCTCAATTACGCAGCTACAACTTGCAAAGGCTCCAACTCCCCATCTATTTTCTGCGAGCACCAACCTACGGGAGGCTCCCTCGATGCTTCTAAGCGACATTTATCAAGCTACAACTTGATAGGGAAGCTCCAACTTCCTTACTCTTTCAAAAGAAAAACACTTGCTGATTTACCTTGGATATCAGCTCTGTTCTATACCTTATTCTCTGTTGTTCATCAAATCTTATATCAGACCTGCATCATCTCTACTCAACCCCTTCTTCTTCTTTGCTTAGCTCCTCCTTATTCACATTCTTCTTGCAGCTTGCTTATTCTCTTCAACTCTCTTTTATTCTTCTGCATACTCTCTTCTTCTCTCACTCTTTTTTCGTCAACCTTATCCCCTTGGATATTACCCTGTTTATACCAAAATAGCTTCATGGTTGTTTGTATTCTACTGGGAATTTGAAATGAACAGCCATGTCTCTTTTCGTTCTGCCTTCTCATCTCTTTTATCCGCTCATTCAGAAAAAATAACTGTAGGTACCAATTTATCATTACAGTGGGATATTTGTTCTCTTCCGGAGACTTGCCAATGCATCACAAAAAATAAAAAATTCAATTACAATGTTTACATTCACATATAATGAAAACTCCAGCTCACTCATTCAGCCTCTTTGGCTCGCTACACGTATGTCTTTTCTCTGACTGTGTCTTTGTCTTTTCTGTGACTGTGTTTTATCTCTTTTCAGCTCTGTTTGCTCTTCTGTCCTCTGCTGTGGTGTAACTGCTGCATACGTGTAATTGTTCTTTTTATATCAGTGCATTTTATATAAATATATGTAACTGCTGACTGTAATTCAACCCTTTACATGCAGCAAGTGTCTTGTTGATTTGGAAGTTCCGCAAGCGGAACATACATACACCACAACTGTATTAAATAAAGAATCGCCCTCCACCTTGGACCGAGGCCCGTGGGTCCACAGCCTATGCGGCATAATTTAATACAACCGCAAACACAACTTCAGCTCTTGGCTTAATTATGAGAGTTTTAATCATATAATCTGCCCTTTTAATACACCTTAACACACTCTCGGCGTAATAGAAAAAAAACGTTGTTTAATACATAAATACCTTTAAGACCCACCATCGATGCATTGTCCTACGATTGCGATTGAGTCTTTAACAGGAATTCAACTGTATGGAAACACGATTTATAGACCCGCCGGTCCAGGACTTCTGTCATGATCGCAAGTTCACAATATGATCGTTCGCTCCCTTTATATTCTCCGTCGATAGATTATTGCGTCACGATACATCACTGTTCACCGGAACTTAAAACCTATAAATTATAGTTTATACCCATCGGGTCAGTTCGAATCGCAATCGCAACTCTTTGTTTCATGTTCGAGTGTTCTTACAATCTCGTCACGATTATGGTACTTGAATACATTTGGATTACTAACTCATACATCCATCGGGTCCGAACTCTTAATCGCAATCGCAAGTCCTTTAATATGTGTTGCGATGGTTTGTTCTTTCCGATGCGATTGGAACTGGACTTTAAACACTTTGTTAAACATGGTTTATAGACCCATCGGGTCCGGTCTTCCAATCGCAATCGCAACTCTTATGTTCTCCGATGCGATCATCACTATTCACTGGAACTCAAACACACATGAATTATGGTTCATTGATCCATCGGGTCCGGATTTCCATCACAATCGCAACTTTATGTTGGTTACATGTTCCGCTGCCCTTGCGATCTCCGATTGCGATTGGGTGAGGGTCCCACTTTATATTACTTCCTTTCCATTGATCATAGCACGCTCCACTTAAATATATATCAATGTATATGCCTTGGACCATTGCAGAATATGAAATGCGTGACATTTATATGTATTGTGATGGATATTATATATATATATATATATGTGTCCGCCAGCGGGTTAGGCGATTCCTGGAATAATGTTTATGAATTATGTTAAATCTATAACACCGGTTGGATTGTGCGATTCCCGGAATTTGGTTTTGCATTATATGCGTAACGCCCGGCCTGGGGTATGATTCTCGGAATTATATATCTGTCCTCTGGGTTGGGTGATTCTCAGAATTTTGTAACTGCTCTCTGCCTCTGTCTCTGCTTCTGTCACTCTGCCTCTGTCTCTATCTTCCGATAACGGTTCTTCACTGTGCTTCTATGACTGTTACATTTTGACTTTCTTCTTGCTGCCTCTATTGCTTTCGTTGTGCCTCTTTTGCCTTCCTCTGCTTCAGCGCTGCCTCTTTTGCCTGAGTGCTGCCTCCTTTGCCATCAATGACAATATTTCCAACAGTCTCCCCCTTTGGCATTGATGGCAATCCACTTTCTCTGTTTGCTTTCTCTTTCTCTTGTTGCTTGCTCTTCTTGTTTGCCTGCTCTTCCTCCTGTTGTTTGTTCTTCCTCCCCCTTTGACATCAATGGCAAAGGACGACGCCTCATCTCTCTGTATGGGTTTTGTCGTTGCATTTCCTTTCTCTGAGTTACGTTTAGGTCCTCTTCTGCTGAAATTGGACTATGCTGTGTTTCATTTGTAGTGCCTGTAATATGTGCTAGATTGCAGACAGAGATGATGCATTTTACGATTGAAAAGTTCTTGTTGCTTCTGAATGCTGATAATATTGATAATGCTGATCCTGTGGACTTGTTTTATGCTTATCTTGTTGGCTGTTCTCCCCCTGGAATGATATCTTCGTTTTGTTCTCCCCCTGAGACTGTACTTTCTCTTCATATTAGAGAATAGTATCTACAGATATTACCCCTAGTCTGTCTCTCAAATATTCGAATGGTTCTCTGGCAAGTGGTTTAGTAAATATATCTGATGTCTGCTCTTTTGTTGGTACATACTCCAGTTTTACTATCTTCTGAGCCACTTGTTCCCGTAGAAAATGATACTTGATTGGAATGTGTTTAGTTTTTGAGTGAAGTACAAGATTTTTAGATATACTTATAGCACTTGTATTATCACATTTGATTGAAATAGGTTCATCAATGCTTACCTTCATGTCTTGAAGAGTTTTCTTCATCCACATGACTTGTGTACAACATGCTGCTGCTGCTATATATTCTGCTTCAGCTGTAGACAGAGAGATGGATGTTTGTTTCTTGCTTAACCATGCTACTAGGCTTTCTCCTAGATAGAAAGCACCTCCACTTGTACTCTTCCTGTCATCAACACAACTGGCCCAATCTGCATCTGTGTATGCTGATAAAGTGAAGTTTTTTCTTTTAGGATACCAAAGTCCATACAGTGTTGTTCCTTGTAGATATCTGAATATTCTTTTGACTGCAAGAAGGTGATTTTGTTTAGGTGCCGCTTGATATCTAGCCACTAGTCCTACTGCTAGCATGATGTCTGGTCTTGATGCAGTCAAGTACAATAGACTTCCAATCATGGATCTGTAGAGTTTTTGATCTATATTAGCAGACCCATCATCAACACACAGCTTGCAACCTGTGGTCATGGGAGTTGACACAGGTTTGCAATCTTCCATTTTGAATTTTTTTAGTATTTCTTTTAGGTATTTTTCTTGTGAGATGAATGTACTGTGCTCCTTTGCTGAATTTGAAGTCCTAAATAGAAACTGAGCTCTCCAATCATGGACATTTCAAACTCTGATTTCATCTCTTCTGCAAATCCTTTTGCTAGCTCATCTCTGTTGCTTCCAAACATAATGTCATCAACATATACAACAACAATTAGGAGTTCATTTTCATGGGCTTTTATGTATAGATTGCTGTCCACTCCACCTCTTTTAAAACCCTGTTTTTGCAAATATTTATCCAGTCTTGAGTACCAAGCACGAGGAGCCTGTTTCAGTCCATATAGGGCCTTTTTCAGTTTGCATACATAGTCTTCTTTATCTGCCAATGAGAAACCTTCTGTTTGTTCCATGTACACTTCTTCTTCTAGATTGCCATTAAGAAAAGAAGATTTTACATCCATTTGATATACCTTGAAATCTTGGTATCCTGCAAATGCCAGGAACATTCTGATAGCTTCCATTCTAGCTACAGGGGCAAATGTTTCATCATAATCAAGTCCTTCTATTTGTGAGTATCCTTTGCAGACCAGCCTAGCTTTATTTCTGATTACTTGTCCTTGCTCATTCATTTTGTTTTGAATACCCATTTTGAACCAATGATATTTTTCTCAATAGGTCTAGGAACTAGTTCCCAGGTATTGTTCTTCTCAATTTGGTCCAATTCTTCATTCATTGCTTTTATCCAATACTTGTCCTTGCTGGCTTCTTTAAATTTCTTTGGCTCTATTTGTGATAACATGGCTATGTATACTTCTTCTATTTGTTCTGTTAGCTGCCTTCTTGTCTGGACTCCTCCTTTCTTGTCTCCTATGATCTGATCTTCAGGATGATTCTTCTGAGTGTATCTTGAGGGGGTTTTTGAGCTCAGCTCTGCATCTTCTGTTGTCTTGCTGGTTTCATCATCATTATGGTCTTCTTCTTCATGATTAACTGATGGACTGCAGCAGTCTGTATTTCTTGTATTGTTTGGAAATTCTTCATCAAATCTCACATCAATACTTTCAACTATTTTCCGAAGAGTCTTGTTGTAGCACCTGTACCCTTTACTTTTGGAAGTATATCCTAGAAAAATCCCTTCATCTGCTCTTGCATCAAATTTCCCAAGGTTTTCATCATTATTCTTTATGTAACACTTGCTACCAAAGACTCTGAAATGTTTTATTGAAGCTGGCTTTCCATGCCATAGTTCATATGGAGTCTTATCACTGCTTGGCCTTAAGTGAGCTTTATTAAGGATATGTACTGCTGTGTGTACTGCTTCTGCCCAGAAGGTTTGAGCAATATTATTCTCTTGCATCATAGCTCTTGTTATTTGTTGTACAGACCTGTTTTGTCTCTCTGCTACTCCATTTTGCTGAGGTGTCCCTGCAATAGTAAATTGTTGCTTTATTCCATGTTCATTACATGGGTCTGCAAAGTCATAATCAGTGAATTCTCCTCCTCTGTCTGATCTGATACATTTCAGCTTGCATCCTGTCTGATTTTCTGCTAATGCTTTAAATGTTTTGAATTTGTCCAGAGCTTTCAATTTATTCTTGAGAAAAGAAACCCATGTCATTCTGGAGAAATCATCTATTATCAGCATAAAGTAGGACTCTCCACTTGGTGTTTTAGTTCTTGCAGGTCCACACAGATCCATGTGCACAAGTTGCAGTGGTCTTCTTGTTGATAGCTCTTCTTTAGATTTAAAGGATGTGCGAGTTTGTTTCCCCAACTAACAAGATTTGCATATTGTGTTTGAGGGCCTTTTTATTTCTGGCATATCTCTGACAGCTTTCTTCTTGCTCAGTCTAATGATATGGTCAAAGCTGAGATATCCCAATCTCCTATGCCATAACCATGACTCCTCGAGTTTGCTAAGATGGCAGGCTTCATCCTCCTCTTTCACTATGTACACATTACTCTCTGTTCGAACACCTTTGAGTAGAGTTTTTCCTGTTGTGCTTGATCTGACTACACAATCTTGTGCTCTAAAGAGAACTTCACAGCCTTCATCACACATCTGACTAACACTCAGTAAATTTGCTTTTAGCCCATCTACATATAATACATCTTGGGCCTTTCCTCTGCCATTGTCTATGCTGACTGATCCTTTTCCCTTGATCTTTCCTGATTTGTCATTTCCAAAAGTGACATTGCCCGATTTCTTTTCGTCAAGAGTTAAAAACTTGTTTTTCTCTCCTGTCATGTGTTTAGAGCAGCCACTGTCCAAATACCATCGACTCTTCAAATCTTGAGCAGTTAAAGCCAAGTCACATTTATTCGCCTTCTTTATCCACTGGAGGCCCCCTTTTGTTTGGTATCTTTTGTGAGGTGATGAATTATATACCTTTAGAGAACACTTGGAAGATATATGCCCAATTTGATTGTATATACAACATTTGATTATAGTTTTTGCAGAATTGTGAGCATGAACAAAATTGCTTTGACTCATAAACCTCCTTGAGGTATTGAACATCAGTCTTTGTCCATACTTTCTACATTCAATAATTCTATGGCCAAAATCCTTACAATAAAAACAATAACCATAGAAATTACTTGCATACCTGATGTAAGGTTGTCTCTTCCATGCTTGCATCTTTTGTTGGTTTGAATCATTCCTCCTTGCATGACAATATGCAGCAATGTGTCCTGGCTTGTGGAAAACATAACAGGTGGCATTCTTCATAGGAGGCAAGAATCTCCTCTGATGACTTCCAAATTTGATATACTCAGGGGCATATGATTCTTTTTCTGCCATCTTAGTATTCATTATATTCCTTGTTACTAGAGATTTCTTATGATCTCTGTCATCCTTATTACATGTTTCTTCTTTTGTAGGAATTGTCTGGGCTTCTTCATCAGTCTTCTTTGCTTTTACAAAAATTATATTTTTGTTTTCCTTTTCTTTGCCTTTACTCGATTCTCCTTCATAGCCTATTCTTGTTTTTATCATTGGGGATCTTTGAGCAACCAGGATATCATTCAACTTGCTAGAGCTTGTTGTTTGAGAAGAGTTTATAACCACTGTCCTTTGAGCATTTTCTAGTTTCTTCCTGAGACATACCACTTCTTCCTCCAACTTCTCTTGTTCTTGGGTTTTATCCTTGATTTGCTGAAGTAATATATCTTCTATATTCTTGGCTTCTTCAAGCTTTACCTTCAGCTGCATGAGGACTTCTGAATTTTGTTCTTCTTTCACACATTTGAGGAGAATCTCTTTTTGTTTTCTGCATTTTAGTTTGAGTCTGTCAATCTCCTCCAGAGCACTTCTTAGCTCCCCCTCAAGATCGACTTCCCCTTCTTCTTCTTCTTCTAGCAAGAGTCCTTCAAGATCTTCTATGGCCATTAGTAAAAATTCAGAGGTTCCCTCTTCTCCTGAGGGTTCATCTGAGTCTTCAGATGCATTGCTGTCTTGCTGTGCATAGAAGGATTTTCTGCTGAATTTCTTTCCTTTCTGCCAATTCTTTGATGTGTCTTTCTCTGATTCTTGAGCTTGATTTCTTACTTTCTTGTGAGGACATTTAGCAGCATAATGTCCAACTCTTCCACAGTTAAAGCATTTAAAAGGAAGTTTGCCTTTGTATCTACCTGATCCTCTATCCAATTTCTTGACAAATTTAGCCTCTTATTCATCAGAGCATGAGCATATGTCATCCTTTTCTCCTTTCTTCTTTTCTGTTTTGAATGTTGCTTCCCTTGTACTTGGCTTCTTCTGTGGGAGCCTCATCTCATATGTTGTAAGATTTCCTAGTAGTTGGTTCATGGTCAAGGTCTCCCAATCAATTGTTTCTTCTATTGCAGACACCTTGGGATTGAATCTGGATGGAAGAGATCTTAGAATCTTTTGTACAATTATACCTTCTGGTATTGTTTCTCCAAGAGCTTTCATCCTGTTAACAATTTCTGCAACTTTTAAGAAGAAGCTCCCAACATCTTCATCATCATTCATTTTTAAATTTTCAAACTGGGCTCTATATACTTGAAGTTTGGCAGTCTTAACCTTTTTATTTCCCTCATGGATATTCTCTAGAATGTCCCACATATCTTTGGCAGTCTTACTGTGCATTATTTTGATAAACTCAGCTTCACATAGTCCATTTAAGATTGCATTCATTGCTTTTGCATTAGCTACAAAGCTTTCTTTAGCTTCTTTCTCTGTATCAGTTGACTTTGTGACATATCCAATTTCCACAACATCCCAAGCTCCTAATCCTAAAGACATTATATA